>CM021109.1:297658557-298010781 GCA_007115665.2 Sequoiadendron giganteum
GCTAATCTAAGAATGTAAACTAAGATCAGACACATTAGTCTAAGATCTAAACATTCTCCATTAGATTGCATAGTCACTAATTGTAATTCTCTCAATAGAAAAGTGGGCGAGGAATATGAAATAATTGATTTATTTAATTAATTCCTTTTTGGAGTTGAATGTACAAATCAAGTTTGAATTTTGTAAAAAAAGTTGCATTAGTTTTATTTAATTATTCAAATTTTAGAGGGAAAGTTTCGTAATTTAAATAATTTAATAAAATTAGGGGAATAAGGTGGTTTAGTGATGTAATTAAATAATTGGCATTATTTAATCAATCAAGATGAAATAAAGTGAGATTAAGACTTCATTAAATAAATGTGATTTATTTAATTGGTCAAAATGATGAAACTTGAATTAATCAAATAATGTTATTTTATTTAATCAATATCCTAATTAGGGGTTTTAGGACTTTATTAAACAAATGAAATTTATTTAATTTGTCCAAAATGATGAACAAGTGAATTAATTAAATAACGTTGTATTATTCAATTAATAGAGGAATTAGGGTTTTTGATGTCTTTTCAATGTGGTGTGATGTGGAACATTGTGGTATGATTCTGAGATGTTATGGGATGATTTCGATATGTTTTGAGTCATTTCGGGATGATTTCGTGATGTTACAAGATGATTTCAAGATGTTTTGAGACATTACAAGATGATTACGAGATGTTCCAAGGTGATTCTGAGATGCTACAGGATAATTTTGAGATGCTACATAATGATTCTGAGATGTTCTGAGATATTCCAAGATGGTTTTGAGATGTTAGGGATGCTTTGAGATAATTTTGATTCATTCTGAGATGTTACAGGATGCTTTTGAGTCATTTTTTGATGTTACAAGATGTCTTGAGATGATTCTGAGTCATTTTGAGATGTTACAAGATGTTTCAAGATGATTTTGAGTCATTCTAAGATGTTACAAGATGTTTCAAGATGATTCCAAGTCATTTCAAGATGTCACATGATGTTCCAAGATGATTCCAGGTCATTCTAAGATGTTATGGGATGTTCTGAGACAATTTCAAGTCATTCTGAGATGTTATGGGATGTTCCAAGATGATGCTTAATGTTGTTTGATGTTGTTCGATGTTGTTTGATGTTGTTAGATGTTGTTTGATATTGTTTGATGCCATTTGATGCTGTTTGATATTGTTTGATGCTGTTCGATGTTGTTCGATGCTATTCAATGCTATTCAGGGTGTGTAATAGGTGTTAAGTCAATTTTACATGTCTTTAGATAAGACTACAAAGCATAGTTAATTGAACATACCAATACTTACCATGCTTATTTACTACTTTAGAAAGAATGAGCTCAAGAGTCTTGTTAGATGCTTCCACTTGGCCATTACATTGAGGATAATACGATGTAGAAAATATATGTTGAATGTGAAACTTCTCTAGGAATTGATTTACTTATTCTTGAATGGCGTATCATTTTTAGAAACAAGTGTAGAAGGTAATCAAAAATGAGAAATGATGTTGTTTATTAGAAATTGACAAATAACTTCAACATTTGTAGATTGAAGTAGGCTTTGACCCACTTTGTGAAGCAATCAGTAGCAATAATGATAAAGGTATGTCCTTTAGAAGGAGGTTATATTTTTCCAATAATATCCAATCTCCATTTTGTAAATAGCCAAGGGGAGGTATGATTTTGTAATTGTTACGGAGGATCATGAATAAGACAACTATGTTGTTGACATTACAGGTACTTTTAACAAAGTTGAAGGAATTGTATTCCATCGTTTGCCAAAAGTACCCCATGTGTATCAATTTTTGCACCAAGGATTTACTGCCAAAGTGTCTACGCCTAGAACTTGAATGGGCTTCCTTAAGGGAAAGGGGCATTTCTGCCTTAGTGAGACATCAAAGTAGCAAGCCATTATAGGAATTTTAGTAGAGAACATCAAACAACATAATGGACTGAAGGCTTTCATATGCAAGTGTGATCATTTTTCATTGCACCATCGAGAAAGTTTCTAGTCATCAAATAGTTGTAGATTTTAGAAAACCATTCTCTCATCTATGTGAGAACATACAAAAGCATCAGATTCAGGTTGATTAAAATCAACAGGAGAACAAAGGACCTAAACCAAGAAGTGGTATTCTTTTGTATCCTCATCAAAAGGTACCAAGGAGGCAATTCTTGCCATGACATCTACATGTCGATTCTCCCTTTTAGGGACACTGTCTATTGTGAAAGAGGAGAAAAAATTAAGAAAGGACAAAGAAAGGTATTGATATTGAGACAACTTAATTTTCTTAGCCTGATAGGTTCCTATGATCTGATTGAAAATAATCTTAGAGGCATCAAGTATACTAATATTTCTTATTTTTAGTGCGATTGAGGCACACAAGCCAGTAATGATGGCTTTGTACTCAACAATGTTGTTGGTGCAAGGAAAGTCCAATTGAAAGGAGAGAGGGACCGGATTCCCTTAAGGTGAGATCAAAACAACACCTACTCTAGAGCCAGTATGATATCTTGACCCATCGAAATACATTTTCCACTCAAGGCCGTGATTGATTATGAAAATGCTCTCATCATGAAATAAGTCTAAACTCGAGGAGTGAGATGAGGGAGTGTTTTCCAATTGATCAGAAACTGCTTGACCCTTTATCAACTTTTGAGTAATAAAACTTATGTAAAACTCAAAAAGAAACATTACACACTTTGCTAACCTTCCAACAAGGTTGGCACTAGAGAATAGATGTTTCAAGAGATCACTTTTTACAATAATATGTGTCTCAACATGAAGAAGTTAGTGCCTTAGCTTCTGTGCTGCAAAGATGAGAGAAAGACATTGTTTCTCCATGTATGAATAATGGGTTTCATAATCAACTAGGACACAAATAATTTAGTAGACCACCCTCACTTTCTTGACATCATCATACTAAGCAAGCAGAGTTGCCAAAGAATATGGTGATGTAGTAAGGTAGAGCAAAAAGGGTCTATCTTGCATAACTAACATTAGCATGGGAGGGTTGGCCAAATAAGTTTTGATTGTCTCAAAATCCTTCTGGCACTCTTCATCCCATACAAATTGAACACATTTCTTTAATAAGTGAGTGAAAGGAAGGGTACGATCAACCAATTGAGATATGAATTTGTGAATTCCTAAATATTCCATTGTAAGATTTGTAACTCTGTAATGTTCCTAGGTGGAGGCATGTTGACAATCACATTTATCTGATTTGTGTTGACCTTGATTCCATAATGAGAGACTATAAATCCCAAAATTTTGTCCACATCTACACCGAAGACACCTTAAGAGGATTGGACCTCATCTTAGAGAGTTGAAGGCTTTCAAAAATAAGATGGAGGATTTCCATATGATCCTGATGGGTTATAGATTTTTCCAAGATATCGTCAACATAATCTTTTAGAATTTTATGAATGAAGTTATGGAATATTAGGGTCATCGCTCATTAGTAAGTTTCTCCCGTATTATTTAACCCAAAGGGCATAACCACATAACAGAAGGTACGCCAAGGGATAGCGAAGTTTTTCTTGTACTGATCTTTTGGGTTAATACAGATCTGATTGTAACCCGAAAAACCATCCATGAAAGATAACAGGGCATGGCTTGTAGTAGAGTCCACAACCATATCTATATTAGGTAACAAAAAATCATCCTTAAGAGAAGCCTTTATGATCATGAAAGTCAATACATATACGAATATGAATATCAAGTTTACTGATGGAAATGATGTTTGAGATCCAAGGGGAGTAGTCAATTGGACATATAAATCTTTCTTTCAACAACTTCTATATCTTGGTCTTAACCAATAATGTGACCTTGGGATTAATCTTTCAATTTTTGTACTTAACCAGCTTGGCGTCAAGACATAAAATGATATTGTGAACCACTATAGACTCATCAATTTCGAGCATGTCCTCATACGCCCAAGAAAATATATTAGAGTGAGAATGTAGAAGATCAGAGTGCTCCTTAGCTTCTTCAAAATAAAGGCACTTCCTAATCTTAATCACCTTTTCAAAAGACTTAGGGTCCATAGAGACTTCAACATTATCTCCCTTGAGGAGAGAACTGCAATCTTCATGATGCAATATTGGAACACCATTATCAACATTAGCTAGAGGTTCCTCCTCATCAATACTCAAGATAGATTCCCAAAAATATGTCTGTTAGGCAATATTGGAACCATATCTTATGATGAAAAGGAGGCCAAGAGGAGTAGGCACCTAAGAATTCCTCAAACGTTTCATCCGAAGAGAAGAAATATAAGGGGACTTCTTTGGCCTGCATCTCATCCTCTATCAATTCAAGATGAACTAGATTGTAGTTTGACCAAAATCATGTTATCAATCCACTAAGGTTTTTGCTGAGATTATTTAATAGAGCACCTCGAACCCAGATAGCTCTTACAAGGTTTAAATTGGATAGGGACCTAGATTCCCTACTCAATACGTCCAAGACCTTTTTGTCCATAGTCGTATTGAGAAGCGAGTCTAAATGCAAAACCATAATAGGTTTGCAAAGCTTCAAAAGGTAGTTGTTCTACATGGAGAGCCTCATTCCACTAGTGGATATCAAACACACCTATGAGAGCATAACCATCAAATTTACTTGATTCACAAATATTAACCTCCTTTGTAAGAGCAGGATTATCCTCCTTAGTAGGGCAAAGACTGGTCTCTTGATTAGAATTATAGTTTTCCTCCTCAACGGGAGTGTTATCCACTCTTTCATCAGAGGCATTCGAGGTTATCAAAATTTTTAGATGAGTGGGATTCACCAAGGAACACATGCAATTAAAAAATAAAGTTCTCACAAGGAACTTGCCACACTATGATGCACATAGATCAATGCAAGTAAAAAATAGTAACAAAATATATTATCAATGAAAATGGTTAATTTGTAACATCAATAAGCACTCAAAGTAACAAGCACAACCATGACATATGCATCCTTTGATACATAGTTAGAAACACAATATCAAGGAAACCATCTCAAAGAAAAAATATAGGAATTACATCCTCCCTCACAAGTATTAGGCTGAATCTTATAAGCCTATCACATGAAAAGGATAAGGTTCCCTTGTTACAAAATTCTTCAAGAAAAAAAGATATTAGTAGATCAACCCTATGTACTCTCACCATGTCTAGGCCTCAACATGCTAGAGGTGCACAATAAAGGTGAATCATCAACCACTATCTTGGTTAACACCTGAAGTATCACAACACTACATCCTCCAACTAATGGTACAACTAAGGAAAATATCAACCACATGCTAAACTAACCATAAGAAAACAAGGTCCTAAATAGGACTACTAACATGACTAGGAAACTCCATCTAGCTACCAAATAAGCCAAGGAAAGGAAAAAAATCCCACAATCCTCCATTCTGCATGATATTTTCCAACAGAAGGTTGTATTTCCTATGATCTCTCCCAAGAACGATGCCTTGAACAACAAAAACATAATAAAAAAGATAGGAAAATTAACCCCTCAAAGCTATAGGCAACACTACTGTTAAGTGGAAAAGGAGATCCTAGAAAAAGCTATTAGATTAACTTGGATCAATCCTTCCTTAACCTAACATTGAAAATCAAACTAGAAGATGTGTTAGAATTGGCTAAAAACCTAAAGGAGAGCCAATCCGACCTAGGTTTAGATCCCTCATTGCTAAGAAAATTGATTGATTTAATGTGATTTAATTGATCTAATTTATCATAAAAACCTAATATGAAAAGATGAATTATTTACATAATGAAAATGGAAATTTACAAAATAATTTGAATTTGAGAAGGGAAAATAGGGGTGCACCTATGATAAAAAATGAGATAGAAATAGGTAGATAAGGTTGAGGGTTCCCTTGTGTAAAAGTGGAGATTTTGGGAGACTCAGATCTTGATTTGTAACTTTCAGGTTTACATTGCACTTTCATGTGCTAGATCTATTGTTTTCAGATTTGAACCTGCAAAAACAAAATGAAGAGAAGGAAATTAGTGGCAGTGGCTATATAGGAGTTTTCCTCTGTCAAACTCCTACTTAGGTATTTATATCTCCACAAATAATTGATTGGTTGATAGATTAAATTGTGTGCTATGAACCTTAAGTGTGTCTAAGATTGTAATGAACTAAAACATGCAAAATAAATGATAAAACCCTACTCAAGTGTATTAGAGAGGATTTCTAAATGACACAATCATGAAATGTAAGATACAACCCAAGAGAAAGTCAAGTACTCAAGGGAAAATCAATATGCTCACATACCTTACATAGGGAAGCAAGGAGATCAAAGTATGAAGATGAATACACATTGAAAATCAAGTCATTAGGTTCTTGAAAGAAGCTAAAGGTATCATCAAATCCTAAATTCCGAATTTTCTTTCCATTGGCATCAAACTCTGATCATTTTAATAAACTTGATAAATTTGAAAATTGCTTGTAATTCTCTAAAATAGGATGCCAATTTTGGTAGAGCTTTGCTATAATTTGTATTGCATACCTTTTGGAATAATAATTCATGTTTAAATAGGGAAATATAGGAATAAGTTAAAGTGTAGGTTGACTCATTTAAATTTAAATTTTAGGATTAATTTACCACTAAATCTTGAAATTGAATTCACATCACATAAAATAAAGGTCAACATAAATTTAGGACCTTCTTTATCAAGAAAAATACTTGAAATATGACTCCCTTACCCCTTTCAATGTGTTTCAAATACATTAAAGTGTGATCAAAAGATTTAGGGTCTTCTTAATCAAGACATAAAAAAATGAGCATTTTCAAAATTAAAAGGGTGTAATGTGATAATAAAGACATGTTTAGGATAATACTAACATATTATCTTGAGTTGGAGGGTGGAGTCAAGACAATAAATTGGTTCTAAAATACACTAAGGGAGTGGGCACTAAAGAGACACCCAAATACAGCATGAAATTGTGCTTTGACCCTTAGGGAGAACAATTTACAATATTAAATTTAGCTCCCACTTTAATGATCATATGATACTACATGCATATGCAAGATAAAGTAAAGGAAAGTATTATGAAATATGAAAAAGGATACCCAAAAGGATATTGTAGAGATGTATAATATTGTTAAGTGAGAGAATGAATCCCCTAGCATAGTAACCTATAAATTACAACAATAGGAACCATTCATTGCAAGAATAACTTTCCAAAAATTAGAAATCATCCTACACACATAAACAAATGCATTAGTACAAAAACTTCTAAGTAGAATGTAATTCAAGGGAAAAAGTATGCCACCCCTGTTTATATTTTCTTGTGGATGTAGAAATAGGGTGGTGATATTTCCACATCAAATTATTTAGGGTTTTGATGAAAAATAAATTTGGTAGGGTCATTTATAAAAATAACACTAAGACTAAAAGAATTGAAGAAGAACAAGGGTGGAAAAAATGTTCCAATGCAATATATGACATAAAAATCAGAGTTTGCAAGCCCAAGTTGTGATGGTATGAGTAAAGAGTTGTTTCAACAAAAGGTTAAAAATATATGCCTCATTGCTTTTTTTTTACTATAACTAATTAATTCTTTTAAAGTTTTCACCATTTACTTTTACTTTGTAGTGTGAGAGCTTCTTGAGTGGGTCTGAAAATTCATAGGAGTGAATATGCTACAATAAAAATCATATTATGCACCTATGGTAGAGGTCTAGATAGATCACATCGAATAGGGAGTACTAACACTAGAGGTAAGTCATGATTTCACTTTTGCCTTATTTAGGAGCACAATTTCCAAATTTTTAGATGTTTTTTCAAATATGTGGCAACCCTATCCAAACTAGGTTCCCTAGTCCAACATAGGTTCTAAAGTTCTAAATGGGCACCCTATTCCACTAAGGTGCCCTTGTTTAGGAAATTTGACTTAAAAAATGATTCTTTTGACTTAAGAAATTGATTTGATATTGATGAATGAAAAAAACGAATGAATGTTTTGATGATTGAAAGGTAATACCACACATGAGGGAGAATTTAGGAGGTTGCATGTATTGACTCTTACATTTCCATGCTGAGATAATATCACCAATAGAGGCAAGCCAACTTAGAGATGTGGAGTTATTTGGGTGTTTAACATTACAACTAAGAGATATTATGATGTTATGCTGATGTAAATTATGGAGTAGTGGAACATGGATACCTATACCTTCTATCGTTTGAATGGTGTGATGATCTTGACACTTGAGGATGTATACATGATTCCATAGTTACCCATATGAGGTAGAATGGTATGCCTTGCTGAGGGAAGGACACTGTATTATAACCTAATTTGTCAGATTTATTTAGTTGGTCGAGCTATTCTAGATGATGGAAAGGTTTGGATATATATGTGATGGATTATATATGGTGAAGTAGATCTCCCCATTATACATTATATTTTTCTTGTAACCATAGAAATTTTAATAGAACCTCATGGGTGAGGCACACACCTTCACAAGGGAGTTGTGCACACTATTTGTGAAATAGAGGATCATACAACATGTTTGCTTGGGGGAAGAGCATGTTGGCCCACCTCTACCATGATCTAGGTCATTATGTAGATTATGGGGCATATATTTCGATGAAATGCAATATCTTCTAGGTATGGGAATTCAAGCACATCACGTGAAAATTTCCTACAAGGTATCTAATAGAGATAGCATGAGCCTTTCCCCAATCATACACCTACCCTTTGAAGAGACCGTGGAAGTGTGAAAATTTATTATATTGGCAAGTGGTGTTTGATCAATTATGAGCTATGGCCATGATGTGGATACCATAGAGGAGGCTATAGCCCTAGTTAGGTTTGTGATGCAGGAGAATCTGGGTGCACGGGAAATCCTGCATCACAAAAAAGGAATTGAAATTTCATTTATTTAATCTTCTTGTGATTTTTTTGTTTTGGTTTTACAAGCATGACTTTGAAGCACTTTTCAAAAATTTCTAGCATAATAAAAATTAAATTCTAATATCTATTTGATAGGTGGCACCAAAGTCTTGATTTTTATGTGTTTAGTGGCTCATACATTAAATATTTCTTCACCAAATTGGAGGAGGAAAAAATCCAATTACCAAGCATGTGAGTGGGACATTTAATGCTACTTTATACTCAATTTTAAATTTCCAATACCCCTATTTTGGGCCAAGCTCTATCCTTTGTGATTTGTGGTTGCAGGGAGTGAAATAGTGGAAAAAAGAGTGATTTCCAAGAGTTACAAATTGCAAAATACTAAGTTGTAGTTGCTGGTTGTCTTTGATAATTTTTTAACACTCGGAAGGATAAGGAAAAGAGGAGGAAAAATAAAAAATGAAAAAGATTTTTCAAAACATATAAGTTACTGCACAAGTTTCCAGAGCTAGCAGAGTAAAGTATGTGTTGTTGTAGTAAGGAAGGATCTGAGGAATGCTCTACATTTCTCCACATTTGAATATATGGTTTTTTAGTTTGGAGGATAAGTTCAAATTATCTATAAGTTCTCTCATTTAAAGTTTTATGTGTTGAGGTGTACCACAAGTATGGTTTTCAATATTCTATCACAAGACTATGTTTTTGGGATTTGTAAGAGTTGTTGGGTTTGATGTTTGTTTTCTTGCACCAACACAATGTAGCATGAAGTTGTTAAAGGTGTATATGAGATTTTTTTTGAATATCATGTAATGATTATAAATATTGTTATCTGGTCTCTTTGGTACCGCTTGTGGTATGGAGTTAATGCATAGAAGGCTAAGTGCTTGATGGGTTGATTTGGAATATTGAAGTGTTCATGCCAAATCTTTAAAGTGTGTACCAATGTGGAGGTGTGTGCCTAAGGCCCAGATTATCCCTTGGTTTGGATTGCATTCAAATTTTTTTATTATAGATGTTTTGAAGCCAACTTATTATGGTTGTTGCACATTTCATGTTTACATGTTTCATCTTGGTCAATAAGGAGATTTTTTTTAAATTTTAGGAAGGATATAAATGGAAGATCAAGTTTGTTACAAAGTGTATGAGTGTGTGTGTGTAATGAGAAGAAATATATGAAGTATGTTGAAGGTAGTGAGCTGAAGTCAATAGTATTTGTGTAAGGAACTGTTTTAAAGGCAATGAGTCAAAGGTAGCAAAAGTTGTTGAGAAGAGGTGTTGCAGTGGAAATTGATCAGTAGTCCTTGTCAAGTATGTTGTTATAAGGTTGTAGCCTCCTTTTGTAAGTGTTGTAATTTGTAGGTGTATCATGTGGTGAATTGCGTAATGTGATTAAATGAATAAAAAAACCACACAATCAATGAAACGTATTATATTAGGGAAATCAAAATAAGAAATAAACTGATAAAAATATTCCTTAAAATAGTTCCATTATTTCCTATCTTCAGGGATTCATTAAATCATGTTGGCTCTCAGATTTGTGTATGCACTATGACTGTTAGAATGACAACCTAAAAGAATGGAATGCTGAAAGATGCAAGAAATATATCCCTACATGATGATAAACTATGTTATATGCTATAAATGATAATGGTGATATGATAATGGATATGATACTAAAGACTATAATGAAAATGTTGTATAAAAACCACTATGATAATGGAAATGCAACTAAAAAAGTAAGCCATGATTCTAAATTAATATGCTTCTATTATGGAAAATGCTCTAAATTCTCTAAATGCTCAAAGATAATTTCTGCAAAGTAAGTTTTCTCAAAGATGGGATTTGAAATGCTGGAGAATGATGTTGTATTTATAGGATTTCCAAGGCACATTGTGATGTGGTAGCAATCAATGGTAAGTATTTTAGCTAGAAAGATGAACGATGGAGGATGAATAAGTTAGAGGGGATCATGGAGAGTGTTCCCTTTAATAGAACACTTTTCCAAGTGTTGAAGAGAATAAATGAGATGGAGGAGCCAAGTGTCTAAAGTTTGTTTCAAATTTGTTGAGGATAATTTTATTTAAAAATTAGAGATATTTAAATTCATGAGACACTTTATGATGTGGATGATGAGGTGGAAGGAGGTTAGAGAGTTATGTAGAAATGTGACAAAATTGAATTTAGAAATTCAAATTTAATGAGAGGGAATTAATCAAATAAAACAAATTAGTTAGATTTGTTTATTTTATTAAATCATGAAGAAAATGATTTTAGGAAGAATTTGAGAAAGTGAACTATATAATTTTTTTTTCAATTTATTTATAAGTAGATGAATTAAGAGGGTTTTTTATTAATTAAATACCTTGTATTTAATTAATCGATTATCTTGACTGATTTTAGGTGTATATATTTTTCCCCTCTTTGAAGTGATGTGTTTACACATTGCTTCAAAGAAAAATTTGTTGGTGATGGTGACAAATTTTTTGATATGCCCTAGAAATTGATTTTTAGGTGATGACAGATATATGCCCCCTCAAGAGATAAGTCGGTGAATTTTTGAAATTTTCAGATTTTTTGAATTTTTTTATATGATTTTATGATGATTTGATGTTGATTTCAAATTTTTATGATGCCGTAACAATTTATCTCCTGAAAAATGATGTTGAACCTATCAGATTATGAATTGATTAATTAAGCCCCTTTGAAAAATAAAATAAATCAATCCCATGAAAATACCACTCAATCACCCTTTAAAAGGTAAAAAGAAGAGAAATGAAGTTCATTTGTGCATTTTGATTTTAAAAATTTGAGTGAGTAGAGCAACCTAGTGCACATTGAGCAAGATGGTGATTCCAATTCAGACACATCAATTCGAGCGTGTGTGATGTCACAACCACCCGACAGCATATGGACCTTTGGTACATACCTCAAAAAACTTCCTTATAAATTTTAAATGATGTTTTTCCCACTTTTTTCCACGTTGAAATCTAATTTTGGTGTTTTAGTGCATATGAGCCTCAATGTAGCACATCAAGTTTCTGTTCTTGCACATATAGTAGATTAGCGCATAGGGTCAGATTTTTAGTGCATAGATACTAGATTTTAACATATCTAGGGAATTAGCACTTAGAGTCAAATTTTTAGAGCATATGAGAAATGTTCTAGCGCATGCATTTTATTAGCGCATAGGTGATGCGATTTAGCGCAATAGGTCAATGTTGTAGCACATAGAATCATTTAGCACATTGAAAGAGGGGTTTAGCGCATTGATGAAATTTGATGACGCATATGGCGATTTAGCACATAGAGACCCTGTTCTGGTGCATCGGTGAAGTCTCCTAGCACATCCATGTTTTTGGCACATAGATAGATTGTTTTAGCACATCCATGCTAGATTGATGAATTTTTGATTAAACTCCCTGATTTTGATGATTTTTGATCGCATCAACCTTCGATTTGATGTTGTTTGATGATGTTGATAGATTAGATGATGATTGATCTCATGATTGGTGATATTCAATGATAGGATGATGATGATTGACCTCATGATAGGTGAGGGTCAATGATAGATTGATATTGATTGACCTCATGATAGGTGAGGATCAATTAAAGACGCTCATGAGATTTGATTGAAGTCTCACTAGAGCTGATTATATTGATAGACAAGATTGCTGATTTTGTGATATATTATGATGATAGGAGCCTTCATCAGTCCTGATGTCATGGGAGAGTTTCTCGAGGACTTGGTATTTGATTCCACATTTAGATCAAGCTAATCTAAATGTGATTGGATGATGCGGGTTGAATTTATTGCTAGATATGACCTAGCATAGGATTAACATGGGTCTCTTGACCGCTTTGGAAGAGAGGTGGCACAGTGACCACAACACCTTTCACTTACCCACTGGTGAGATGACAGTGACACTAGTGGATGTTTACCAAATTCTAAGGATTCCAGTAGTTGGTGATTTGGTTGTATATGATTCTACTGAGCAGGGAGGGACTGATGCCTTGAGGAGAGTCTTTGAGGATGATTAGATTTGTGGTTACGAGATCTTGTGGTGGGATATGGTTGATGCCTATGCCACATTGCCATGTGTGCTTTCTGGATTCATTAGTGGATTCTTATGTCCCGACCATAGGTCGAAGGGACTCTCAATTGGATGGGGCAAAAAATTAGAGAGTATGATCACATAGCACACTCGATATGCATGGGGATCCAGCATACTCGCTCATTTGTACCATGATCTTCATTAGGTGGTCTACCTCAGAGCATCTAGTGTATCAGCTAGGGTTACCTTGTTATAGATATGGGAATGGGAGCACATAGCTATCACTTGACCCATTGCGAAGAGACAACAACCAGCTAGGAGGCCCTATATTCATGGATACATAGGTCCAATTGTCCAACATAAGCTAGAAAAAATGGAGTACTAACAAAGAATTCTTGATGATTTGTACACCATGACATGGAGGCCCTATCATGATTATGAGTATTGGCCAGAGGATGATACTGAGATGCCCTATGTGTGCATAGCTAGATATTTGATCAGGTGGACACCATTCATCATTGCGAGATTCCTTCTAGGGAGAGTGCATCAATAGTATGGCAGGGTACAGGGCATGCCCCAGGGAGTGGCTCATTATGCACGAAGATGATAGAATATACCAGAGTGGGGACCTATGTTATCTTACGATGCTGCTGATCAAGAGTACTATTGATTACAACCACTGATTTGGGAGTATCATCCTAAGATCATAGAGGTTGCCTTATCAAAGGAGTATGCTCAGTATTTATTTATACATCCTTTTCTATGGATATCAAACCCAAATGATCTTGTTCCATTATTGGATGATGATGAGGGGGCACCACCAAGTCCATGTAGGTGGAAGATAGGCAGAGGATATGAGGAGGAGGATGAGAGAGAGTGGTGATGATGGAGATGGTGATGGTGGCATATATGGTGGTGGTGTAGGTGGAGGTGGGCCAGTGTTGGATGTATGGGACTTCATGGTACCTTGACTAAGGAGATCACTAGTGGTTGCAACACAACAGTAGGTTCGGTGTGGGCTACCCTCATAGAAGCAACATACACAGATAGATGCTTTATAGGTTCAGGTTTAGACATTATAGGGTTAGCTAACATAGGTACAAGCATTGCTAACATAGGAATAGGGACAGATAGCCACCTTGACAGTCGAGAGAGATGTGGTGAGATAGTAGGGAGAGTAGGCAAAGGCCTTTTATGACAAGATGCAGAGAGTGGACGAGGGTACCACCATAGGTGATATGCTCAGAGAGGTCACTCGGGTCACTAGAGAGGTTGAGTACTATTGGGGTTGGTATCATCAGTTAGTGCCTATAGAGGAGAGGGTTATCTATGCATAGTCCCGATTAGGCAAGAGTCAGTCTTGTACTACCAGCATGGGTGTGACATAACCACTATGTAGAGATCCACCAGACAAGGATCCAGGTATAGGTCCCTTAGGTGCAGGTGCAGGTATAGGGTCAAGTCCGTTAGGTTGTTTATAAAGAGGCTTAGAGAGGCCAATGACGTCTGGGAGGAGCACTACTTAGCTCCATTTGATAATATTTTATGTACTTGTGACATTTGTATACACTGATTTAGTTGAGACATTATGATATACTGCCACATTTTTGATGTTGTATTTCTCTACATGTTCAGATATCCTTGTACACTTGACATTATTATTTTGAGATTTATATGATATGCAATGATGATTAGCGATCTATATGTGTTTATATGATGTTTATGATGGATGCATTTGATTCCTATGTTCTATATGTTGTGCAATGTGTTTTTGTTTTTAATATGATGATTTTTATATGTTTATTTATAGAATATGTATGAAGGCGATGATGATATGATGATGCATAGATGATGATCCTATGATGCTTTATGGATAATAATTTTATGGTATGAGGTGGATGTTATTATGCAAAATGAAATGTGATGCATTTCATGTTTTTGTTTTCCGATGTAAACATTATAGTGTAATGTAATGGATGGATGAATGATATGAAAATAATCATGTAATGCAGTTTGTCATTTTTGTATTTTCTTGATGCAAATATATGATATTGCTACACTATATGAGATGAATTTAATTATGAAAATGTGATGCAATTCACTTCTTTTTTTGTTTTCTAATGCAAATATTATGATGTAATGTATGGATAGGTGTATGATATGCAAATGATTATGCAACTACATGAGAATGATATGGTTTTTTTTAATGTCAAGTATACTCAATCCCTTTACTAATGAAGATAACATCATTTGAAAATTGTTCCAGCCTTGGAGAATCTCAAAATACAAATGAAAAACTAATATGGATGCAATCTAATATACCATGCAGATCTAAATATGCAAGGTTGTCATCATAGCAACCGATTTGTCATGATTTTTATCATCATTGAGCCTTAAAATTTTTGAAAGCGAGTACAAACATCAATGGTATAACTAGACCATGATGACCTGAGTACTACTTCCATGATTTTTGATATTGCAAGTTAACACAAGAATCTAGGAATAATTGAACCGAGATGACCTGAGCATTCCTTGCGTAAACATAAAAGAGTTAATTGTTTTCCTATGAAAATTCAGAATGTCATCAATGATACTTTGTAGAGCACGTCTCATGAAAATTTGCACTGTAGTAATGATCAACTCACAGACAACAGACAAATAAAATATAATTCTCCTTCCTAGCTCCTCTAGTTCTAGACATCATCGAGGTACTCCAGAGAAATGATATCAAAAATCAAAGTCCAACCATTGAACATTCATGCTATCATGATAATGCCATGATTCAAAAGAACATCATCCATTTATATTTGCATTGATTTGATTGATTTTAGTTGTTTGATATGGATGTGGGTTTGTGATACGTTTGATGATTGTTGTATGTTCAATGCTAAGCTGTACTATGATCGTTGTGTTTGTGATGATTTCGTACTACTGTTTGTCTGTTGGTTTAAGCTCAAAGCTTATTTTCCCCCAATGAGTTCAAGATTTTTCCCCTAGGCTAGGGTGAGACATGACCATGATGTTAGGATATGTACATGAGGTTCTTCGATGACAAGCAGAATGACGGTGAAAGCGAATGGTTGACATGTGCTCAAATAGATGGAAAAGCTAATCTATCACAAATAGTGTCCGTTGCCAGGTTTTCACTATTTGTTTTTATTGCACATTTTTATATTTTATGATTTTTAGATTTTTAGATTTTTGGATTTTTTCCTTTTTTTGATTTTTTTTGTTGTCACCAAGATGCTTGTTTGCTAGGTTTTCATCAGGGTAACCATTTTTTAAAGACAATTTCTGATTTTTTTTGTATTTTTTCAAAACTTTTAATGTGCACTTGGATGATTTAGGTGTAGAACTTCTTGAGATGAAAATTGTTGATCTAATCATCAAACAAATCTCGTTCAGGCATAGACAGTTGATACACTCCAGATCCGAAGATTGATACAATGACAAAGGGAACTAGCTAGTTTGGTCCAAATTTCCCCTTATTCTCTCTATCTTGTTGATTACAAGGATTTTCTTTACGGACCAAGTCACCAACTTGAAATGTTATTGGTTTCTCTGTGATTATAAATTTTGGAAATCCTCTGTTGATAGGCTTCCAAATGATCCATAGCTTGCTAATGATGTTCATCCAACAGTTTTAATTCTTGTAGTCTGGACACCCGATAATCTTCATCTGAAATGATCCCCTTTAGTGACACACAAAGTGATGGTATCTCAAACTTGATAGGTAAAATGGCCTCTGATCCATAGATGAGAGCATATGGTGTGGCTCCTATTTGGTGTGCAAATACTGGTTTGGTAGGCCCATAGAGTAGGGTTCAGTTGAACATGCCAGTCACATCTAACATAATTGATGGTTTTCTTTAGGATCTTTAAGATGGTCTTGTTTGAGGCCTTTGCTTGGCCCTTTCCTTGAGGGTATTATGGTGTAGAAAATTGATGCTGGATATGAAACCTTTCACAAAGCTCTTGGACATCCTAGTTCTTGAAAGGTATACCATTGTTAGTGACAATGGATTGATGAATTCCATATCAATAGATGATGTAACTTAGGATGAAGGATGCGATCTATTTTCCAGTGATTGTGGTTAGGGGAACAACTTCAACCCACTTTGTAAAATAATCTATGGCCATGATGATGAATTTATGTCCATTGGATGATGACAAATAAATTTTACCTACAAGGTCCAGCCCCCATTGGCATAATTGACATTTTGATGCAAATGGTTGTAACTCTTGCGCTGGTGCATGTATTAGGTTTCCATGGATTTGGCATTTTTGGCACTTCTTGAAAAATTGAAAAGAGTCCTTCTCCATATTCGACTAGTAATACCCCAAGTGTCAGAGTTTCTTAGTGAGAGTTAGTCCACTTGAATGAGTTCCATAGATACTATCATGAACTTCATGCAAGGCCATCTCAGATTCATTACGTTCTAGACGATGAAGGAGAGTTCGATCAAGACCTTGTTGATAGAGTATATCCACTATTAGGGTGTGGCAGGCAGCTTGGTGGATAAAGTTACGTTTTTGGTTTTAGGATAGATCTGGTGGAAGGGTGTTATCTCCTAAATATGAATATATCTTCCCATAAATTGAGGACTCAACGTCAACTATATGACATATGACTTGGGATTCGGGGTTGTAGGTAGGGTTAAGCACTTGTTCCACCATGAACTCATAACAACTTTATGTTTTTAGGTATTTGTAGAAGAGAAACAATTGTCACCATTGCATTAACAACTTTGTTATCTGCTCTTGGAATATTCTCAAATTTTATCTCAACAAAATAATTTTTGAAATCATCCACCATTCTCTTATATGACATCAACTTGTCATCCTTTGTCTGATACTCATTGTTCACATGATTTATGACCAATTGAAAATCTCCATAGACTTACAACTCTGTGATATTCCATTCAACTTCCACCTTGATCCCAATGATGAGTGCTTCGTAATCAGCTATGTTAGTTTTGCAAGGAAACATGAGCCTCTAATATTTCAGGATGGTATGTCCTTGAGGTGTGAAAAATAGGATTCCAACACCTGATCCATGTTACGTGTAAGACCCATCAAAATTTAACATCCACTATTATGAGGATATGGTAAGAACATCTGCATCAAGAAACTCAATGCTCATTGGATGATCATCTTGTAGTGATGCTTCAGCTAACTGATTGGCTATCACTTGACCCTTGATGGCTCTTCGGTCTATATATTGGATGTCAAACCCACTCAAAATCATTACCCACTTGGCTAGTCTTCTTGTTAGGGCAGCTTTATTGAGTAAGTACTTTAATGGATCAATCTTAGCTATAAGTTTGATTATATGAGTTAACATGTAATTCCACAATTGTTGAGTAGAAAATATTACTACTAAACAATATTTTTCGATGAAGGTGTAGTTGATTTCATTGCCATTCATGTTTTGCTGATATAATAAATAGCCCTTTTTTTCCTGTAGAATCTTCCTGTGCTAATAGAGTGCCTGAAAGCTACTTCACATTTTCTATCCCATTTGAAGGAAACATTTTTATGCAACAAATGATTAAAAGGATGAGTTTTATCTTCTAGTTGTGCAATGAACCTCTTGATGGATTGGAAACGTCCATGTAAAGATCTCAACTGGCTGATTTTCTTTGGTGGTGGCATTTCCATGATAGATTTGATTTTGATAGGATCCACTTTGATTCCCTTTTTTGAGACTATGTACCCCAATAGTTTTGCTGATGTCACACCAAACAAACACTTCTTTGGGTTTAATCTTACATTGATTTTTTCCAATCGAGTGAAGATTTTGTCTAAGATTTCTGAGTGTCCTTGTTTGGCAAATGATTTCATCAATAATTCATCTACATAATCCTCCATAAAGGTATGCATCATGTCATGGAAGATGGTGGTCATCACTCACTGATTTGTGGCTCCTACTCTTTTCAAACCAAAATGCATGACATTCCAGTAGAAGGTATCCCATGGACATGTGAATGTTGTTTTCTCTTGATCTTTTGGTGCTATTTTAATCTAATTGTATCCTAAAGAAGCCATCCATGAGTGATAACTTGGTATATCCTACTTTCAATTCCACAATGATATCAATGTTGGGCAAAGGAAAATTATCCTTTGGGCATGTTTTGTTGAGATCTCTGAAATCAGTACATATCCTGATGCTTCCATCTAGTTTAGAAAATGGTACAATGTTAGAAATCCACTCAACATTATCAATTGATCGAATGAATCTGACATCTAACAATTTCCTCAATTCTACTTTTACCAATAAGGCGATATGTGGATGCATTTTCTTGAGTTTGTGCTTGATAGGTTTCACTCCAAGTGGTAGAGATAAGTGATGCATTATCAAATCTGAATCTATACCTAGAATGTTAGCGTAGGACCAAGCAAAGTTAACTTGTCTCTCTTCAAAGAATTTGATGAAGCTTGGCTTTTCTTGATCTATCAAGGATGCTGCTAGATTAGGATCTTCACTATTTATGATGTGCCAACATTGATGGATTATGTAGGTTCAACTAGTACTGATGATCTTTCATGATAGTGTTTGGGAAGAGTGTCAAATATCCCATCTTTTGGTGTCTCAGAGAGGTTTTCACTATTAGATGCACTCTTTATTTTAATTTTTCTTAATCTAATACTACCATTTTAAATGGTTTTCACGATTGTATCATTTTTTCATATTTTTGATTGGGAGATTTGGCACCCTCCTGGCTTGAATCTCCATTATGAGATTCATGGGTGGAACTCGTTTCTAGGTTATGAGAACAAAGGAAGTTAACAATGGCATCATCGTTCATAAAGATAGGGACATCAAGAGGTTCAGTTTGCTCCTAGTCAATCGGTTCAGGATGTATTAATGGTAGAGAGTCATTAGATTGGTTGGAGTCAAAGGAGGTAAGTATCTAGATATCAATGTCATGGGTTCGAGCCCCACAGTGGGTGCCAAAATGTATCACATGGTGAATTGTGTAATGTGAGTAAATGAATAAAAAATCCACACAATCAATGAAATGTATTATATTAGGGAAATTGTAATAACAAATAAATTGATAAAACTATTCCTTAAAATTGTTCCATTGTTTCCTATCTTCAGGGATTCATTAAATCATGTTGGCTCTCAGATTTGTGTATGCACTATGACTGTTAGAATGACAACCTAAAAGAATGGAATGCTTAAAGATGCAAGGAATCTATCCCTACATGATGATAAACTATGTGATATGATGTAAATGATAATGGTGATATGATAATGGATATGATACTAAAGATTATAATGCAAATGTTATATAAAAACCCCTATGATAATGGAAATGCAACTAAAAAACTAAGTCATGATTCTAAATTAATATGATTCTATTATGCCAAATGCTCTAAATGCTTAAAGACAATTTCTGCAGAGTAAGTTTTCTCAAAGATAGGATCTGAAATGCTGGAGAATGATGCTGTATTTATAGGATTTCCAAGGCACATTGTGATGTGGCAGAAACCAATGGTCAAGATTTTAGCTGGAAAGATGAATGGTGGAGGATAAAGAAGTTAGAGGGGATCATGGAGAGTGTTCCCTTTAATAGAACACTTTTCCAAGTGTTGAAGAGAATAAATGAGATGGAGAAGCCAAGTGTCCAAAGTTTGTTTCAAATTTGTTGAGGATAATTCCATTTAAAAATTAGAGATATTTAAATTCATGAGACACTTGATGAGGTGGATGATGAGGTGGAAGGAGGTTAGAGAGTTATGTAAAGATGTGACAAAATTGAATTTATAAATTCAAATTTAATGAGAGGGAATTAATCAAATAAAACAAATTAATTAGATTTGTTTATTTAATTATATCATG
The DNA here is from genome assembly GCA_007115665.2 of Sequoiadendron giganteum. Taxonomy (NCBI): domain Eukaryota; kingdom Viridiplantae; phylum Streptophyta; class Pinopsida; order Cupressales; family Cupressaceae; genus Sequoiadendron; species Sequoiadendron giganteum. The sequence goes on from CM021109.1 coordinate 297,679,326, forward strand.
AAGAAAATGATTTTAGGAAGAATTTAAGAAAGTGAACTATATAAATAAAATTTTCAATTTATTTAAAAGTGGATGAATTAAGAGGGTTTTTTGTTAATTAAATACCTTGTATTTAATTAATCTATTATCTTGACCAATTTTAGGTGTATATAGTAGGGAGTCATAAACTTCCTTTGGTTAGAACCATACAATAGTGTTTCAAGGAGTTGTTGCTTCCTTTGGGTTGTACCCATAAAACCTGTTGTAAACCTTTTTTTTAATTATGAGGTTGGATGTGGATAGTATCTCCAAGTAGCTTTATCATTGTGGTTTTTGCATTTTATGGTTTTCCATGTAAATTTGGTGTCATGATTGTATGCTTGTTCTTTTAAATTGCAATTGATGCTCTATTTGTTTAAACATGTAGGAATTTTTGGTTGATAAAATTGAATAAGATAAATTGTGTGATATACTGATTCAACCCCCTCTTAGTATATCATTGTGTTCTAACATTATCAACATTCAAAAATTTAAAACTATATTAGATGGATGCTAAATATGCATTTTTGAATGGAGATTTAGAAGAGGAAGTCCACATTGAACATTCAAAAAGGTTTAAATGTTTAGACAAATTAGACTTTTTCTACAGACTAAAGAAGGCCCTATGTGGACTAAGAAAAGCTCCTAGAGCATCGTATTCCAAATTGGATAGATATCTACAATAGCAAGTACTTAGGAGAGGTAGTGAATATAGCAACTTGTACATAAAAATAAAAAGGTGATCAATTATTGATTGTTTTTGTTTATGTTGATGACATTATATTTGGTGATAATAGTGATGCTATGTGCAAAGGGTTCTAGGATGCTATGAATAATGAATTTGAAATATCAATTCTTGATGAGTTGTATTTCTTTCTTGGTTTATAGGTCTCTCAATCAAAGGTATATTCATTTCTCAGAATAAGCACATAAAAGAAATGTTGAGAAAGTTTAATATGGAAGAATGTAAACTTGTGAGTACACCTATGGTTACTATGTAAATTGAGTAATGATGATGAATTTCATCCAATGAACAAGAATTAATACAGGTCAATGATTATTAGTTTATTGTATGTGACAGTTTCTAGACTATATATAATGCAAGTAGTTGGGATTGTAGCTAGATATCAGGTAGTTCCTAAATAAACTCATGGACAATAGATAAAGAGAATATGTAGATATTTGAAGGCTACAATCGATTTTGGTTTGTGATATCCTAAGAGTGAAAACTTCACACTAACTAAATAAAAAAATGTATAATAGGAAAAAAAAACATAGTGATTGAAAGAGCATAAGTGGTGGAGCTTTATTTCTAGGTGAAAGTATTGTATCTTGGTTAAGCAAGAAGCATGATTCAATATCTTTATCCACAACAAAAGTGGAGTAAATTGTAGAAGCTTCATGTTGCATTCAGGTATTATGGATGAAGTAGAACTTGAAGGAGATGAAAATAGAACTTGATGAACCCATTTCCATTCTTTATGATAATACCCGTGCTATAAATATTTCCAAGAATTTTGTGATGAATTTAAGGACAAAGCATATTGTAATTCGCTATTGTTTTCTAAGAGAGAAGGTTACAAACAAATAAGTGAAGTTTGAGTATGTTGATACTAAGGAAAAAATAGCATAAAGTTTTACAAAACCTTTTCCCAAGGAGACCTTTAGTATCTCTAATAAAATTTGGGAGTTTTTGCTCCCTCTTCAATCAAGATAAAGTATAGGGAAATGGGGAGTTTTGACCCCCTCCCACAAGTGTGCTTGGTGGCCTTGTGAAAAAATTGTTAGATAGGTCATGACACAAGGGAATAGAGAAGCTCCAAAAAAAGAGAGGAATGTGTTGCAAGGTGTGCGCCATTGGTCTCCTTGTGCTATACAATACAACACTTAGGTTCATGACATGGCTTAATCACCTCCTATGGATTCATTAACTCTGATGGTTGTATTGGGCATTAATAGGTCTATCTTTTGGTGTAACGAAAACTATCTATGCAAAAAGTGGTATCAAAGCTTGGGTCATGGGTTTGAACCCCTCTCTTGCACTGGGGGGATTGTTGTAAGGTGTGCACCCTTGGTCTCCTTGTTTTGTGTAGCACAACACTTAGGTTCGTGACATGGCTTAACCGCCTCTCATGGATTCATTAACTTTGGCAGTTGTATCAGACATTAATAGGTCAATATTTTGGTGCAATGGAAACCATTTATGCAACATAATAAATCTAGAGGGATTTCTAATGCTATATCTTCTAGGGGAGAATTTTTGAACTTTTCCATTGATTTCAAAGGGGGAGAAAGGAATCCAAAATGTTATATCTTTCAAAATCTTAGGAACTCTAGATTGTATCACATAGGGGGAGTTTTAAATTAAGTGTGTTGGTGTGCTAACAATGTTTTTTTATTTGCCATCAATGATAAAGGGGAGATTTTTGAATATATGTTATCATTGATGTCAAAGGTGTTCATTGATGTCAGTAGATTGATTAGAATTCAATTTTAATTACTTATGTCTTGTCTGAGCTTCTGAAATCAAGAGGTATTTATGTCATGATCATGTCATGTCAAATATTTTGAGAATAATGTGCTTGTGTAAAGAAGAATATTTGTAGTATGATTGAAATACAATGCTTGTATCTATTCCTATTTCTAGAAGTAGTTTGGAAGTGTGAACATTAGATAAATTAATAAGATTTAATTTATAAAATTTTAGAATATGAATTTATAATTTTTTACTTTAAAACAATAATACTATAGAGGAATGAATTTATCACTAAAATTTGGTCACTAATTTGAATGTGATAACTTTGCATAGATGGTAGTGTGATGCACTATCATCTCATATATCCACAAAAATTGAAGCACTATTCTATCAAGAAAAATACAACATGCACATACAAAAAGAGAAAACAAGAAAATGTCTCAAAATTATCAATAAAAAGAATGATATAATAACAATACAAAAAAATAATATATTGAAATAAATTGATTAAAATGCTAATGAAATGAAAGAGAAAATAAAAGATATCACCAAGCTCCCAAGAAGTCGAATATCTCCACCTAAAGAAATTTGTAGTAAAGAATAAGAAAAATGTTGGCATTGTTTAGGGGTTTTCCTCAATCAAACCCGTACTTTGGTATTTCTATCTCCATAGAAGCCAATATATAGATAGATAGAAAAATAGTGTTTGTATTTTCTTACTATAAGTGCATATAGAACATAAGGATAAGGGTATGCACAAGGAGATAGGGTACCAAAAGGGGGTCTTAAGTGGTCTCTTTTTTTATAGTATCGAGAAATATTAATCTTTGATGAAAAATTGAAGATAGTTACGATCAAAATTTAAAGATCCAAAAACAACAAGAGTCATAGTGCTCCAAATATGCTTTCTAAACTTCTATTTTTCTAAATGGAGGAGATTAAGGGGTTCAAAAAGGGGGAGCATACAAAGTTCTCTTGTTTTTGTCAAAATAAAACATAGCGTTTGGTGTGCTCCCCCTAAAATGTTAATTTTTTTTAGTATTTAAAAAAATTCTTAGATGTGAAATTAGCTAGCACCATGTAGTTTATGCCCAATAGTTTTGCTAATTTTTTAATGAATATGTGATTTTTTACTAATTTTTAAAGTGGACACTATAGACACCTAAAAATGACTTAGGCCTGCGACCACTATTTTACCACCTTTCATCCTAGCATGATTATGCTTCTGTAATTATGTTTCTAAGCCACATTCAACTATTTAATTAATTCATTATCTTTCATTCTTCATGATTATTAAATAAATAAATCTTATTTATTTATTTAATGTGTCACTAATTATCAAAGTCTTCTTACAATTAAATAAAGTCTCATTTATTTAATTAATCCTTATCACTAATGTCCTCTTGATTATTAAAATAAGTATATTTTAATATATTTATTTAATATGTCACTAATTCCTAAATTCTCTCGTAATTAAATAGATTCAATAATTTATTTAATTAACTAACTATCTCTTCTAAATTAAATAATAATTATTAATTATTTAATTGCCTTATGTGACATTTCCCTATTTTTAAATAAAACAATTTATTTAAAAATGACTTCACATTGTTAACTGATTCTTCTTTTAGTAATTAATTTCAAAAATCAATTACTTATTATCTCACAAAATCCATATTTTGAATTAATTTAATTCAAAATGGAAATATTCTTCTACAAATCAAGTAAATGCTAAAATTATTGATTTTCTAAAATCTCATCTCCTTATCTCTTGATTTTTACTAATTTCATCTCAAGGTCACGTTTGTTCTCCACCTTTGATTTGATTTATCAAATTAAATCTTGTCCACACATTTGGGGATTGTTGCCATAACCCTAATTGAGAGTTGTCACTTTGAATCTTAACCATTGATTCTAGGGCATTTCTCAATCTCTCATCCCATCCCTCCATTCAAGATTGCATATTCTATAAAATGACAATCTTGATCTCATTTTCAGGATCAATCATTATTATCTCTTGGCATTTTTGTAATCTCATTATTATCAATTGTCATATCATCTTAGGCTTATTTAATAACTTGCATATTAGGATTGAATTTCTCGTTTGCATAGAGAGTTTATTTATAAATCCTTCAAAGCTTTGTTTAGGGCTAGACATTATAGGATTTTCTCACATACACAAATCTGAGCACATCCATTATCATAGTAGAGTTAGAAGGTACAATGGAAATGAGCCATGGAGAAGAAAGGATTGGGTGAGAGTTTTCTTATTCATTCTTTCATTTTGTTTTCCTATGCATTCTATTGATTTGTTGGATTTAGATTAATATTGCATGCTTTATTAGAGCAACCATCTCTTTTGCAGAAATCCCTCATTACATTGGTGAACCCGATAATCTAACACATTTTTGCAAGTTTTCGTATGGCCTCAAATTTTGTTTTGTAGGTACAGGAGTACGGAATGACGCAACCATAGGCCTATGCGATGTAAGTGCTCTGTCGCACTGCATTTGTGATCGTGAATGATGCACATGCTCTGTCGCGACGCATATGAGAGCTCGAATGACACATTCAACAAGATGCAACACATTTGATAGACTTCGCACCACATTTGCTCTGACGAGCCGTAAATGACTGGTTGTATTCTATTTTTAATTTTGTTATCTGGATCCGGTGCGATCGCGGCCAGTTACTCTTTTTTGATGGGATTAAAATGAACCAACCCTAGGATAGACATTTAATTTGGAATTTATCAATCCTAGGATAGACATTTTAATTTGGAAATTATCAATCCTCGGATAGTCACCAGCTTTTTATTTTTGTTTGGTTAAAATGAACCCCATGCTTGTTGTGAAGCAATATCTTCACTTAGAGTAGAAAATTTTCATTTGGGTTTAAAAATGAACAACTTGTCTACTGTGATTGATTGGGCAATAGGTATATGCTCTCCCCTTTACTAGGTGACCGAAAAACCAGAATTACCCATTTTCTTTATGCATTTTACTACTTTTCTTAAATCCTTTAGAAGGCTTGCCATAGTGGGAAAAAGTACTCCCTACGGGAACGACCTAAGTGGGAACAACCAAAGCCAAGTTTTCCAACCCACTATAATTAAAAGTGAATTCTGGGGAAACCTATATTCAATGGCAGTAGGAAAGATAACCATCCCCAAAGTATTTGTTCTAAAGATTGGGAGGTCTCCTGAGGGAGTTTATCTATTGCCACACCGAACGAAAACCCTTACTAAGAACCATAGTGTAGAAACCAGCCGTGTCAGTATCCAGACATTGTTTCAATCACAGTGCAAGGGGAGGGAAGAATCTCCCCCCAAGACACTCACCATATAATCGCCATAGATTGTTTGCTCAGGGGATTCGGTATCTACTTCCGTCATCTTGAGTACGCACCTGGAAAAGAAAAAAACATGAGCACCCTCTAGGGGGTGACATGACTGTGTGAGTCGACACGATTTTAAGCTATGGGTTGTGATTGTTATGATGAACTTTTGAATATTAAGAGTGAGTTTGCTTCAAGTGTATTTTTTGTTCAAATACTAGTATAAACAAAAAAGGGTCATGTTTGACCCTTGAACATACACTCAATGTTTTAGTTTCTATGTGTTTGCCTACTGTTTTCAAAACAAACTTTAACAAACTGAACATCAACAATCTGGGTCCAAAACTTGTCAAATTTGCAAAGCTGTTTTCCAAAAATTTTGCTTCATGTGACACAATCGCTTTGTTAAATCGCAATCACCATATCTTGAGCCGTATTCGCTCTGATGGGTCACATTTGAAACATCCTGAGCCGCATTCACTCTGATGAGCCATAATTGAAACACACAGAGCCACATTTTCTAGTAGCAACCCACATTCACTAGACTGTGTCACAATCGATACTTCCTGAACCGTATCCACGTCTGTGAGGCACATTCTCTTTGTCGTACTCGTTGTGATGCATTTGCAAAAAAATTCAAATCACCTTCTCACTATCAAAACTGAAAATCCACAACTTGTCATTAATTCAATCGAGTCTTCCTTCACTGTCACAGTTCAAACCAAACTATAAATTGCTCAACTTTCATCAAACATTGCACTATAGGAACCATTTTAGGCTCACAATAGGTTTCCATTGGCTTTTCATTAGTTGCATTAGTAACTTCACCATCTCCTTAGACACTTACTTTTGCAGATTTCAGGAGTTGACTCTTACCATTCATTGTCAAAACTTTGCATTCAATAGTAGGTTATCATTGGACCCAATTACCCTTTGTCATTTGTCAAAAATTTTGTGAATTATTTCCCACTCAATAGTCTAGTGTGGAAACTTCACTTTGTCCTCTTTATAGTCCTTTTATGGTCTATTGGTCTTCCAAACTTGAATCATTGCAAAAAAATTGTTTGCTCAAGTTGTCCTCTTTAAATCCCTCAATAGTAAGTACATCTTAGGCTCCTTTAGTGGCATATCATTTAGCATCTCCATTTTTAGTATCACACCATTTGCATTCAAAAGTCTTTAGCCTCATTTTGGTCTCACTTGCATTTCATAGCATTCCTTAAAAATCCCAAAAAACCAAAAACATAGTATCATAATACTTAGATCATTCTCTCCACCATCCCAAGTTGAGAAAACCTTGTATGGTTGAAAATAGATTGCAGAAAAAGAAAAGACTCATGGATTCTTTTAGACAAGACACCAACTTTCTTGAATTCACAATTGGCATGGATTCATTCCCTAATACCACAAACAATCCTTGTTTTGACATGGGAAATTCCAACATCAATCCTTTCAGTGAAATGAATATCCCACCATCTCCATCACATATTTTTGAACCATTTATCCGATGGGATCAAAATGGGGAAGTCTTTGAAGAAGACTTATTAGCTACTACCCAACATCTAGAAGTCACTGCTTTTGTGGAAGAAGTAGTCTTAAACAACTCTTCTAGATTCCTAGCTATGCTCCTTGACTAGGGGGCTAAGTTACCAAAGGGATTTGATCTCAACACTCTTAGAGAAACTTCTCCCACTCCACCATCACACAATCCTTCCATGGGAGTCTCTTCACAAAATTTCATCAACACCATCAATGCTACCTCCCTTGGTCATACTACCACCACAACCAACACAACATCTATTGGGGGATCATCTTCCCAAACCAACACCACATCACAATCCATCACCCAAAAATATCCACCATCCCTTCACAAACAATGGGGGCAACCACCTCAAATCTCCTTGGAACTACATCTAGTCCCATGGGTACATCAATAAACCTATTATTAGGTTCTTCAAATACTATGGCAACCAACTCATCCAACCCTTTTGGGAGAAATAAATGAAGAGTTGTCATACAAGGCACCCAACCCACTTCTTGATAGGTTAATACCAACATTCCTATGACCCAAAACACCAACATTCCGCAAAGCCACAATCTCTTATTTGGGCAAGGCAATCAAGGTGCTCAATCCTTCACTCCATTTGGGCATCAACAAGCTCAAAATCAACAAGGCCCTCAATCCTTCACTCCATTTGGATATCAACAAAATTAAAACCAACAAGGTCCTTAAATTCAGTCCAACATGGTAGGATATCACATCCCCACTTATGCCTCTCAAGTCCATACACAACAACACATCCCTCATCAAAACACCCATTTCCAACAACCGCCTAATCAAAACACTTATTTTTCTCACCGACAACCCATTCCAAATCAACACACCTCATCACAACAGCTAGGTACTCAAGTTGTCCCTATCACCAACATGGGTTATGCTACCAACCATCCCATGGTGGAAGCACTCACACTCCAACTCGCTTCTCTTCAAACACAAGTGGAGACCCTGTAGCAATCCAATAAAATGTCATACTTGTCACATGACTTGTGTCCATATCCATTTGACACAACCTTGTATATGCCACCCTTTCCTCATGGATATGTGGTACCTCATTTTCCCAAATACAAAGGCAAAATAAACCCCATTGAACACATAAGAGAATTCACCACTAGTTGCATGGACATTGCATATGAGCAAAATTATCTCATGACACTCTTTTCTAGAAGTCTCACAGGTCATGCACTAGAATGGTTCTCGCTATTGCCTAAGGGAATCAAAACATGGGATGAATTGGCAAACAAGTTTGTTGAAAACTATGCCTATAACACTGACACGGATATCAACATTGCCTCCTTATGCAAACTTACCCAAGAGGATGCAAGAGAGAATTTTATTCCATTCTTTCAAAGATGGATAACCTTAGCAAGTAGATGTCCAGTAGAAATAACTGAAAAGGAGAAAGTCACCATGTTTGTACAAACTCTCCTAGGACCGCTAAAGTATGGCTTACAAGTCCATTGTTGTACCACCTTTGTTGACCTTGTTGAAAAGGGTGTTCAATTTGAGAAAGCCTTGATCACCAAAGGCGAATTAAAATATGGTGGCAAAACCATCAACACCACCACAAATAATAACCCAACTAGCTCAAATGACAAAACCAAATACTGGGTTAAGAACAAGCATAAGACAAACGACGGTGTAGTTGATGCAAAAACCGTCAATGTAACAGGTCATGTACTCACAATCAAAGGAGTACAAAATCAAAATGCACTTGTAACTACACCAACACCAACTACTAATGCTATCCAAAGCAATCATGCGCAATCTAATCAAAGGCAGTTGCGTCAACCCCGACAATTCTAAAAATGTACATACACCCCTTTGGGTGAACCTATTGAAATTGTCTTGAAGAAACTTCTTCAAAACGGCGTCATAACGCTGGAAGAGCCAAAACCATATGACCCTGGTCAATTCAAGCCATCATGGTGAGATGATAGTGCATTTTGTGATTACCACCATGCCAAAGGGCACAAAACTTCCTCTTGTCATCAATTGCAAAATCTGGTACAAGACCTCATTGAGAACCACACCATTGAGTTAGGTGGTCAATCATTTACATCTAATGCGGACCATACTATTCACAAAAACCCACTGCAGGATCATGGTAAAGCTTCCTCATCTGGCACAAAGAATACCAACAATCAAGCCAACCACATCCGTCTGGCCTACAATATGATTCGTCCTGCATATAACTATCCAGATGGTACCATTATTAACAATCTTCGCATTGCTGACGAAGATAAATGTGTTAATACCATTACCATTAAAAAGGCCCCGGAATGCAATGTAACCACACATAAAGGCAAGGTCACCATCCCAGGTCCTTTGGCACATCAACTGAAAATCACCATACCTGGTCCATCTGCTAGACAACCAAACACAAAACCAGAGTTCAACATTACTGAGCAATTGAATAAAACACCTGCTCAAATATCCATTCTCGAACTGCTCCATATTTCACCCGCACATAAGGCCATCTTGGATAAAATATTGCAAGAGTCATCTGTCCCAACCAACATTGATGTCAACCACTTTGAGACTATGGTCGGATATCTGAATTTGACCCATGACATCACCTTTTCAGATAGTGACTATTCCTCGCCCAAACCATCTCATAATGATGCCCTTCACATCAAGGTTTTTGTCCACAAGCATAAGGTTAGATGAGTCCTAGTAGATGGCAGAGCAGGATTGAACATTTTCTCTCTAAAATTGGTCAAAGCTCTTGGTTTCTCTGATACATGTGTAAATGCTAGTAAGAGCATCATTATCAAGGCATACAATGATGAAGAACGCGCTTTTAAAGGCATCATTACAATTCCACTCCGAGTAGGACCAGTTATCATAGATACAACATGCGAGGTCCTAGATCGTGACATACACTATAATATCTTACTTGGTCATCCCTGGATTCATGCTCTAAAGGCCATTCCATCCACATATCACCAATGCCTAAAGTTCCCTTTTGATAGTACTGAGATCACTATCCTAGGAGATCCCGATCCATTTCAATACTATACCAACTTGCGAGCCACTGCTGAGCACAAGGTACCCATCAATCAGGAAGCCTCATCTTCCACCTCATCCAAATATATTGACCCATCGAAACTCACAAAATCATCCATTCCATCACCTTCTACCACACCATCTTCATCAGCCTCCATCCCAAGTAAAGACCTTCAGATCCAGGACCTTGGTTGTGGAGAGTTCAAATTGAATACGGCTTACTATATCACCACAATACCGAAGCTGCCTAAAGTCTATGGTAGACCATGTTTTGCAGTTGAGCCCAAAACAAGTTTCAAGGTTCCACCAAAAAGTGTTTTTACACGATTGGGCGATATGGGTAATGAAGTCATTATCGACATAGATAACTAGATCTACAAGGACCCAACAGAGTTATCTCCACTGCTAGTGCATCTCTATGGAAAAGGCTATGACATATGCAAAGCCCTAGGTTTTGATGGAAGAAGCGGTCTTGGAAAGAATGAAAATGGAAGGAGGGAACCTATCATCATGACTGCGAGACCATGATACATGGGGCTAGGGTTTGACCAATTCGGAACTGATGATCAACGTACCCATGAAATTTCAAGTAAGGCTGTAATGGCTACAGAAAGTGTTGAGACATGCGAAGAATCCCTTACTAAAACTGACTCAAATGAATGGGAATGGGGATCTAACAAATCCATCGGTGACTATGACATTAACGAACTATTCTTGGAACCTAGCCAATTGTGCTTTGAGGAAAGATTCTGATAGAAATATAACATTGACACTATTGACTGACGTTCCAAAAATAAGGAATGGGTAAGCATTCCTTGGAATCCAAAAGAACACAAGGTGTCGTTGGCAACACCTGAATCATCCCACCTCATTCCTGAGCCCACTCATGAGCCTAACTTACCTAAGCCCACTATCCATACTTCTAAAATGCCAACCACTAGTCACGATGTTGATAATTTTATCCCATATTATGATTTTGAATTCGATTCATCTGACTGAGAGTATGGACCATCCATTGCATCTGACACGAAAGTTGAAATTGATAGCTTTACCTTTACACTTGAGGCATCAATTTGCACACTTTCCGCATCCTCCCCATCTTTTACCAACACTGACGATGGGATCCCACTTGTTTACCCACAACTGATCGACTGGGACCAACAAGATTCACCGGTGATGGACATATTTTAGAATGACGAGGCAATTGCATAATTCATGGGGCTAAGAGGAGGTATTCCATGGGGTGATCATAAAACATGGTTCTCCATTGATCTATATTGTGCAGCTTACTTCGGGGAGATTGTGCAATCGTCTAGTCGCAAAAATACAAAGATTAAAAAAGAAAAGAAATGTCTTTAGGTGAAAACCGCAAGGCACCTTCTAACAGTAAAATAGTAAAAACAAAGGACGTATCCGAAGGTGAAAACCTCTCTGAGACACCTAAGGATGGAGGATTGGACTTTCTTCCCATGACACAAGAAAAATAAGCTATGCTCAGTGAGGACACAATGGAAGTTAACATAGCCACACCAGAGAATCCCAAAGTGATTCTCTTGGCCGCATCATTGTCAGATGAAGAAAAATCCGAATTTCAACAATTCTTCATAGACAAGAAAGTTAACTTCGCATGGTCATATGCTGACATGCTAGGCCTTGATCCAGTATTGGTTTTACATCATCTTCCTTTAATCCCAGGAATCAAGCCAGTCAAACAAAAGTTGCACAAAATGTATCCACAGATTGCACTACTTGTCAAGGCTAAACTAAAGAAGTTACTAGACGTTGAGTTAATAAGGTCAATAGACTATGCTAATTGGATATCCAACATTGTCCTTGGTACAAAGCCAAATGGAAAAATCCGTATCTGCATAGATTTTAGAGATTTGAATAAGGCTTGCCCAAAGGATGATTTCCCCTTACCAAATATAGACATGATTGTTGACCTCACAACAAGGTACAAGATGCTATCCCTCATGGATGGTTTCTCAGGCTATAACCAAATCTAAATTGCAATAGAGGATCAGCACGAAACAACATTCACTTGCCCTTGGGGAACATACTGTTGGAATGTCATGCCTTTTGGCTTAAAGAATCTAGGTGCCACATACCAGAGGGCTATGACAAAAATCTTTCATGACATGATGCATATCCTAATGGAAGATTACGTGGATGACCTATTGGAAAAATCTTTGACAAGGAAAGATCATCTCAAAGTCTTGGGAAAAATTTTTAGACGGATTGAGGATTACAATGTTCGATTGAACCCAAAGAAATGTGTATTTGGAGTCACTTCAGGCAAACTATTAGGATATATAGTTTTATGATGAGGCATTGAGGTTGACCCAACAAAAGTAAAAGCAATTCTAGACATGCCTCCTCTAAAAGGAATCAGTGAGTTGCGAACACTTCAGGGCAGATTGTAGTCTATCCGTCGCTTCATCTCACAGTTGGCAGACAAGTGTCAACCATTTCAATATCTGTTATGCAAAAGCATTCCTTTTGAATGGATAGATAAATTCCACATAACCTTTGAACAAATTAAAGAATATCTATTGACACCACCAGTGTTGATGCCGCCTATTGAGGGCAAGCCGCTGATCTTGTATGTCTCCACAACAAAAAAGGCACTGGGGGCAATATTGGTGCAAAATGACCATGAAGGAAAAGAAAGAGCCATATACTACATCAGTCGCACACTAATTGGATATGAGCTCAACTACACAACCATGGAATGGGATGCCTTGTAGTTGTCTTTGCGGCACATAAACTAAGACACTATATGCTAAGCCATCAAACACATTTGGTAGAAAAGATTGACCCATTAAAATACCTCCTGAGTCGAGCAGCATTGATAGGCCGTTTGGCGAAGTGGGTCATGATATTAAGCGAGTATGATATACAATATGTGGAGCACAAGGTAATAAAAGGTCAAGTAATAGTAGATCAACTGGCAGATGCACCAATCCAAGCCACTCATCTGTTGATAATTGATTTTCCTGATGAGTCTATCTTTCATGCAGAACCAACTTTACCATGAAAACTATACTTTAATGGGTCCCACACTGGTCATGGCTTAGGAGCTGGCATATTATTTATCACACCACAAGGGGATTCAATTCCTAAATCATTTCGGATTTCCTTCCCTTGTACAAATAATATTGCAGCATATGAGGCATTGGTCACAGGTCTCAAGATAGCAATTAAATGGAAAATTCAGACATTGCTCGTATTCGGGGATTCTCAGTTAGTCATCAATCAAGTGAATGATGAATATGACACAAAAGATGAGAAGTTGCTTCCATACAAATGAATGGTGGATAGTTTCCTGATGTATTTGAAAATTATTGCATTTGAACAAATCCCAAGGACACTGAATAAGGTAGTTGATGCAATGGCTACTATTGGATCTCTCCTAGACATCCCTAAGAATGTGTCACAATTTGAATTCTTAGTGGAACAATTGTTGATGCCTGCATATGATATTCCAGAGTCATAAATGGTGTGCAAGATTGTTGGTCCCAGTTTGCCTTGGTATCAGGACACATATGACTACCTTAAGTCCCAAACCCTCCCACCCAACCTGTCCAACAACCAACAAAAATCCTTTATCCGAAAAGCGGCTAGACATACCATCATTAGTGACACCTTATACCACCGTGGCTTTGATAACACCCTTCTTCACTGTCTCGACACTGATGAAGCTCAAACAAATTTATGAGAAGTACATGAGGGTATATGCGGATCTCATTCGAGTGGTCCAACGTTAGCTAGGAAAGATACCAGACTAGGATACTACTGGCTGACATTGGAAAAAGATGCTCTTCAGTTTGTCAGAACATGTCGAAAATGCCAAGTGCATAGTGACCTAATTCATGCACCTGCACAGGAATTGAGACTGATCACTTCTCCATGGCCTTTCACACAATGGGGACTCAACCTCATGGGTAAGATCCATCCATCCTCTTCTAACGGCCATAAATTCATAATCACCACCACTGAGTATTTTACTCAACATCACCGGTAAGAAAATATCCAAGTTTATCCTAAATTACATCATTTGCCGGTATGGTGTCCCACAATCCATCATCACAAATAATGTTAGTCCATTAAAAAATCAGGTCGTTCATGAACTCTGTGAGCAATTCCACATCCAACACCATTTTTCCACCCCATATTATCCACAAGGCAATGACCAAGTTGAGGCGTCAAATAATACAATTCTTCACATTCTGAAGAAGACCGTCAATGAAACTGGCCGAGATTGGTACCTACAACTTAATCCTGCTTTATGGGCCTATCGTACCAGCATTCGTACCCCCACTGGAGCCACTCCATTTTCCCTGGTATACGGATCTGAGGCCATGTTACCCATCGAGGTGGAAATTCCTTCTCTCCGAGTCTCTTTGAAAGGAATGATTGATGATGAAGAGTATAGACATAATCGCCTACATGAGCTAGAAATGTTGCAAGAAAGATGACAAAATGCCTTAAATCATTTACAGGCATATAAAAATCATCTTTGCCGAAGCTATAACAAAAGAGTAATGGTGAGAAAGTTTGAAATCGGTAACTTGGTTCTCATGCAGAACCCCATAAATCAGGTGGACCATGAAAAGCTTGGTAATTTTGAGGCTAATTGACTTGCTCCTTATATCATTACTGTTGCATTTGGTTCCAGAGCTTATCAGTTGGCCACACCTAATGGAGAACAGCTGACAGAACCCATCAACAACTTACATTTGAGAAAATTCTACACATAACATTAGAGAGCTGGGCAAAACCTAAAAATACAAAAAAATTGAAAAAATAAAGAAAAATCTTCCCTTGATGAAAACCTGGCAAACAGGCGTCTTGGTGACACCAAAAAAATAAAAAAATGGAAAAAATAGTAAAAAGAAATGAATTCATCCAATAGTGAAAACCTGGCAAATAGGCGCTTTGGATAGGTACCATGGTGAAAACCTAGCAAATAGGTGCCATGCGTAGTCGATCATTGCTTCGCCATCTACTATTACTCAAATCGACCTTTATCCATTTGTCATAATCACAAAGGCCTGACACATTCACGACATTTGTCCTAAGTCCTGTCGATTCCGACCATGGTAAGCATTTGGTTGACATCATCCCTTGCATACCCTTGCCTTTTATTTTCCTATCTCCATATCATTTGACTCAAATCATCCCCGATCTGTCTGGGGGCAAGACCTTTATCATATAACTATAGTGGGTGCCGCAAATGATCTTGCATTCTTTAAAAGTCCTGAAAAAATCCTAAGAATTTGAGAAAGTCCTGAAAAAAATCCTAAAAATGTGAAAAAGTCCTAAAAAAAGATCTAAAAATTTGACAATGTCCTGAGAAAATACAAAAATATCCAAATCAATGTCAAAATACAAAAAAAAGAGTCAAGGTCAAATCTCTGTCTGGTTAGTCCAGTCAATCATGCCAATCAATCTTTTGTCAACATCTGAACTACGTTGTCTCTGCGCATTTGCTACATAGGCAAGATTCATCTTTGAATCCCCAAGACATTAGGTCAGTCCTTCTAGGTTTTTCAAAATACAATCATGATTCAAGCTTCTATCCTTTGGACAATGTCATTGGTCGTGTTGAACTACAAGGTCTCTGAGTGCATGACGTAGGCAAGACCATCAATCGATGGACCCCCGAGGCCATACTAGGCCAGTCCATTAGGGTTCATGGCACTACACATTCACACACATCAAATTTTCTTCAAATCAAGTGAATCTTATGTCAATCTTGACCTATCAGTCTATCAGAAATCTATTTCGTCAAACACTTTCAGTCAATTCAGCATGCCAGCAATGACATGTAGTCAAAATCATATCAAGACAATTTGTCATGGAAAAAATTTGGGTTCTTCTTCAAGATGTGTCCTTCTGAAGAGAAAATCTTGTCACTTCTTTATGCTTTTGGATGTGTCCTTCCTAAGCATCATCATCATCATCTGGCATTTTGATGGATTCTCCTAACTCTGAGAATCCATCTCCTAGATATCAACGTCATTCAGAATGTATCCTTCCTAAATTTGATATCGCTCGACATTTGGCAACACCTGACATTAAAACACTTGGCAAATTTTTTTTTGTCTTTTGATGATTATCATGATATTAGTTCCTTATGTTTTAGGAACCACGACATACCATGATGATTATCCTTGCCTACTTATCACTCTACTATTAGTTTCTCTAGGATGTCCTGACTTCAGGATATAGAGAAGCAACGACGTAGTATGATGATTTTACTCTCTGTTTTTTACTATCATGTGGCTAGTTTGTCAAGGATGTCCTATGATCAGGATCTAGAGAAGCAGCGATGTCTCATGATTAGTTTGGTTTTTTTGGCGATTGGTCATGAAAAAGTGATTAGGGGCAATTATGTTCCTTGTATGAGTCATGATCATCCTTGTCTATGACTGTTTATCTACATGATGGTTCGACCTTGCACACTATTGATCTACGTCATATCATAGTGTTTTTCAACCATCATGACATTTTCTCCCAATGATGATTAAGAGCAACAACTAGGATAGCACTATATCAAAGCTTTGAAGGATTTTAATTTTCGCACTAACATGCATATCTTTCTTCGCACTAACATCAATCATCGCCTTCTTTTTCTCTCATTCTCTGATGATATCCTGTGACATACAAAAAACAAAGTTGCATACATAATGGCATAAGCATTTCATATTCACATCTGCATGAATCAAATACCATAATTCACATTTCATAAATGCTATCATTTACATTCATCCATCTCACATCATAAAACCATCATTTGCATCAACATATAAGCATCATAAATAAACATTTGCAATAGCATATAAGAATCATGTCATCATTACATTACATAATGCATGCATACATAACCACATCCGTAATTGCATTCATAAACATAAGAATAATGTCCATACACCTCATAGCATCATAAAAGCATCACATATGCATATGATAAAACATTAGAATACCATAACACATAACATCATATAGGCTACATCAAAACTGCATCGCATATATATATAATCTCAAAAACATGTCATGTCACATGATAGAGTCATATGATATCCCAAAAATGGAGCTCACAGACTCGAATATCAAAATATACAAGTATCTAAAAGCAAGTACTAGGATGCCCCTCCTTTGTCTCGTGGAGGTGAACTGCGAGGTAACTATGGCTGACCCATCAAGTGAAATGTGACTTGAATAGGCATCCTGTCTTGTGGCTCACTCTAAGTTCCTGTAGGATCAGTAATAGAAGGCTGGCTCTGCTCTACCTGGTGTCCTAATGACACTGATCTATGCCCATGCTCGGACCTATGGCTATGGCCTGATGAATGACTTTGCGAGCTATGTGACCTATGGCCTGATGACTGATTTGATGCAGTGGACCCCCAACACTAGTATGACTACTCTTATGTGATCTGCTGATGCTACGTGTCCAGCTGCCACTACTTGTCCTACTATAAGATTAGGACAATATTGGATCCTATCTCTCTGGGGAAACCACCTGCTCATACAACAACCTATACCGCCCCCTGCTCTTTGCTATCTTGGCCAACTCTTTGGCCATGTCTCCTATCGGCCCTAAGCATAACTCGAAAAACTCTGTCACCCACCGATCTGACTCTTACCGTCGGAGACGGCCTGATCTCTCTCCACCCGGGTGACCTCTAACTCTGTTGCCAAGGCCTTGTTCTGAGAAAAGACCACATCAAGTCTGCTTTACAAATCTATGATCCGTTGATCAATGGTGGCATTGACAGGAACAATGGGTTATCTGTCACTCTCATCATCCCCAAAAATCATGCGCTCTCGCAGTCTCTGGTCTGCCTCATCCTCCTCCTCCTCCTCCTCCTTATCTCTCTCCTCCTCAGCCTGAACCTCCTCCACATCTATATCAAGAGGGTGTCCCCCAACAAATGGATCCTCCTCTGCCCTCTCCTTCGCCCTCACCTTTGTCTCGTCATCCTCATGCCTAACCTCCTCCTCAACCCTCACCTCCACCTCCTCCTCCCCCCCTCTGATATGCTCCTCTGCCTCCTGCTCGGTAGGTACCTCTCTCTCCTCACCGTCCTCTCGGATGGGTGACAATGGTACACCACCCACTCTCTGCCTGACTCTCTTGGGATGCCTTTTCCCTCCACCATCCCTCCTCCTCCTCACACCCCTCCCATCTCCTCCCCCTCCATCACTCCCATCATCTCCCCCACCTCGACCTCCATCTCCTAGGCCTCTATCTCCTAGGCCTCCGTCTCTCCCCCAACCCCTCTTCCATCTCTGCCTCCATCTCTGCCACCCCGGCCTCTCCTCGGTACTCGTAAAATAATAGACCTCTGATCTATAGGTGGTGGACCATCTGGATCTGTCAAATGAATAGGCCTTTGAATCTGCCACCAGGTGTCAAACTCGGCAGATATCCCTGGATCTATTGGACCTCCTCTCCACACCCACTAAACTACCACTAAACCATCAACCTACTGCTCGGCCACTGTCATTGATATGGGCGGCCCCCACATGGTCTCCCTGGAAGACCGAGCATACTTTGTCATGCCTATTGGCATAACCTGCTACTCTTCGAACTGTCATAGTACCCACTATGGCAGGTACATTTCAATAATCCACTAGGTCTAGACCATGCGACCAATCAAAAATCAAAACTATCTGCAAAAGGATAAATGGCCATCCTCATCGGGCCACTGATGACAATCTCTGTAAGGCCTCAAATTAAAACTGATCATCATATCAATCCGATGATGCTAGTACCCAGTATCTCCCACACGAGTTTGACTAAGTGACCCCACATACAAGTAAACATATGGCATCCCATCACCTAGCTGTTGAATCTGCACCGGTGGTTGAAAAAAGGGAATGTGCTCCCATACCTAGATCATGAGTAAGGTAGTCCCGCAGATGATACTATGGCCCTGATGATATAACATGGCCATCAAATAGGGCCCCCAAGTGAAAAAAGTCCTCTGTCCTCACATATGAACAAGTACATCCCCCCATCTTATGGGAAATTCAAGACCACGACGATCTAGAATCAGTAATCCAGCAACCAAGGTCATCAACATGGCATCAAACCTAGGAAATCGGTCGGCTACAACATTCCAACCGATCTCATAACCATCCATGCCCAACTGGGCACCATCAACACCCTCATACATCTCTGATAAGGCCTGTCGCCCTCGGTGCGGATCATATATAACTCTCTCTCCGCTAATCAGAATGCGGAGAATATGGTAGACGTCCTCCAAAGTCACTGTCGCCTCTCCAGTAGTAGGTGAAATGAGCAGGTCTTTGAGTGCCACCTCTCACAAAGAGCTGTCAGCAAACCCCTGTTTGCCCAGATAATGGTCATATAGGTGATATGATACAGACCTAGTGCCATCAGTCACTGGATTTTTCTATCACTCAGGCGATCTCTAAAGGCGTATGTCGCTGGCTTGAACTCTCGGGTGTAAATCAGCACAAGACGACTCTGCACAAGTAAGATCAAGGATTAGCACATATTGGGCAAAATTTTGAAAGGTTACTACTACTGAGAAGTCAAGGGTGCATCCAAACTAATCTTGACACAAGATCAACAAAAATCAACTTTGGTCAACTGCAATTGCGTCGCGTTGACCACAAATGCACTACAATTAGTCAATTGCATTGAAATATGTCAAATGCGTCATTCTAGTTAGCAAATGTGAAACCTAACAATGAATGTGTCGTTTGGCATGACAATTACATAGCAGTTTGGCAAATGTGTCGTTAACCTGGCAATTGCGTTGCAAAAATGGCATATGCATTGCAAAGCCTCATTTGCATCGCAACTTGGCAATTGCGTCATTTTCTCATTGCGGATGTGCAATCAAACAACAAACCCTAACCTACCCATTGCACTTGCATCGTGACACAATCAAATGCGTTGAACGTGAAGGCGTTTGCGGTTTACGCGACATCATTTGCATCGCAATGCATGTGTTAGACCCTCCTAAAACCTTAACAAATGCGTTAAATTCAAAAATTGACAGGGGGATTGGGTACTTACCGGTGCCTCTACACCCTCGGGTCGTCAGAATGTCTGCATGCGGTATCCATGGTGGGTAGTCATTGGAATCACCATCATCTCTTTGAGCTCTAATTTCTGAATTTTCTATTTAACAAATGAGCAAATGACAATTGGATTGAACTTTTCAACCTATTTATAGGTTGAAAATTAGGGTTTTGAACTAGTAGCTTATACTGGAAGCTCATTTGACCACCTTTGATCGACATTTTGGCTAACTCAACGTCCTCCATTTTGGAATCAAATCACGCCATTACTTTTATAGTCATTAATTGAATTAGTCGGGATATTTTTCAAATTTTTCTGACCTTGGCTCGAAGTTCAAAAATTTTCTCGAGGGGGCATAGGCACTTCGTACCTTCACTGGGGCATATTCTGCACTTGTTTTCTTTTTCACAATGTGACAAGCTGCATTATGACAAAGAGGGGAAAATGTAGACACCTAAAAATGACTTAGGCCTGCGACCACTATTTTACCACCTTTCGTCCTAATATGATTATGACTCTGTAATTATGTTTCTAACCCACATTCAACTATTAATTAAATAATTTATAATTATTTAATTAATTCATTATCTTTCATTCTTCATGATTATTAAATAAATAAATCTTATTTATTTATTTAATGTGTCACTAATTATCAAAGCCTTCTTGTAATTAAATAAAGTCTCATTTATTTAATTAATCCTTATTACTAATGTCCTCTTGATTATTAAAATAAGTATATTTTAATATGTCACTAATTCCTAAATTCTCTCGTAATTAAATAGATTCAATAATTTATTTAATTAATTAACTCTTTTCTAAATTAAATAATTATTATTAATTATTTAATTGCCTTATGTGACATTTCCCTATTTTTAAATAAAACAATTTATTTAAAAATGACTTCACATTGTTAACTGATTCTTCTTTTAGTAATTAATTTCAAAAATCAATTACTTATTATCTCACGAAATCCATATTTTGAATTAATTTAATTCAAAATGAATATATTCTTCTACAAATCAAGTAATTGCTAAAATTATTGATTTTCTAAAATCTCATCTCCTTATCTCTTGATTTTTACTAATTTCATCTCAAGGTCATGTTTGTTCTCCACCTTTGATTTGATTTATCAAATTAAATCTTGTCCGTACATTTGGGGATTGTTGCCCTAACCCTAATTGAGAGTTGTCACTTTGAATCTTAACCATTGATTCTAAGGTATTTCTCAATCTCTCATCCCATCCATCCGTTCAAGATTGCATTTTCAATAAAATGACAATTTTGATCTCATTTTCGGGATCGATCATTATTATCTCTTGGCATTTTTGTAATCTCATTATTATCAATTGTCATATCATCTTAGGCTTATTTAATAACTTGCATATTAGGATTGAATTTCTAGTTTGCATAGAGATTTTATTTATAAATCCTTCAAAGCTTTGTTTAGGGCTAGATATTATAGGATTTGCTCACATACACAAATCTGAGGGCATCCATTATCACAATAGAGTTAGAAGGTACAATATAAATGAGCCATGGAGAAGAAAAGATTGGGTGAGAGTTTTCTTATTCATTCTTTCATTTTATTTTCCTATGCATTCTATTGATTTGTTGGATTTAGATTAATATTGCATGCTTTATTAGACTAACCATCTGTTTTCCAGAAATCCCTCATTATAGACACATCCTACAAAAATAAATTGAGCATGCTCCCCTTATTATTTTTGGAAACTAATCAATTTTTTTTTTTTAATGTGGAAATAATATAGTCTTGTTGGTGGTGTTTTCTGCATAGCAACAATTCAAACAAAATATGATATTCTATCTCTCTTGAAAGGTAAATCTCAATTAACAAAGAGATAACCCCAAGGTCTCTAATTCCAAGAAAATGTTGGTAATCACAAAGGGACCTTACAAAAAAAATACTGGAAATTCTAAACTTATCAGATTTTGCAATAGAATTGTAGACACCTAAATTTGACCCCTTTACATAAGGTCAAATTTATCCCTTTCCTTCATCCCCTTCATCAACGTTAGTTAAATTATTTATTTAATTAATATTCCCCTATTCCCTAATGTTCTTAAGATATTTAATTAAATCAATTAAATACTTTATACATAAGCCCACTTTATCTCTAAATTAAATAAGCACAATCAATTTATTTAATTTAGTCAATTATCCTTTTCATTTTTTTATTCATTCTTTCTCTCTTCTTGTCACATCCTCCCTAACCCTTTTCACTAAATTGGATTAATTTAATTAATCATCCATTAAGATGTGCATATCCTTGATTAGGATTAATGTCACATCCTCCATAGCTTACCACTTGCCTCTAATCATCATTAATTAATCTAATCACCTGTTTGCACAATCCTAATCCTAATCACTTACCCCTTTTAACATGTCCTTAAGTCAACTTCTTGGTACTTACCTTTTTTGGGTTGACCTCTTCCCCATGTGAATTAAAAATTCACATTTATTCCCCCATGCATTTGTCTTCCTCATGACATCTCATGTGTCATATCGTACCCAAAAGACAAGAAACTCTTTTAGAGGAATCTGGTTTTACCCTTTGCCATCTCACCTTGTCCTTTGGACAACTCACCCACCACATGTCAAGATGTGAGGGCTTGTGAGTCCTCAACTCACCATATCCCTCCATCTTGGCCATGGTGGCTTAATCTGGACCGTTGAATTCTCTAGAGAATTCAATATCTTCTATAAATACCCCCCTCTTCTCATTAATTGAGAAAGTCATTGCATGCATACCAAAATTTTGCTCTCAAGCCTTTCAAGCCATTAAAGCCATTTGTTGCAATCTTCATAGAATTTTTGCATTTTCATCTACCACCATTATCACATCCACCCACCTCTATTAGTCACTCATCTACCATCATTATTGTAAGTTACCAATCCAAGGAGCACACACCAAAGTGATATAAAGGGCCAACTAAAGGATCGATTCGAGACGAGGTATAATCATTTTATTTATCTTCATCTTGCATTATTTTGAATCCAACTAGGCTAAACATTTGAGGTGTTAGGTGTTTTTGTGCTCTTCTTGCATTCTAGTTTGTTTTGCATTTTAGATTAGCACACCTTTCCCCTTCACATTTTTGGCATGCCCGGTGGGACCCATGTCACGGGTCTTTTTGTACTAACGGTTGCTATTTTTTTTTTATAGATTTTGCATATTTTGAAATAGAGGGGTGGCCTTGCCCACTGTGTGGGCGGCCTTGTCTTGGAGGGGTAGCCCCGCCCTAGCACCAAACTTTTCTGCTGCTATTTTTCATCATTTTTTGATTGTTTTTCTTGTAGGATCTCTGTTTGGGTGGCCTTGACCCGGAGGGGCAGCCCTGCCCTAGCAGTAGAATTTTTTGCTACTGTTTTTCATCATTTTTTGACTATTTTGTTTTTAGGATTACTGTTTGGGCGACCTTGCCCTAACAACAAACCTTTTTTCTTTTCTTTTTCATTAGTTTTTGACTGTTTTGCTTGCATGATCACTATTTGGGTGACCCTGACTTGGAGGGGTAGCCCTACCCTAGCACTAGACTTTTATGTTGTTGTTTTTCATCATTTTCTAACTGTTTTGCTTACAGGATCACTTTTTGGGTGGCCCTGACTTGGAGGGGCAGCCTTGCCCTAGTAGCAGACTTTTTTGCTATTGTTTTCATCATTTTATGATTGTTTGGGCGGTTTTGACCTGGAGGGGCGACCTTGCCGTAGCAGTAGACTTTTCTGCTACTGTTTTTCATCATTTTTTGACTGTTTTGCTTGCAAGATCATTGTTGGGGTGGCCCTGCCCTAGTAACAAACTTTTTTGTTATTATTTTTTATCATTTTCTGACTGTTTTTCTTATATGTTCAATGTTTGGATGGCCCTGACCTAACAGCATACTTTTCTGTTGCTATTTTTTATTATCATTTTTTAACTCTATTTTCTGTAAGATTCCTGTTTGGGCAGCCTTGACCTAGCAACAAAATTTTTTGCTGCTTTTTCTTATCATTTTCTGATGACTATTTCTTGCAGGTTCACAGAGTCTGCTTGTTAAAGATAAAAAATAAAACTACTGACAAGTGTTTTGCAGGTGGAAAAATTATGTTCAATTAGTCTTATCTTTTCGTTTTGCTTAAAATAAGAACATAGAACTAATTAAAGGGTCAATGAATCTACTTGTTGTGTTTGGAGTAGACTATTGACGTATCCAATCCCTTTGTGCCATTTGGCGATTCTGGGTGAAGAGAAATCATAGTCCACTTAGTTCTTTTTACCCCTTTTTTAGTTTATTAGCGGGACCTGCTTGGGGATTTCATCACCCCAAGGGACGATTCCAACCACGTGTTACCGCATGGGGTATATAAAGGGGGGAGAGGAAAGCTATACCTCAATCCAATCATATTGTAATAGATAGAGCATCAAAGCTAGGGTGATACCTAGATATACGTGAAGAGTTGGTCTGAGCTCCTAGTCTCTCGTTGGCTACTTTCGACTCATGCTTGTGACAAATTGGTGCTCACGGTTGTGCCCCACGTACTATGCGTATATCGGGGATGCCACTAGCAAAATTGTTAAACTTAGATAGAGGATTGTGTTGGCCATACCTTAATACTAAAATTAGGCTTATGTTGCTTGAAGTGTCTTCTTGTGAAAAATTAGTACTTGTCAATCAGTTTTGGCCTTTCACTTGTTGTTTTTCATCCTTTGCCATCACTATTTTTGACTAAATTAGGTTCAAACCATTGTATAGAGGTGACCTTTCCCTCTAAGAGTGGCCCTAAGCTCTGTTTGGGTGGCCTTGACCTAAAGGGGTGGCCCTGCCCCCTATTTCAACTACTGTTTAGCTTGTTTAAGTCAAAATTTGGCTAAGTCTTTCCTATTTGGGTGGCCTTGACCATTGGTTGGGCGGCCCTGACCACTCTTTGGGTGGCCCTAATCTCTAGGGGTGGCCCTGACCTCTGTTTGGGTGGCCTTGACCTAAAAGGGTGGCTATGCCCCCTATTTCAACTGTTGTTTATCTCGTTTGAGTCAAAATTTGGCTATCTTTCCTATTTGGGTGGCCTTAACCACTGTTTGGGCGGCCCTGATGTCTGTTTGGGTGGCCTTGAACTAAAGGGGTGGCCCTAACCTCTGAAAAAACCCTTTCTAGCCTCTATTCATTAGATGTTAGCTTGTCCTAGAAACCTGTTTCCCCATTTCGAGTGTTGTTCCCTTGTTTGGGGTACTTGTTTACCGAAGCCAACCATTTGTTCATCCATTCTGAATATCCGATCACCCATTCAGAAGGGTCATTTCCCCCGTTTTGAGCATCCATTAACATTTTCTAAAAGTCATCATTTCATTGATCAAACCACGTAGGTGATTCTTAGAACATCATTGGAGTCTATATCTATCATCAAATAATCCTTCCCAATCATCTAGACTTCATTTTGAGGGTTTTTATTTTTATGCCGAAACTTCTGGAGACCATAATTTTTGACTCAGATGTATGTTTTCTTTAAAATTTTATGGGTGGCTGAAAATTACCTTAGTTTTGGGTAATTTTTGGGAAAAAACAGGACTCTCGAAGGTATGTCTGTTAAGTTTCCTAAAAAAGCAAAATTTGACAATTTGTGAAAACTGCCAAATCTGGCAAAAATTTGATTGTCAACACCTTACGTCCTTTAGTTAAAACCCTTGAAATTGGTTTTGAATCAATCCTATCATATCCTCTGATCCAATCACAATATGAGCCTTAATGCCATCATCCTAATTTGAGCCTTAATCCCATCATCCTTATCTGAGCTTTAATCTAATCCTAATTTGAGCTTTCATCCAACCCAAATCTGAGCTTTAACATGATCCTACTTAAAGAAGCTGTTCACCCATTTTAGGAACTCATTTTCCCATTTCGATCATTGTTCCACAACCTCCTACATCCGTTCACTCGTTCCCAATAGTCTTTTTCCTGTTTTGCAAATGCAACTACGCGTTCTGGAAGTCAGCTTTATCCAGGACCTCGTTTGGGTTCGTTTTGGTGTCCGCTCGACCATTTTCTAGAGCCATTCCTCATACCCCTTGTCTTAGGCAGCCTTGACCTTATCTTAGGTGGCGTTTCCATCCAAAGGGGTGGCCCTACCCTCAAATAGAGGTGAAACAACTTTTTTTGGGACCCCGTTCGACTATTTTTGGACTTGTTCCTCATCATTCTTGATTTGGGAGGCCTTTCCCTCTAAACAGGTGAAATTTCCCCCTAAAGGGGGGGCCTTAACCTTCAAAGGGGCAGCCTTTCCCTCCAAAAGAGTGGCCCTTCCCTCAAACAAAGGTGAAACAATCTTTTTTTGGGACCCCATTTGGCCGTTTTTGGAACTGTTGCTCATGATTCTAGTTTTGGGTGGCCTTTCCCTCCAAAGGGGTGGCCTTGCCCTCCAAGGGTTGACCCTGACCTAAAGGGGCAGCCTTGCCCTCTGAAACAACCTTTTTCAGGGCCCTATTCGACCATTTTTGGACCTGTTCCTCATCATTCTTTATTTGGGTGATCTTTCCCTCTAAAGGGGCGACCTTGCCCTTCAAAGGGGCAGCCCTAACCTAAGTTTGGGTGGCCTTGACCTAAAGGGGCAGCCCTACCTTTTGAAACAACCTTTTTTGGCTTCTGTTTGTTAGCCGTTACATTGTTCCAGGAACCTATTTTCCCATTCCAAGTGTTGTTCCCTTGTGCAGAGTACCCGTTTACTCATTGCGACCATCCATCCATTGATTATGAGTATCCATTTGCTCATTCTGAGCAATCATTCTGTCTTTTTGACCAATTGTCCACCCATTCTAGGAATCCATTCACTTGTTCTGGCAACCTGTTTCACTATTCTGAGTGTTGTTCCCTTGTTTGGAGTACCCGTTTACTCATCCCGACCATCCGTCTATCCATTCCAAGTATCCATTTGCTCGGTCCAAACAATTGTTCTCTTTCAGACCAGTTGTTCACCCATTCCAAAAAGCTATTCACCTGTTTGGGCAACTTATTTTCCCATTTTGAGTGTTGCTCTCCTGCTACAGGTATATGTTCACCCATTCCTAATATCTATCTACCCATTTCAAGTGTCGTTCCCTCATCTCGACCATCCATTCATCTGTTCTAAGTATTCGTTTCCCTATTCTTAACATCTGCTCTCCCTTTTTGGGTATCCGTTTCATCCTCTTATCTGATGAATCATCCGATCCTATCACATCTGAGATTTAATCCAATATCCCAACTTGAGCTTTAGTCCACATACATCTTCTTCCTGTCCATCCTATTTATTGTTCCATTTTCTAGTACCCTCCATCTTCTTAATTTTTATTTGTTTTGTAGCCATTATGAATCCTTATCCCCCTCACACAACCAATAATAGTGGTCAAGGGGAATCCTAACTATGTTGATGATGATAATGAAAGTCTAGTTGATCATGAAGAGTGTTATATAGATCCCTTTTCCACAATCATTTCTAGCAATCTCTCTCCAATCGCCTCCCAAAATCCCACTACTTCTTTGAACTATCCCACCATGCATTCATCTACATCTAATAACGGTCCTTATGCTACCCTAGACAAGGGATATCCAACATCCTTACCATCAAAATATTCATCATTTCCTCCCTCTCAACCTCTATCCTACCCAACATCCATATCCTCCTCTTGTTATCATCATCAAAAATACCAATACATCTACCTTAATCCCGCATCCTAATCTTCCCATCCTAATCCAACACTCACACATTCCTATCATATTCTACCATCCCAATATTCCTCTTATCCTGATCCACCATCTCAATCATCCTATCCTAATCCATCATCCATATCCTTCTATGCCAACCCACGATACATGTCTTCCTATGGTAGTTCACCACCTCAATCTTCCTTTTCTAATCCAACATCCACACCTTCCTATCACAATCCCCCATCCCAATATCCTTAAATTAATTCTAGATCTTTCCATCCTAATCCTCCATCCATGTCCTCCTATGTGAATCCACCACCAATGTCCTCTTGTCCTAATCCATCCACATCTTCCTACTACTACCCACCATCCCAATCTTCCCAACCTGATCTAACATGTACATCCTCCTATCCTAATCCAACATCCACATCCTCCTACATCACTCCCCCTTTCACTGTATTATATCTTAATCCTCCATCTAATCATAACCCACATAGTCCTCCAACCACTCCTAGTCCTCCATCTAGTCCCATTCATTCCTCTAATCCTAATCCACCTATCCACTCATCTTATCCTCCAATCCCTAACCCTAATCCTCCATCTCCTCCTAGTCCTCCATCCAATCCCATCCACTCATCTAATCCTAATCCTTCATCTCCTATTAGTTCTACATCTATTCCTAATCCACTCATCCACTAATGTAATACTCAATCCAATCCCATCCCCATGTCTAATCCTAATCTATCAATCCCTAATGCTAGTCCTCCATCTATCTCTAACCCTCCATCCATTCCCACCACCCCACCTAGTCCTACATCCTTTCCAAATGTCACCCAAGGAGTCATAATAGAAGAGACACCATGCCCTCTCACTCTATCATGCTTGGTCACTAGTGATGAGGCCCTCCTCCATCTGACACCTATCACTTCCCTTACCATTCCTGACAACATCCAAATGGTTGAACCCATCAAACCAATTGAATCCATTGAATCCCCATATTCTACTGCTAGATCCAACCAATCCATTGAAGACATCCAATCCCCTCCCCCCAATCCTAATATTCACAAACTTCAATCCCATGACCTTCATGAATCCTCCATTCTCTTATCTCCCCCAATTGAGGAGTCCATCCAACACTCTTCCATCATTATACATCCCACACAAAATGAGTCATGCCAAGATCTTGATCCAAAGCATTCAAGCATATCGCCTCCTCCAAATCAAGATCCTTCAATCCCATCTACTCCATCTAAAGAACATAGTCTTCCATTCATTTCATCTCATGATCCATATCCTCAACTAGGTCATGATCCGATCATCCCATCCACCCCATCTCAAGATCACACTAGCTCATCCACTCCATCCCATGACCCCCTTTTCATTCAAGATCCAATCACTCCATCTCCTAAGCCCTTATCATCCACTACCATAAATCCAGATCCTATCATACTCCCTAATTCCTCTCCTGATCCCTTATCACCTCCTCCTCCCAATCAGGATGCTGCTCTCCCCTCATCTCCATTGAACGATCCTCCATTGCTACCTGCCATCCCAACACCACTTTTTTATCACCTTGGTAACATCACATACGTCCATGGTGGTCTTCTTGTGGAAGAAAAACAAAGTATAGGCACCACCTTTCCTCCTCCACCTCCCGACAGACTCACATCATGCCTCTAATAGAATAAATATCCCACCTTAGAAAAAATGCTCACATACATGAACTATCAAGGAAAAGGCTTAGGCCTTCATGAGAAAGGTAGTTTAGATCCCTTCCAAGTCAAAGAACATCCAGGTACACAAGGTCTTTGATATATATCCCAAGAATCACAATCCAAAAATGTTGGTACAACCTCCATCCATCCTAAGCAAACCTCTTCCAAAGAAATGAAAAGCACTTCCCATCGCTCTACAAAATCCTTTGTCAATATCCCCCCTCCTCCATCATATTACCTCAAAACAACTGTCCATCTTCCTCCTTCATCCTCTAAGTCCATTTTGGGTCCTTATGTCCCTCCATACACCAACACTCATCCTCCATCTACTGCATCTATTTTGGGCCCTTACATCCCAAATTCACCTCCTCCATCTCATCTTATACATCCTTTCATTTATCCACCACCTATCCCACAACATAAAAATCCCACCTTCATAACTCCTAATCAAGATCAACAAAGGCACCCCTCCATGCATGCTACCTCACATTCTCCATCCATACATCCTTGTCAAATGACTACTTCTATCACTCCATCCACGTCCTCTCCACATAATCCATCTTCCCATACCCATCCCCTTGCTACTAAAAAAAATTTGGATGCCACAACAAAAATGTATAAATCCAAACGTCCACATGAATCTAAAGCTCCTCATGTCCCCTTCAAAAGGCCTGCTGATGAAAAGAAAAATCAAATCCAAAATTAGAATCATACCCATCATCCATAAAGTCCCACCAAAGAAAATATAAAATCCATGTGGATCCTGAAGAAAAAATATGCAATACCTTCAAATTAAAAAATCTGTCATGACATCCAAAGTTGCTAATCCCAAAACTAATAATTCACATCCGCCATCTCCTAAATCTGTTTTGGGTCCTTATGTCCCAAAATTCACTATCCCAACGCCTCTAGTATCTCCACATTATCCATCCATAAACCCTCCTCTCATCATTCCATCCATACACCTTCCAATATCCCATCCATTATCCCACCTATCTCCCCCATCAAATCCCTTTGATCCATCCTCTTGGTCACTTTACACATGGGCAATTTTTACCTCATATGGAACTTGATGCTTGAGTCCTTCATCCATCCGCTTTATCATATGTCTTATGAATCCATTTATCCATTCATCCCTATCCTTATCCATCTCTATTCATATTTCTGTCTAAAGAGAAAATAATTTGTCCAATGGTGAAAACTTGGAAAACAAGCACCTTGGATAAGTACCATGATGAAAACCTAGAAAACATGCATCATGTGTAAATCCCTCATCCAGTCTACTTCCAAAATTGGGGGCAACATCCACTTACACATTCCTTTCCTCCATCTCCTACATCTGCCTATCTTTGACATCCTATCCATCATATCCCATTTGTATCTAGTCCCTCCATCCTCCTTGTGATCTTGACGTCGATAGGGGCACATCTATATACATTCTTTAGAAATCTCTTGGCATACATTCCCCTTGTTCATTTATCACCATATCCTTCATCATCCATCCATAATGCCAACACCCATATCCCTCCCTCACCCATATCTCCTATCTATATCCATCTCACTCCCTTATCCACCCATCCTGCTATCCCTCTTTCCTCATCACACATAACACATCTAGAGTGGGGGAATCTCCTTATTTGCAATAGAGGCCCTGGTAACATCGTCCATCCATCCCTCCAAGTAGTCCTTTACATCTCCCCATCCCTTTATCCATCTGAGCGACCCCTTCCATCTCCCCATCCTTATCTTCCTATGTCTCCATCAGTCCTATAAAATCCTTCTCATCCTTATCTCCCCCATCCATTTTTTTCATCCAACAATCCATCCCATCCTTCCAAATCCTTATCCCTCTGTCCATCCCTCCTAACATATTTCTATCTCCCCATCTTTATCCATTCATTTTCCTCCTATCTCATAATCCCTTGTTATTGGTATCTAGCTATAGGCTACCCCCACACAATCCAATGGCATCCATCATTTTTATCTATTCCTCATATCTTCCTACTATCTCCTCACTTTTCATCACTCATCTACCATTGTTTCATCCTCCCAATTCATCTTCTGATGATCTGGATAACTATCCCCTCCCCGAGCTTCACATAACCCACATCCAACATATCAACCATCCTATCTACGTGACCTATCCTAGCTCACCATATCAGCTTCATCATCATATCTGTATGTTGTCTGTCTTATCATCTTCCATCATCTGTCTTTGGCCTTGTGTCAAACTACATTGCCCCTACGCTTTCATGTAGGAAAGGTCGATCATTTGATCCACCCCTGGGGTTTTGTATGTTGTCTCTCTTGTCATCTTCCATCATCTTTCTTTGGCCTTGTATCAAACTACATTGCCCCTGCACTCTCATAGAGGAAAGGTTGATCGTTTGATCCACCCCCAGGGCATTTGTCCAGTCTGCATCCTCCATCATGGTCTCCATTATCCTCTTTTTGCTTTTATCCATGGTCTTTAATTAAACTACGAGGGCTTTGCACTTTCATGTAGGCAAGGATGATCTTTGATCAACCCCCAAGCCCCTAGGTCTTTAGGGTGTGTCAACCTTGTTGTCTTGTCATCTTGTCATCCTGTCATCTTGTTGTGTCGTCAAGTATGTCCCTATCCTAGCTGGTGCTTACAAACAAAGGTCATTCATATCATGAGATTCAATCAGTTTCAAATATCATGCATCATGACGATCAACTAATATATCCTCCATATTTGGTCTCAATAGGATGTATCCTTCCTAATAGACCGCATCTCTCCCATCCATCCTTTTGATCCTGTGGCAAAGGACGTTTGAAATTTGATTGTGATCTTTTGATAGTTTTGACATTTTGTTTATCATTTGAGCTCCCTATCGTCACTTGTCAAGGCTACCATGAACTCTCATATTATGGTGTGTTTTGACTGATTAACATAGGGGCATATCTTGATCTTTTTGTTTATTTCTATTTTCTTGGTTGTCCCACATAGTACCCACCAAGACCCCCGTGGTCTTGTGTTACATTGGGACATCCTTTTGTGCTTGTAGATATCCCAATACGTGGCTCGACCAAAGTCAATGCGACTCTTGGGTGTTGGGATAGCCTTCTTGTTTGATGTGTTTGTGTATGCATTAGATGCTAATTCACCTTGGTTCTACATACCATGGTATCTAGTGTCTTATGCTATAGCAAAAATTAGTGCTTTGAAAATGACAACTCTCTTCCATTGCATTGCATCTTTACCTCCATCCTCTTCATTCATTTTACCATCTCCCATCCCCATCCAATCATAATCCATTCGAATTAGCACAAATCATCTAATCACACCCTTGGTCTTGTTCCCATCCTTGCTACAAGCCTTGATCCAATAATCATCATCATTATCATCATCATCAGTGGGATGTATCCTTCCCTATCCTTTGGTGTTTTTTTGGGATGTATCTTTCCCTCGTCAGCAACACTCATACTCATCCTCATCAGGATGTATCCTTCGCTATCCTTGTGTTGTTCCCTTATCAACAACACTTCATCGACCATTAGTCCATCCTGGCTTGTAGCTTGAGTGGCGCAACATCATATTTGTCCTGGAATCCATTTGTGCTTGCCTTTATCTCTTCATATCATCATCCTCTCTCATCCATCACTTTGCATCATCTTCCCCATCTCATACATTTTGAGAGAACATCCATGTTCTCTTAAACTTGCATGTCCTCTCAAGGAGGCATCCTCAATCTCTAATCTTCATCTTCACTCTCATCATCTTTCCTCCAAGTCACTTCTCGAATGACTGGGGCATCTTCATTAATCTAACCATCTTCCTCGAAGTGCTATATTTTAATTTTCTTTGAAATGATGCTACTTCGTAACACCATCTCAAAGAGGGGAAAAATGTAGACACCTAATTTTAACCCCTTTACATAAGGTCAAATTTATCCCTTTCCTTCATCCCCTTCATCAACGTTAGTTAAACTATTTATTTAATTAATATTCCCCCTTTCCCTAACATTCCTAAGGTATTTAATTCAGTCAATGAAATAATTTATACATAAGCCCACTTCATCTCTAAATTAAATAAATGCAATCAATTTATTTAATTTAGTCAATTATCCTTTTCATTTTTTTATTCATTCTTTCTCTCTCCTTGTCACATCCTCCATAACCCTTTTCACTAACTGAATTAATTTAATTAATCCTCCATTAAGATGTGTATATTCTTAATTAGGATTAATTTCACATCCTCCATAACTTGTCACTTGCCTCTAATCATCATTAATTAATCTAATCACCTGTTTGCACAATCCTAATCCTAATCACTTACCCCTTTTAACATGTCCTTAAGTCGACCTTCTTGGTACTTACCTTTTTTGGGTTGACCTCTTTCCCATGTGAATTAAAAATTCATACTTATTCCCCCCATGCATTTTTCTTCCCCATGACATCTCATGTGTCATATCATACCCAAAGGACAAGGACCTCTTTTAGAGGAATCTGGTTTTACCCTTTGGTCTCCCCCAAAAAGTGAATTAAAAATACACTTTTATTTCTTCAAGGTCTTCCCCATTCCCCATGTTGACAAGGGATGAATTTCTAAAATTCATCACTTGTCACTTTCAGCCCCATATAGGGCCAAGGAATAAATTTATAGAGAAATCATCTCCCATCCCAAGGTACTTGCAAGTACCAAGTACCTTGGGACCACATGACCTCTTTCATGTCACTTATATCCTTTTTCATCTCACCTTGTCCTTTGAACAACTCACCCACCACATGTCAATATGTGAGGACTTGTGAGTCCTCAACTCCCCATAGCCCTCCATTTTGGCTATGGTGGCTTAATCTGGACCATTGAATTCTCTAGAGAATTCAATATTTTCTATAAATACCCCCCTCTTCTCATTAATTGAGAAATTCATTACATGCATACTTCTACTCTCAAGCCTTTCAAGCCATTAAAGTCATTTGCTGCAACCTTCATGGCATTTTTAAATTTTCATCTACCACCATTATCACATCCACCCACCTCTATTAGTCACTCATCTATCATCATTATTGCAAGTTACCAATCCAAGGAGAACACATCAAAACAATATCAAGGGCCAATCAAAGGATCAATTCGAGACAAGGTATAATAATTTTGTTTATCTTTATCTTGCTTTGTTTTGAATCCAACTAGGCTAATCATTTGAGGTGTTAGGTGTTTTTGCGCTCTTCTTGAATTCTAGTTTGTTTTGCATTTTAGATTAGCACACTTTTTCCCCTTCACAAGAATGATACTTGAAATCCCTAAACCTAACTCAAATTCAAAGAAATAGCAAAAGATAAGGGTTTCAGAGATCCTAAGGTTAATATTTACTCCTAAGATCAACAATACCAATGACAAGATACTTGAAACAAACCAATCCCTCAAAACTAGTTTCTGCTCAACCTAGGTTTAACTTGCAATCTTACAGAAACAGTACAATCTTCTAAGGAATTAAATATTTTCAGATCATGAACATTCATTCAAGACAACCCTTATTCTGCAATTGAAATGAATAAATATCCACAATTGAACTAAACATACAAATATAAGATCCAAGCTAACTTTACACAACAACCCACAATCAATAAGTTTCTAAAAGTATGGATCAGGAATCACTACAACATCCCAAGTATCAAATCACAAATACCATTCAATCATTTAACTCTAAATCTAAAATGCATTCAAATATTTTCAAGCAATTTTAGAGATAGAATAAAAACCATGCAAGATATCAATCCAAGAGACGCCACCAAAGCACAATGTCTTCACTTGTATTGAATCACCCAATAGTAGAAACATATTTAGTATTTTGTGTTACAACACTTGCTTCAAAATAAAACTACCTCCTAATTCTAGCCTCTATTGCTCTATTGCTTAACTTCGATTCAAGATCTAATTATCTAACTTTGAACCCTAACAACTGAGGCCAAATTCCATACTAATAGAACATGCCATCCCAAATTAGGGTTACAAGGAAGGTCAGCCAAAAATAGGTCAGCCAAGGAAAAAAGCCAATAAAATATTTTATTAAATTCTTGAGACTCTTTTCCAGGTCGACTTGGGATCTCCAATATAACTCGGTCCAATGCATGCAAAGAGAAAAAGAAAGAATGACGAGGAAGCACAAATTTAGATGTAACCCTGCATTAAATTCCTTCCTCCTTGTTTTTATCTCGCTCTATTTTATCCTTTACCCTAAGGAAAACTTCCTCTAGGTCGGCCAAAGGTGGGATATTTAATACTTTGAATCTTCTATCAAGAGATTTAATTTCTTCCCTTGATTTCCTGATGACCTCATCCCACTCCACCTTTAGGGTTTGACATTTCTCCATGACTGCAACATATGTGGCTGCATCATCAAATTAGTGCATAGTAACTAGACAATCACCAACTGAGGCATAGATCTCATGCCACCATTTCCTCAATTGCTCCAAACTTAAGTGTTTTGATGCAAAATTTTTCCTTCTTGTCATGATCCCAAATAATGAAATACACCTATTATATATATTAGTAAGGCTTCCCTCTACTTGTTTTCCCTTCTTGTGTATTTTATTCAATACCCTTTTCCTTATTTATAGAGCCTCATACCATTTCCAGGGTTTGAAAACCTTTGAGGAAGATAGAATTCCATCACCTACAAGATTCTCGTCAATATACTTCATGATAACCTTAGTTTATTGTAGCAAGAGGTCAATATCCTTCTTGTATTTAGATAACACATTCTTCAACCATTCTATAGACCTATGGGCATCCCCACCAATTGATAAGATGTTGATTGCATCATCTCCTCTAGTTTTCACTCCCTGCAACCAATCATGTGTGACCTATGTTGTGGCCTTCATTTTTTCCAATTCAGTGATGGTCTCCTTAGGTAGAAGGCCTTCTATAGACAATGAAGAGATAGACTCCAAAGGTTTCATGAGATCTTGCAAATATCTTCTCAATCTCTCATTCTCCTTCTTCAACTCTTGTTTAGCTTGCATCTCTTTGTTTAATCTGCCCAAAATTACAGCACTCGAGCCTTCAAATTCTTCAACCTCTTGCATCATGGAAGTGGGCCCAAGGTTGATGGTTTGAATACTATAGTCTTGGCCAGTTACCTCATATTTTTTCTTACCAAGTGCAGGAGTAGCAATGTGGATCACCCAATTATTTACCTCATCTCTATCAATCCTTGAAATAACCCTAGACTTTTTCTTTTCCTTTCCCTTTCCTATGTTGGCTAGTAGATCATCCCAATTTGGAGGGGTATCATCTAAAATAATCTGCTTATCCTTCAATATTTCACTGAGCCAACTAGGGGTGGAAACATCAGATTGTTGTTCATTTTGTGTTCCCTTTTCAGTTTGATTGACAAAGCTCTCAACATTTGCATCATGATCTGAGGAAACCTCTTCACCTTTACCTCCTCCCTTATCTTCCTTGTCCTGCTCTAGATTCTCATCCTTTTCCAAATTATGCTCATCCTCCTCGCGCACCGATGGAGGAGTCCTTGCAGGGATTTCTTCTTTTCCTGGAGACTTATCTCCCTTATCCTCGACAGGTGAATCCTCATAACTTACCAAAGGAGACCACAAAATTCTCTCTATCTCTGCCTCAGTACTATGGAGTTCCGCCTCTTTGAACTCCTCCACATCCTCTTCCTGGTGATTACCAATCTCTTCATCCTCGGACTCATGTTGCACACTATGATTCATGAAGAGGAGAGGCATCATTTTGTTGTTCCACCACAGGGGAACTTATAGCAACATTGGCCTTCAATATACCACCCTTTGGAGAAGGGGTCCTTGATCTTCTTGTATAGACCTGTGTCTTTTGTCCCGAGCCATCCACTTCTACCACTTGAGGGCCTGTGTCTTCTTCCTCCTTGGAAGGTTCACTTTTCTTCTTTGAATTTCTAACCAATCTTCTCCTCTTGGGCATAGGGACACTATCCTTCTCAGCATCCTCATCTAGTTCCTCCTTAGAAACATATTTATCTTTCTCAAGAACCTTCTTCTTCTTCTTGGCAATAGGTTTCCTCTTCTTCTCTTCCTCCATCTCTTCTTGAGCACCTTTTATCTTAACCTTGAAAGGAGACTCCACCTTACCTTTGTCCTTTGAATCTTGTTCAGTCTCCTCAAAGGTAGAATGGGAGTCTAGATCACCCATCAGGTTGTAAGTATATTGCATACCCTTACAATCCAACTCCCAAATTTTGTGTTTGATCCATAATTTAGTGTATTTTAGGATTGGAGCTATGACTTGTTCCAACTCTATTTTTCTTCTTCTAACCAGTCAATCTCTCCTACTGATTTGTCCTTGATGGGCTCATAGTCATGGTTTTGAATTACATCTCCATAATCATCAATTTGGTCAAGGATGACTTTGACATTGTACAATCTAATCAAGTTAACTTGTAGCCTGGAGAACTTCTTCTTGCGGACCTCAAACTCATCTTTGTAGTTTTCCCAATAATCCTCAATGTCATCCTTGTGTTTGAATTCTCTACTGTCCCTCTTCCGTGCTTCACCAGTCATGTCAAATATAGACCTTTTTGAATGGAATGACAAGCCCAAAGAACTCATTTCCTCCTTAGAAGACTATGCTAAAATGATGGAAGGACTTGCCTCATGACCACCTACCCTGAGAGGGAAGTCATTACCAAACCCAGTCTTATGTTTATCTTTCTTTGCAATGGAATCAAAGTCACATATCTACCTAGTGACCTCAAGGAGTATGAGGTGATCTATTGGATACCTGGGTAGTCTATAAGGAGTCCTTTGGCAACCATCTATCTAGAGATAAGAGAATGTGGGGAACTGTATGAACTAGGCTCCAAACCTCCTTATCAAATCTTTTGGAGCATCAAAAATTCTGATATGCTTTGCACCTTGGAGCAACCTAGTGATATACATAATGAATGCATCATTCACTCTCCTGTAGTTTGAGCTTCCCAAGTGCAATTGTGGGTAAACCTCATAGATCACATCCTGCCCAAAGACACCTTTTTTCCCCATTCCCTTGTATGGATGAAATTTGGCCAAGGCATAGACCAAGTAGGAGGTCATAGTGAAGCTCTTTGTCTGCAACACATTACATAGTTGCTCATGTATCATAGCATTGCTGATTCCTGACCAGTGGTAATGAGTTTTTTGCTCCATCCTTACTATAACATAAAACATCCAGCTCTCAAACACCCCTACACTCTTCAGGCCCACCACTCTACTAAGGAGTGTGATTGCATCATAGTACTCAGCCTTAAAATTCACTCTCAATAGTTGTTTTGTCAACTTAGAAATTTATGGCTTAGGCTTCTACATCCAAGAGTTGATGATCTATAGTGACTTGATGGTGTCCTCTTCATAGTATTTCCTGGCTACATCTAGGTCTAGGCTTACCACATGGGATCTGTCAGGCATATGAAACATTTGTGCCATAGAGGGAGGAGAAAAATTAGCCAACACCATGCCTTGTGGAACAATCACCCTTTGTGTTCCCTTTTCATAGTGTCTGGCACACTCTAGAACCAATTCATAGCACTAAACTGTGGGAGGAAATCCAACTACATGAGCCAAGCCCGATTCTACCAATCTCCTTGCCAAAAAAGGAGGATCTTGCACTGCCATTCAAGCCTTGAACTCTTCATATTCCCACTTGCCTACATTGGTATTAGTGATCCCTACCCAAGTGGAAGACAACTTGCTTTTTGGAACTTCACTTTTGATATCCAACTTGATTCTCTCAGCCTCTGAGATGGAATATCCCTTCGCACAAGGATTCACCACCTGTTTATTCTTGGTCTTACCAGCAACTGCTTTGCTTGATTCAACCTACACTCAAAAGAACCATAATAAATATCCAATATAGCATGAAAGTCCATGTTAGTCCATCTCAAACAAAATATTAATCAACAAAGAAGTCTAAAAAACAATCAAAATTCCCTTAAAATATCATTAAAAAGCCCTTTCTTCAAAGTTCAAGATTTTCAACCCTTCGTGGAATTCAGGTCGAAAAGGAATTTCGGGGAATTCTGAGCTAGGCAGTGTTATGCCTTGCATAACCACCCCATCTTTTGCCTTGGTCAAAATGGGTCCACCTTTGTGTTTTTGTACTTAGTTTTTTTTGAAACAAAGTTTGGAGTCTGGTTTTTGCCAATTCTTTGTTTTTCTTTGGTTTCTTCGTCGGAATCGGAACCAGAGATGAATTGGGTTTTGAAAGTTCTTTTGAGGCTTGTTTTTGGTTCCATCCTGATAGCCTTTTCTTTGCCTTTGTTTTAGTCTTTAGTGGAAGTGGAGCCGGAGTGGGAATTGGGATGGTTGTTATCAAAATTTGCAAAATCAAATTCGATTCCGATCCTGCCTCCGCTACTTTTTTTTAATTTAATTTTTGTATTGTCCTGGTTTTTGTGTTTTGTTTTTTTTATTTTATTTTAACTTTTTCATGTTTGTTTTTGTTTTGTTTTTTAGTTGTCGGACGCGGAGCCGAAATGGGAATGAGGTTTGGAAAATGTATAAATTTAAGATCCCGATTCCATTTTAGTTCCGCCCTCGCCCTTTTTGTCATTGACTTTTTGACTGAAGTTGCATTGCAGACCAGTGTTCGTTCTCTTACAGTTCTGACTCCGCCTTTACTGCGTTTTAATGCATTAATGGTGGTTTCCGGTGTAGGTAGAAATTCACATATTTACCTTTATTAAGGATTAAAGCCAATCATTATTGTTATTATTACAAGTCTAAGAGCGCGAAGAGCAATAGCAGAGTTCGTTTGAGCCAAATTGATAGAGATAGAGAAGGGATATTGCGTTTGAGGTAGGTCTTTTATCTTTGTTGTTCGTTGTTTATTTGCAGTTGTGTTTGTTGTGTTTTCCTTTATATCTGCTCACGTGTTTAATCATTGTGTTCTAAAGCAGTTCTATGATCATCAATGTGATTGAATGAACAGGTTCTTGTTTTTTCTTGTTTGTTTTACTTTAAATCTTTGTTTTCTTGTTTTATCATGTCATTTGTTTCTAGTTTTAGGCGTCTTCACTTTCATGTCTTAATCATGATTGCATCATGTTTGTTTTCGATTTGCAGTAGATTAGATTAGATTAAAGGTTTTTAATGGCGTTTGTTAGATTAAGAATCTACAATGAGGTAGAGTAGAGATTTTACAGTGAGGTTAGGGTAGATTAGATTTATTGCTTGATTGGGGTTTCGTCGTCTGGTAAAATGGTAAGGTTTAAACCTGTGCACTAGTTTTTATCGTGTTTGCTAGATTAGGGTTTCATTGGTCTCTACAATTACTTTAAAGGATTTAAAATAATGGCCCTAAAATGCAATTGTTCCCCACGGTCATATGGGTGTAGAGTTTTTAAGCTCCTTTTCCATTTTATAGCGAGCTAGGTCTTAATCATGAAATTGTGTTGAAAATGAATAAATTTGATGATGTCATGATTAACATAGGTAGAGGCAAGATTGGAATGGATTATGGACCTGAGAGTTTTGTTTTACGAGGTTATCGATTCCATTTTGATTCCTTTTCCGATTCCGAGTTGTAAAAGGTTTTCCTTGAAATGTATGATAACATTGGCAGAGGTGGGATCAGAAATGATCTTGAACTTAAGAATTTTGTTTGCAAAAGTTATCGATTCTATTCTCATCCCGTTTCTGGCTCCGCATATAATGGAAAGTCTTTCTTCAAAGTAATGATAACCTAATTGGAGGCGGAGGCGGAATGGAAATAGAGTATGGAAAAAGTAAAATTCGAAGAAAACCAAATCCATTTTTGTTCCAATCCTGGTTCTGATAGCCTTCCCGACTTCGACTTCGAGCCCGTTTGCTATTAGGTGAAGTTTCTATATCGGTTTTTGCTTCGAGTCCACTAGTTTTGTAAAAGAGATTCTTTTGAGCTTCTATTTGGTTCCGACTCTGATGTATGTGTAACAGGTATGTTTTAAAAGCATGTTTTATGATAATTTATCTAAAGGTCTAATTAGAGGTTTGCTGGCAAGAGATTTGAGAGATGTCAGGAACGTCAGAAGAGGCTACTTGAAGGAATCAACCGGCTAGAACATCAAAGACAACACCAAAAATAAAGAAGGTGAAACCAGAACAGCTGCCTTATACGTTGAGGTATGATCATAGAAATCCGGTGGTGAAAGTAAGCAAGGTGGAATCAGACTGGTCAGATATTACGGAAACTAATCTGGGCCAGTATAGCTTTGAATAATTACATGAAGACGCCTTTGTAGAAAGAGCGAACTTGACAGGGAGAACACAAAGGATTGTTGACTCCGATCTTGCACCTATCACTATGTTTCCTTTATCAGTTCAGTGTCCGGAGTTGATATTGACAGTGGCCAATACCTACAATCCTGCTACAAGATTATGCATGGATTCACAAAATAATGTGATTATAGATCTTACTCCGCAAATGTTCCATAGCATATTTAATGTTCTTGATCCCAAGAATTTTGTGCAGCTAACTGAGGCAGAGGCATTGGAGAAATATAACAAGCATAAAGACTCCAATAAGTCTCACTTAAACAAAAGATGGTTAAGCACAGAGAAGAAATCTTTAAGCAAGCTGGCAGACTAGCCAAAGAGGGCAGATTTCAAGAAGGAGATATCTGATTTGATATTAATGCTGTCTAGAGTGTTTGGGAAGAGGGATGCCTTCCACTTCAAGGAATGGATGTTTCATTTTATTCAAGTAATCTTTCAGGGTGATTACCAGTTTGATTGGTCAATGATTGTTTTTGATGACATACATGATCAACTCACAAGGGTCAGACAGACTAAATCTTTCTTCATGACTTCTTATGTGGTTTATGCTGCAGCAAGATTGGGGATTTTCCCAGGATTAAACAGAGTAGGTATAATGGGAGCCTTGGATGGACAAAGGAAGGTATGGGAACACTACGATCAATTATCTCTTTAGGTTGTTGAGACTCATTTCAGAAGAGTTAATGATGCCTTTTTATATGTGGTTATCAACCAGTTGAGTGGAGATGCAGGATATAGATTAAGTCAAGAAGCCATGGCATTCATTTCTGAATGGGGAAGTTGGTATATCCTGTACCCCAAATTTACATACTTTAGATTGTTTGGTTTTGAAGGTCATCCCCATTTGCTTCCAAGATGCTGCGGTAATAGAATAGTGCTTATGGATTTTGTGTATTAGGCCATTGGAGTTAATGCTAGGTTTGGGATCAAGCACAAGATAGGATGCCATAAATTTCCCATGACACTGGGTGAATATAATTGTCAACATTTGAAGGGAGCAAAGGTGGTTTGTAATGAGTTGATACAATTGAAATTGGGATTGTATACAGCTCGTAAGTATTTTGATCCAAGAGAGAAAATGCATTGTTTATTACCTTCAGTGTTCACTAAACACTTTAATTTGTTAGAGGACTTTTGGTGTGATAGGCAGGATGAGTATGACTTGAGGAAGAAGAATTATGAGAGATTATCAGTCTCACTCATGTCAGAGCTTGGTATTAAAGAAAATATTCCTAACACTTTGGTGGATGATGGAGTTGTATTAGATCCCTCATATGAAGCTTTGAACATTGGCACCACAAACTTAGATCCAATAGACTAGAATGAGGAAGAAACAATTGATATTAAGAAAATTGGAAGAACAGTCTTGGATAGAAGTATGCAATGGTTGATGATGAAAGATCGAGCTCCTCAAGGACCAGTCCTTAAGAAAGGTAAAGGGTATAAGAGGATTAAAAGAAAGACACCTTCCAAGGAACCATTAGAATTCTTTCCTCCAGATGTTGAAGAAATAGAACTTGAGGTAGTTGATGAAGAAGAAGAGACACTAGAGGGAGATGTTCCGATAGAATCTGCTGTGTCTACACCCGCATTGGGTGAGTCATTCACACAAGCCCCACTCACAAGAAAGAAAAGCAAAGAGGTTCAAGAAGGAGTACTTTA
This sequence comes from Sequoiadendron giganteum, assembly GCA_007115665.2. NCBI lineage: Eukaryota > Viridiplantae > Streptophyta > Pinopsida > Cupressales > Cupressaceae > Sequoiadendron > Sequoiadendron giganteum. The sequence continues at coordinate 297,723,095 of CM021109.1, forward strand.
TGCCATGGCTAAAACTGATAAAGGAAAAGAAGTGGAGGAAGAATTGGTAGAAATTGAGACAGACTCGAATGAAACTCTTTCAGAGAAGGACCTGCAAGAAAACATGCCTTTAGAGGGGACTATTGAGCAGATTCTGACACAAGAAGAGCAATGGAAACAGTTTGAAGATGCTACAAGAGAATTTGATGTAAGGGTTGCTGCGGAGAAGCAAAAGGAAATGGAGGCAAAGTTACAAGTTGATGCTCTACTTCAACAGCAACAATTAAAGGCAAAAGAAACTAAAACAAGGACAACAGCTGATGAAATGGAGGAGCAAATGAGGCAACAAGAGCATGAGCTCAAGGTGAAGGCAGAAAATGATAAATTGGAATTGATACAGAAAATCCATGATCTTGAGGAAGAGAAAGCAAGAAACCAAAGGGAAAAGGAAGCCCTGGTTGCTAGATTGAAGCTTGCAGAGGAAGCTCGATATAAAGAACAAGAAGCTGAAGCTCTAAGAAAGGAAAGAGATATTGAAGAGCTAATAAAGAAACAACAAGTTGAAGAAGAAAGGGAAAAGGAAGAGAAGCTCATAGCCTTAGAAATGGAAAGGATAGAAAAGGAAGAATCAGAAAATATAAGGAAAGAAAAAGAGGCCGAAGAGCTAATTAGGAAGCAAAAGGAAGAAGACGACGAAGTTGCAAAACTTAAAGCTTTGGAGGCAGAACAGTTGGAAAGAGAGGCCTTGGAAAAAGAGAAATTAGAGAAGGATTAGATGGAAGAAGAGAGATTGAGAAAAGAAGAAGACAAGAAAATGCAGGAACAACGAGATAGAGAAGAGGCTGAGAAGTTGGTGCAGATGCATGTGCTGCAGGAGCAACAAGAAAAAGCAAAGGTTGATTCTCAACTTGAGGTAAATGTTCAGCCATCCTCTACAATTGCTGCTTCCTCTTCCATGATGATGACTACTCCTAGTGCTCCTACATGGTTGAAGTTAGACCTGCAGAAGAGAGCTAGAACACCTCCTCAACCTCTTAATTGGGAGGACATGATGAAGGGGATTGAACAGGAAAGGCCTAAAAAGAAGGCTAAAGTCTTACATTCTACTAGACTCACAGATAAAGGGGAGATAGTTGCTGAATGTGCCATGCCTATGACTGAAAAGGAGGTAGGGGATATGCAGCTAATAGACTATCAATTGAGTATGGTTAATTTGGGAAGACCCACTAGAAATCAACAAATGAATCTGATTGATGTGGTTGCTTCAATGACTAAATCAAGAATGATGAAGGACAAACAAAAGAAAGATGAGCTTAAGGCTCAATTGGATTAGTTACATTCATTCTTGAAGAGTGTCTCCTCTCCAAGGTCAGAACAGGTTGCAGCTATTGAGACTCCTGTTTTGCTAAGCAAAAAGGAGGTTGATGATTTAGTGCAGGTTAGAGGTAAGACGGAGATGGTTGACCAATGGATAGACAAAGTGAACCGAGAGGTAGGTGAGGTTTTAACAAAAGGGTTTGAAGCCTACAAAGAAGCAGAGGGAGTAATAAAACAGATGCATCAATACATTGAGGCATTAGAAAAATAAGAAGAAGAGTATAAGGAGTATAGTGAAAGGTTAGAAAAGATAAATACATTGCCTCTAAATACTCTTCTAGAACAATCTATACTTGAAGATGATAACAAAGACTTTATAGAAAAGACTTCTCGCATACTCAAGTTCAGAACTAACTTTTTGAGCAAACACAAGGATGAGATTCAGGAAGCAGTTAATAAGTTGATGGAGCAGTTGGAAGCGGTCATGGCCATAATTGTAGATGTGAATCTAATGACAAAAGATGGCATGCCTTTGAGTCAGGTTATAGAGAAATGGAATGAAATATTCGAAGCACTCATGCAGGAGAAAGATGATGGAGGAGACTTGGTAATAGATCGGCTTGTAGAAGTCAAAGAAGAAATAAAAGTTGTAGGGAGAGAATTGATCAAGGTTAAAAGTATGAAAGAGTTTGCTGCAGTTGAGTTGGATTGCATCAAATTTGAAGATAACTAGATTGATGGGCTAGATATGGATATGCTACAACAAGTCTTCACCAGTTATGATGAGTTCATGGCGGATCCGGCTTCACATGCATAAAATCTTGCATGCATGATGTTCTTCTTCCTTGCATGTTGCATGCATGCAACACTGACAGTCTTGAGGGTGCATGACTTCTCTTCTTCTATTTCTATCTTCTATTTTTAGATCAAACTGAATGTATAATGTAAGGACTCAAGATCAAAGTTGATCTGAGTTTCCAAGAAAGTTGATTGTTCCTAAAAAGGTGGAAAGCCTAAGATAGAAGTGAAGTTTGAACTTCTTTTGTATATCTATAAATACCAGATGGGTATCACATTGTAAAGGTCGGCTAATTGAGAATTGGATTGGCTTGCCTAGTGCTAGGAGATAGAATTTTATAGAGTTTTACAGAGATACATTGTACTAGATCTTTTTACAGTTAATAGAATTGCAGGTTTACAAAATATGGAGTTTACATTGAATTGTGTTGTTTGATAAGGTTAATGAGTTATAATCCACCTGAATGCTAGTGATTGTACTGAAGCATGATAGTTTCTTATGTGATGAAAGTCATTAGAAGAAACTAGGTTTAAAGGTTATCTTGTTAAATTGTCATTGAATTAAAGTTATTGAAGTCTGTTGATTTATAGTTTTGATGATGAATGAATGTGTGTTGTTTTTGAAATCTTGGAAATACTTGTGATATTCGAATAGTGGAATTGAATTAAGCACCAAAGATGTATACGATGGCACAATCATACTGTGGGTTGTGTCATGCTATGGTTTTTGTGATTGGTTAAGAAAACATTCATTGTTAAAAGTATATGTCTGGATATTAGATAAATTTAATTCATGCTTACTGATTTACCCCTTGGATCTATCTTTTTCTTTTATTTAAAACCCATTGATTTATAGGAACTATTTTGATAAAGAGAGTCATAGCTTGAATCCTTTGTTACTAGCACATGCCCCTTGAATATTACAGTTGCATGAACCAATTGAGTGACATCAGACAGTTGAGAACCAACTACCTGGACCTTGGGAGTTAGGCTACTACATGTTGTCTTTCTCTTTCAGGAGAAATAGAGTAGAAATATTCTATTTTAATGTTGTTTGTGTCATTTTAACCATCAAAAGGTGGATTTTAGTGATGGAAATGAAACGACACCCATAAGCCATTCAATCATCTCCCAAAACTCAAGAAATGCTTGCAAATACTCTTAAATTATCCAAATCAATCATGCAATGAAAAATCATTAACAATTAGCTCATGCATTCCTTTAGTTCTTCATTCTTAACAGATCTTTGGGGAATTCCATTGGGGATAGAAATTTGTGAAACTTAGAAAACTTGACGCATTTCGAGAAAATGATGGATCGAAGGAAATTTGGGGAAATCCCAGGGTAGTGGATTTTCATGAAGTCAGTCAAATTTTCATGTTTTATGCACATTTTCGGGAAAATGACCAAGCGATGGGAATCCAAGGAAATCCCAAGGTGAAGGAATTCCCCGAAATGATCGAAATCCCAAAATCCTTGACTTCATCAAGACTTCACCCAAATTGATCGAACTATCAGAAATCTGGGATTCAAGATCGGATTCAACTTACTTCAAATCAATCATCAACGAATTTAACCTTCTAGCTTCTCCAAGGGTGATCTAACAGCTATGGGTAATCAATTTGAGACCAAATGCAAGGTTTTCATGATGAACATGCAATTCCAGGTTCAGTTCATTTTCCTTCCCTACTAAACCATGGTAGATACTTGCAAAATATTTAGGGAAAAGAAACCACTACATGTGAATGGAAAATAAACATTCGGATTCTCTCAAAATCATCAGCTCCATCGAATACCGTAGAATCCAAGATCGACACTCCAATACAAACCAATCACATGCACTAGGCCAAATTCAAGAGGAGGTAAACAAAATCAGCCAAGCTAGTGTAGCCAAATCATAAAATGAGCAAGGATGGAGACACCGATTTCAGAGGGGACATCAAAAAATGAAGGGAAAAAACCCTAGCTTAATCATAGACCACCATCACTTTGAAATCCGGACTCAAAGAATAATTAACATTCATAAATCAAAAGAAGAACAATGAATACATACCATTGGTGAAGTGAAATCAATAGCAACACTGACTGGTAACAAGCCTTGACATGCTAGCAAGCAACAACAACAATGATGCCAAGAAAATTGCCACCAAGGTTGAAAATTCATAGGTTCAAACACCAGCCAAGCCAAGCACTCAAGAACAAACTCCTCCAAAATCAAACAAGGCAAAAGAAGGTCGACTCATAGCATAAAAAACAAACCTAGAATTCATTGAACCCAACTATAGAACTCGTAAGTGAGATATAAATGCAGTGACAAGACAATCTAGAGGAATCCAATAATCCGAGGTGGTGAAGGAATTTTGAATAATTCTAGAGAAGATGGAATTCCCCACGGAGTTAAAATCTTAGAAAACAATCCCCACGCTACCGCGCCTCACTCGGCGACTACCTATGGCATGGCGGTAACCGCACCATCATAGCCCAAAGGAAAAATACCTATGGTATGGCGGTATCACTGCTCTAACATGCTTCATCAAGATGTCACCCATGGTACGACGGTAAAGGAATTTCGGGGAAATCTGGTCGACATAGAATTTCGTGAAGGACTGAAATCTCTGAGTCACCATGCAAAATCAGCCTCATCGGGTTTCCAAGGAGACTAGGGAAATCCGCCAGAGGTAGAAATTATTGAAACCAGGGAAAAACCTAAAACACACCCCTAAACTTAGAAATTTCAAAGTGTTGCCTCAGAGGGGAGCATTTGCATCAGCAAGACAAGTATTTAGGAACATTCCAAGGTGACCAAATCCCATGACCAAAGGACCAAAGCACGAAAGACCAAAATCTCATGATTCCCAAAGGAAAGGCCATAGAAAAGAGCCAAAATACCAAATAAAGAGGGTCCCTACTTTCAATGGGGTGTGTGTGCAAAAATTGCAGAATTATAGTTTGTAAAAATGTAATTTGTTTCAGATTTTGATGAATAGGTAAAAAATGAGACAAAAATTACCCTATGCAGGTTTTTGACAAAAAATGAAGACACAAGTAAAATAAATTAAAGATCAAAATAAATATTTGAAACATAAAAATAAGTACATTATTAGAAAGCTAATAGGTAGCTCAATGCTACTATTTTATTTTTTTAACTTGATATTGAAATATGTGCAAACCTGATGGAGATCACTCAACATTGTCATTTTTTAAAATTTTCCAAAAACACATCTTTGGGCTTTGACATATAAGTCTAACCCTTTTGGTGTGATGCCCAAGGTAAATCCAACCCTAAGGGTTGGAAATTCCTAAAGTAAGTAATAACATGTGTGTAATATAATGCTCTTGCATTTCTAGGAAGAAAAGCGCATCATAGAAACACGAGAACATTATAACACAATCATGTTTGTGTGAATAAAAAATCTCTTTTTCTTTCTCTTCCTACTAGACTATATACATGAAATCAAAATTTAAGTATAGGTGACATTTATATATGGGAATTTATTTTATTATCCTCTAAATCATATTTCATGTTTATAGTTTCAAGATGTTTGAGAATGGTTTTGGATCTCTAAAAGTTATAATGCAAATTTAAAATATTGAATGATCTTACAATTTTACAAATTTAGTCAAATTTTAGTAATTAGTAGGCTCCTATCATCTTTCTATCTATTTGTATCTTACTCTTTCTATATCTATTATACTATAGACCTATCTCTCCCTATCTCCATCCCTTTCTCTACCCCTCTCTCCATCTGACTCTCTCTCTATCTCCATCCCTCCCTCCTACCCTATTTAATCTCTATATCCCTTCTCCCTCTCTACCTACCTATTCCTCCTTCCATACCTCTCTCTATATCTTTCTCCCTACATCTTCCTCTCTCTCTAATTACCTTTTCCTACCTCAATAGATATAATTAGAGAGAGAGAGAGATAGAGAGAGAGAGGGTGGTATAGAGAGAGTAGTAAAGAGAGAGGCGGAGGTGTGTACAAAGAAATGGAGGGAGATAGAGGGAGAGATAGAGAGTAGAGAGGGAATGAGGGAGGGAGGGAGAGGTAAGAAGGGAGAGAGAGAGGTGAGATATAGATAAGTAGAGAGGGAGAGAGAGGCGGAGGGAGAGAGGAAGGGAGGGACTGAGAGATATAGAGGGATATGTGAGATAGAGAGAAGTAGAGAAAGGAGGGAGAGAGAGAGGGGGGAGGAGGTCCAATGAGAGAGAGGATAAAATTGCAAAGTTGTGCCATAATTTATAAAGAAAAAATCCAACACTGATCCAACTTTTAAACTTGAACCACAAAAAAGTGGTACATATATATTTTGAATTTTAAAATGATGTAAACTATAATAAAATATGTATTTTTTTAGTATATTTTATGTTTTTTATTTTTATTTTTTGTATTACACTATAATTTTGTTGCTAATAAAATATTTAAAAATGAAGTTACATGAGACTTCAATCTTTATAGAGTATTTTTTTTCCTTCAACTTTTTTGTGTGCATTTATAACTTGAAACTTTAGTGCATTGATATATTTTTTTTCCAATTTTGATAAATATATGTTTTGAAATAAATATTAGAATGTGTGTATTAAAAAAAAATAATTTCCATTCAACATAAAATTTCATATTAACTATTTATCTAAAATACAAAATAAATTATACCATCTTGATATAGATTCTTTTATCTAGTGCATCATATTTTTTCAAAAAAAAAAAAAAATTAGTATTTTTCTTGACATGATAATAAACCTAATATTTTTGAGTAGATAACCTAATTTTAGTAAAAATTAAATATAAAATATAAAGAATAGTTAAACTATTAATATATATATCTTTTAAAACTACACTTATGGATCTACAAAAAAGTATTTTTATAGTTTTAGAAAATGTTATTAACATGATAGGAGTTGTTTAAACATCAAAATTTTCAATTAATTTTATTTTTTTGATAAATTGGCTTCAAAGTGGTGCTACATATGCATTTATCTAACAATTTTAGTTAGAAAAGTTGTGGACATATCTAACTTAGCTAGAATTAATCTTACTAGATATTATATTTGAACAAAAATGATTTTTAGTTAGAAATACTTAAATTTAGTTATGTTGATAAGTTGGTCAAAAGTATGACACAACTTTATACTTTTACTTGAGAGAGAGAAGGAAAGAGAGTGGTGAGAGATAATTAGAGAGGGAAGGGGAGAGAAAGAGAGAGTGGGGAGAGGGAGGGAGTGAGAGGTAGAGAGGGATAGGTGAGATAAAGAGTAGAGAGTGAAGGAAAGAGAGAGAGATAGTTGATATAGAGAGAAGTAGAGAGAGGTAGAGGGATAAATGATATAGAGAGTAGAGAGAGAGATTACATGATAATAAGTAGGGAGGAGAGAAAAATAGAGAGGTAGGTAGGAGAGAGGGAGATGGGAGACATAGATAAGTATATAGGGAAGGAGGGAGGGTGAGAGAGAGAGAGGGGGAGGTAGGGAAGGAGGGAGAGATAGAGAAGGATATGTGAGATAGAGAGAAGTAGAGTAAAATCAAGAGATAAAGTGTGTGTGTGAGAGATAAGAATAGAGAGGTAGGGAGTTAGTTCTTGAGCTCAAGGGGGAGAGAGAGAGATGAAGAGAGAGGTACATAAAGGGATAGAGACCGGGAGAGAGAATGAGATAGATAGAGAGAAATATGATAGGAGCTTGCTAATTACTAAATTTTGAGATGTTGGTTACTAAAATTTGACTATCTAAAAATTATAAGATCTTCTAAAACTTAGAATCTATATTATAACTCCTAGAGATTTGAAACGATTCTCAAACATCCTAAAACTATATTATACATGAAATATAACTTAAAGTATAAGAAATAAATGCCACTTATACTTAAATCTTTATTTTATGTATATAAATGTTACTTATACTTGAACTATATAAATGTCACTTATACTTAAATTTTTATTTCTTGTGTATATTTTGATGGGAAGAGAAAGAGAGAGTGATAGGTATGTTTTCTTCCTTGAAACAAAAGTGTGTTATGGCTTGGTAGTGGTTGAACCTTGGCTTGGTCACTACCAAACCATAATACGAGCGCGTTTCTATGACCAAATTCATAGTGTGAACTAAATAAAATAGATCCAAATGAATTTAAAGCCTATTTACTCCCCTAGGAAATGATCCCAATAAGATATTCAAAATTACAAAGAACAAGAATCCATTAAAATAACATGAAATAAACGTGAAATCATATGAGAAATCTATTCTAAAACCTCAAATCTTATCTTATTGGGGAAGTGGTATCACATTGATGTGGAATGGATACCCTTTCCCAATCCCTTGGATAATATGAGCTCATTTCAATCGATCTTATTGAAGAAAACTGATAAAACTGATGAGAGATTAACAAAACATGATATGAAACTAGTTTAACATGATGGAGATGGATTCTAAATACTAAAATACTTGATAAAATGGATGTAATCTATGCTATATGAAAATAAAATTCAAATATATAAGCCATGCATGAAAACTATTCTAAAATGGATGCAAACTAAGTTAACATGGAAGCCATTAATGGATGCTTAAGCTAATATGGATGAAGATCAATCTAAAATGCTAATAAGTGGTCAATATGGATGCAAGTGAGTATTAATTTCAATTGCATAACAATGCTATCAAAATATGGATCCATTTCTCTCCAAATGATGAAGCATTTATAGGAGAGAAAATGAAAAATCAATGGATGAGATCGATTGGATCAATCAATGGTCAATATGAAGAGGAGGGTGAAACATGGATGAAGGATTCTCATCAGTGGATGAGAATAAAAGATCACATGGATCAAGGAAAAAATCTAGGGATCAAAATGATTAAAAAAAACACACTTTGTAACAACTTTGAAAGTTTTTTTGAAAATAATCATTCCCTTTTTGGAGCCAAATAGGAGAATATTCCTTTTGGAATATTCCCTATGCAAGTGGGTGGGAGGGGAAATTAGAAATTTAGTAAATAAATCTAAATTTGAATGTGCAAGATGAAGAATGTGAGGATATTCATTAAACTATTGATTTATTTTATGAAAAGGAGATGCAATATGATATTTAATTAAATTGTTTAGGGTTATTTAATAAAATAAGAAGTCTTAGGGTCTAAATTAAATAATTTGATTGATTTAATTTAAACAAGCTTGAATGTTAGTGAGAGAGGATATGAATTAACCTAATTCGATTAATTAGATCAATAGATAAATATGAAGCATTCAATTAAATAACTAGGTTAATTCAATCAAATAAGCAAAAAGAGGATGGATTTTGGGATGAAATGATGTTAATATATCAAATTCAAGTGTGTAATACCATTTAAGACATTTTTAAGTGTCTACATTTTTTCCCTTTTAAGCAAGGTACCTATTACGTTGGTTCAAAAACTGACAATCTTCAAATTAATGTTGCTGCTTAGATCAATTTTTTTTTTAAATATTAATTTTTTGGATGCCCCACTATTGCCCCATAAGAAGGAAATAAGGTGGTACCCTACCCCCTTGAGAGATCGGGCATAAATTTGGAATTTCATGTATAGATTGCGACAAAGATTCAAGATTAGTTTATCTCAGAGAGGAATTGAAAGCTCATATATTTGGTGTAAAAAAATTTGATGATGTATAGACAGTCATCGGCCATGGGTAGCCTCATGTATATTTTGATACATCACACAAAGATGATACCTAGATAGAATTGTTAGTAAAGATAGAATAATAAGAAGAATAAGATGGATGGAAGTAAAAAAATGAGATGGATATTGATTGACCATTGTTTTTGGGATTGATTCAAAAGTCCAATGATCATGTTGGAATTTTTTACTGCAATCCAAATGTATTTCCCAAAAGCTTCTATGAACTTTCCATGTTCAATAATAAAAGTCTAGGAAACGTATGACCAACTTGACGAGAACAACGATAAGGCTAATTCTCCTACACTTCGGACTCTGTAAGATCCAAAAGGGTATTCCCTAAAATGTGCTTGTAAAATACAACATTAAATGATTCATTTGCACATGGATAAGCAACAAATAGATTCCCCATTTATGCTAAAAGGATGAAATCCTTCAAGAAATTGGCTATTCCTTGAAAAGGCTCGGGTCCAGTTAATAGAGAATCACAAACATGACTAAAGTAGATTGATAGGAAATGTTTGAATAAAAATATCTTGAAGCGATAACAAAAAACATGAGAGAATAAAATGTGATCAGAATTCTAGTGCCATATCCCAAAGCGCAGAGTCAAAAGAGAAAACTGAACTATAGGGCCACTTTCATCTTAAGAATCTATGATCTATATGAATGGCATTACAATCCACATATCTATACCTGAATCTATTAATTCTTTATGAATCCTATTGTTAGCTTGCATGAAATTACTAATTAAATGAAGAATTTAATCGATCCTTTGAATCAGAACTATCGTTAAATATAATTCATAGTAAAGAACAAATGAAGTTCAATGAAAATCATCTTGGATCAATATTTCATTAATAATCCACACAAAATATCACAAAAAGAGAGAAAAAAAACTCAAAACATTCGCATGTTAAACAAAAACATTCTTAAGAACCCCATGATTGACTAAGCTCTCTTATCTCAGTCAAAACCTTCTAAAACCTGGACTTACATTCATACTCTCTATATCACTAGACTCCTATTTCTCATATCTTAGATATTTCAGCAGACTTCTCTCACAGCCCAGAATTCCCTTTTATAAAAAAAGGGAGCCAACAAGCCTTAGAGAGTACACATGTCCATTTGTTATTGGACCACTAATTCCTAATTCAGATACAATTTCATCAAACGATTGAAAAGAAAAAGACAAGAATCATGTTTAGTTGTTATGGAAGAAAATAAACCTCCCTCCAAAGGGCCACTTGTTCACGTCGAAAAAGGCATCTTTAACCATTGCAACACTTTATTCCACCTCAACACCTTGTAATTGAATTTGAAAGGAGAATGCATATGTTCAAATATAACCTTTGAGGCCAGACCTATATTATACATGACCAAGTTGCATTTCCCACACATAGTATTCATATTTCAAATTCATCAGTAAACACCTTTTTCCGTAATTCAAAATCATCCTCGGATGGCCAATTAAAATCCATAACCTGATCAATCTTATCTCGATAGGGTGCATACTTCACCATTACTGACGTGGACTTCTTATCAAATTTCTCTAGGAAACTGATGAAAAATGACAGTTTCTCCAATGTATTCTCCAACATAACAATGTCAGCATTTTTGCATATCTCATGGGTCTGAGCAATCATGATATTAGTCATCTGATCCTTCCAGATCTGCAAACGTTTTATCTCGTCTTGACTATGCAGAATATGTGGCAAAGGAGTTAAGTCCTTTCCATCATATGTAGCCTTTAACCCTTTGATATTTAACTCCATATTGGCAACATACCCCTAAAACTTCTGCTCCATAACTCCCTTGACAAATTGGTAGGTTGAAATAACCATAGGATACTTATCCCCATGTTGTTTTGCTCCCACTGCCATGAATTTCAATTTCTCAATTCTGGGGTTCCATCTGTCCAGCAATGGGGTGGCCACCTCTCGATATCTTGAGAACATCTTAAGTTCTTGCAAAATTACAGCATAATTTGTATGAACACTATTCATTTTTCCCTGGACCTTCTTGATTAAATGTTTCAGCACAATGTCCACAATCACCAAATTTCTCCTTCCTGCAGACTCCCGAATTTTCTGCACCATCTCCTTATATTCCTAAACTTGCTGAATTATTTTCTCCCTAGATTCTCCTGGGTTATTAGACCTTTCAAATGCAATAGGAACTTGTCCCATATTATATGGAACAATAGCTAAGGACTATCCTTGTGAAGAGGGTTGAGATTGCTCCATAGGTGGGTCAGAGATAGTGCAGCTAGAACTAGCCTGCCCTTAAGACCTCGGTGTTTCCATTTGTTGTTTTAATAAGGCCAACTCAGTTTCTAGCTCTGCCACCTTTTGTTGACTCTTATTATATTCAATAATAATGTCATTGTACTGGCCTCTAAGAGTATCCTAATCCTTGGTTAGATCCTCAATAGTTGCCCTGGTGAATTTGGCAACATTTACTAACATATCAATAGCCTCCAATACTGGGGTATCAACAACTCTTCTTATAACTAAGTGACCACTGAAATTAGATGGTTCTGCAACAATTGGTTTCTTGGATCCTATGGATAGAGATCAGATTGAAAAAGCATCCCACTCTTCACTAAAATCCAACCCTTTGAGTGCTAGCATAACTTCTTCATCAGTTGCAAGAAGTGGCCTATTGGCCCTTGTTATTGTATAGAACACCACAACATTGGAAATATCCCATTCAGGAAGTAACAATACTCCACTCTTTTGTACAAATGCTCGGCCCTGCTCTAGTGTTATTTCTTTGAATTTTTCCTTCATCTATTCTCTGACCTTAGATTGAATTACCTTTTCTAGAAGCTTAGGGTGCAAACTTCTTTCTTGTGCCACTTTCTCAGCATATAACGAGATATGTGCTCTCCACACAAAATATTTAAAAGAACTGGTCTGGATAAAAGATTCATCCATCATGAACTCTCTGCAAGCCTCCATTCTTAGATCATCATTATTTGTTATTCCCCTTATTTCATCTTTTCCCAACCTTAGAGAAACTGCCCCAGAACTTGATGGAGTGTCCAGTGGGAAAGATGGCATTCCTTGATGCATTTCGTCAGGAGTAACAATGATCTCTTCATCCTCATCATCATCACAATCAACCAGCTTTGTTTTTTCAAATTTTTGTCTCTTTGGTGATGAGAGACATGTCTAGTCAACAATCCTCAAAGGGGAATCTAGATCAACAATATTTCACAATGAATGCCTTGAAGAAGATGGTGCAACACTTTTAGCAACTTCACCAGCTCTGCTTCCCCTTTTCCTAGAGAAAACCTTTATCTTCTTTGGAGGTTGATAAGTAGGCTTCTCCTCCAAACTTACTTCAGGGTACTCCTCGATATTTTGTGACTTTCCCCTCTCTTCCACAACCCGTTCATGCTTCAAAATCCCCACAAAACTCTAAAAATTGTCAATGGCATACATGGCCCTATTGAATTCACCATTAATACCGGGTATAGGATTGAAAGTAGGTATCTTTTCTTGCTTTCTCTTCACCATATTGGTGAAGGTGAGGTATTTTTACTTTTTCTCATCTTTTTCATCTAAATAAAAAAATTTCCTGATAATATCTTCAGGAAAGTAGAAATTATGGACAAAAATTCCAGTCCGGTGCTTAGCCTTCATTTGAGAGATAAAACCCTCAGGATCATGATTCCTAGGGCATACAGTCTTTAATCCATAAGGTCTAAGCAGTGTGTACAAATTCTTCCATCCTCCCTTTTCCATAACAAAATATGCAAACACTGTATACTCAAGGACGAAATACCATTTCTTCTGTTCTACTGGAAGATGTACTTCTTGAGCACACTCCAACTGTCTCATGATTTCCAGAAATCCAATTCTTAGAGGCACATCCCTCAACAAAACATAAGGGTTGAAATTTGTGCCACACACTCTGAAAATTGTTGTATTATGGTAAGGGATAATATCTCCCCAATTATGTGTCAATTTCAATTCAGGCCTTCTCTCCATTGGCCTCAAGAAATCATGAATCTCTTTAGGAATCTTGGAAGGATCAAGAACTAGAGCCTTCTTTAATTTGGATCCAAAGACATTTTGGAATGTTACATAATCAAACTTGTGATCATGCATATCAAGGATCATAGTCCAATATTGGACAGGCATTTGAATACTACCCTCCTTTTTCTTCAACTCCATATCCTTTTCAAACACTACCTGGCCCCTATATAGGAACATGTGAATCAACAAGGAATACCATCTTAAACTAACCCACTTCTTTCCTGCCACTAGACACCCATGCATCTTCTCTACCAAATAAGTGGCAAAATCATATACCACATTAAAACCTGGATGTTGAATCTTTACAACCATGTACTTGACATCGATAGGCAGAGTATTCTTCAAACTAATTCCCAAAACTTGGCACAAGGAACAAACTGTCTTCTTGAAATAGTTAGAGAAATAGTTTATAGGAAAAGGCTCTGGCTCATTCTTGCCAATTACTACCTGTTTCTTATTCTTTCCTTTTCCCGATGTTGCCAAATGAGGTACCAAAAGAGATGTTCTAAACAAACCCTTGGTATTTCTGTATTCTTCTTTGAAAGCCTCAAGATTTATGGCAACCATATCCTGACTCCATTTATGTAGACCAAATATTTCTGCAATTTCCTCTCTAATTATCTTTACCATTTCTATGCCAGAATGCATTCTAACAACTCTAGTTATAGGGTCATACCTTGTAGCAACATCTCTCAATAAATCTACATCCAAGTAGACATTAGGAACCACTAGCTTGCCAAAATCCAACCTCCACGGGTTACATAAAGGAACACATAAATTTCTATTAGCAAACCAATTTGAGAACAACTGCCATCCAATATATGGTAATTAAGCGTCCCGAGCCACACATTGCTTGTCAGTTAATCCTTATATGAGCAAGGGCCTATAGAACAAAGATTTTCCCTCAAGCCTTTTGTTAGTAGAGGGATTTAATAAATCTATAATATCTTGAGAAAAGGGTCTGGTAGTGGCCTCAGAGCCAGAGCTTCGGGCCTTGGGTGCCATTTATACAAGACAAAGAATAACTCGAGCTAAGGTTTTTATATGTCTAACAATTATAACTCACACCCTATAGCTTTAAATAGAAAATGCTTCACAATTCTAGAAGCCTCAACAATTATCAAGACAAGATTTAAGATACTTTAAAGAAAATCTACTCGAACAATCCTTCAGGAACGGAATAAGAAGCAATCGATAATGGTTCTTCAAGCAACCACAAAACTTTCTGAAAACAAAAGAAATGGTATATGTGTTACTTACGGTTTCACTTGCAGAACATTAATGACAGTGAGGTTGGAAAATCACAAAGACGGCTCGCTTCGCTCGATACCAGGCAATTCTTCTTCAGCGTGGAGATACACACTAAAATAGCTATTCGCTGATATTTTGGCATTTAATTATGAGGGCAGAGTTGAACTCGACCATTAATATTCACCCGCGTGAGATAAAATGGCTATAGTACAACACCAACCTATTTCAAATGTGAGCCATTGATCAAAAACAATGTAGGCCAGGAGAACAGCTCAGATTGAGTCAAAATGGTTTGAAAGTGCCACATTTGTTCACCAATCTTTAGGCGAATAGGAAATCACCTACTGGGTAGCACATCAGCATGGAACGGCCCCCCTCCTTGGTCATCCTTTGTATTGCATTAGCATCCACACGTCAACAATTCACACACCTCGAAACATTATTAAAACTAAAGTTTTAATTGTGCGAGGTTAGTGAGGAATGACCACGATGCACCGGGAAAGAAATAGCTGTCAGCACCAGCATCCATCATCGGTCAGCAAAAATAAATGGTCCCCACAATCATATGCGACAGGTAGCAACATCTCGCATGCCTCGCACAACTTTGGTAACAATAGCAAGAAACCTTGCGAGGTCTACAAGGAATGGTCCAGATGAGGATCACTCCATCTGATGGCTACGCAATCTGCACATGCGAAAAATTGATTTATAAAAGGGGGAATGACTAGGTGGACAGGGAAATGACCCTCGAGGTCGAAAAGATTTTTTAGAGGTTAATCTAAAAAAATTTACCAACCCAACATTATGGAAAAAAAAAATACGGCAAGGACACAAAAGACCGAGAGGACAGGTAAAGAGTGGTTGGTAAAGTCACAACCAAAAGGGATTAAGACCACACTTAAATGACCGGCCACCATTAATAATAAGTCAACATTCGAAAAGAACACTTATGACCCAAAATCGTTTGTAAAACCCAAAACCCAACCAATTAGAGCCAAGGATAAAATAAAATAAACTCACAAGGGGAAGAATTTAAAAGCTCCACCGGATCCTATGAGTCATTGAGAGTTTATTATGGTGATGAGATGTGATGATTTTCTCATTTTTGGGATTGGGACACTTCATCATTCCTTATTTTTGATATAACACATAGAAATAATCCATCAAGGTATTGATAACTAAAATGGAGTTGTATCTAGTGTGATGTACTTTGACTCTGCAAACAAATAGGATAATCCTTGCTCACACCTTGACATATAGAAACCTCCTACTTATCAATTGATGAGCTAAAGGGGCTCTATAATGAATGGTTCATAAGGCACAACACTTGGTGAAGGTTTTGCAAATGGGGTTGCAAGCTAAGTGGGCTTAACCTTGGGGAAAACTCTATGGTTAAGCGTGCTTGAGCTAGAGCAATACTGGGATGGGTGACCTCCTAGGATGGCCCAGTGCTTCACCTCTGTGAGAATCGCCTAAATGGAATGAGTGATAAGTGGACCATTCACTATCATGAGAGATGGGTTCTTGTGAACCACTACTCATGAAACATGGGTCAATGAGTTTGACTTGAAAAGTACATGGTTGAATCTTGATAGAAATATCATAATATAGAAACCTCATTGGGATGTAGTTTAGAAGTTTAGAATATTTCAGACCAAAGCATACACAATAGTCAACAATCTACTACAAATGACGTCCCTACACACAACCAAGAAAATATGCACCAAGATTATTTTACAAGAATAACCCACAAGCATAATAAACAAAAGATAATGATTGATGCCCCATTCCTTAATCTCTACATCATTTAGAATTCATCGAGAGGTTCTCCAAATGGGTCAATAAGATAAATCATAAAACAAGATCAAAATGAACAAACAATCAATGTTATCTATATCTCTTGCCAAAGGTCTAATGTGTGTTGAGGATAAATATCCAAAGTGATTGCCAATGATAATGCCCATTGTAGGAAGGATGCATCCTAGGATGTGTTATTAGATGTTGGCAGGTTGATAGGTTGTTTGAAAGGCCGTTGATAAAAAGTTTGATTGATATGTTTGATAATGATCAAGAGTTTGATTTTTGTGTTGCATTTAAAGGTTCTACTTTTGCTGATTGTTGTACTTAGTTTTTTTTGTGTTACCAAAGGGTGAGTGTGAAAATCAATTTATTATGGATGAAAGCGAAATGGGATGGGTGGTTTTGGATTTTTTTGGAATATTTCAACGTTTTTGACGTTTTCTAATGTTTTGAGCCTATTTTTGGTATTTTTGAATGTATGCGAATGTTTAGGTTTTTCAATTATTTGAGGTTTTTTATGACTTTCAAATGTTTTCCAATGTTTCAAAATGTTTTTGTACTTTCTAAGTTTTCAAATGTATTTGTGTTTTCAAGTTTTTAAATATTTTTGTGTTTTCCTAAGTTTTCAAATGTTTTTATGTTTTCTGAGTTTTGACCAAGAACCTAACCTAAAAGACTATATTAGGGGCCTTACGTGCTTATCAAATATTATCCTTTCCTACATTATATATGTAGAGACCATGTAGTTCAACTGAATTTGACCTGTTTATTTGATGAACTATGAACACTTGATGGATTGTTAGTTTATTATGATGAAATTCTAAAAGATTGACCTAGGGTGTCTTGAGGCACATCAATGATGGCCTTGCCTATGTTCAAGCTTAGAGACTTGTATTTCAACAAGGTTACAATTTTTGATTTTGATTTTTTGATGTTTTGACCTATTTTTGAGATTTTGACATGTTTTAGATTTTTTTCGATTTTGACTTTACAATTTTTTGAATGTTTTTGTATTTTAGTTGTATAGGATTGTGATGTTTTTGAATTTTATATATTTTGCAAGTGTTTTTGAGTTTTTGATGAGGTTCTACAAATGTTTTTGGGGTTTTTGAGAGATTTTGAGATAAACAGTACCTAGATCATGATGTTTATATGACGTTGTGAGATTGAAGACATGGATCAAGTGTTATTTGGAAACAAGAGTGCAAGAACCCGCCCCTAGTTTCTAGAAATGCTTCATAGCTCAATGGACAAACCAAGATAGGTAATTTAGATTCAAAGAGTTTAACAAAGTTTTAGCATGCTAGATATGGTCTATAGGATTTCATGGGATGAATATGATGTAAGTATCTACCCTCATTTAATGGCTCTGGAATATTGATAAGCTTAGCATGGACTAATGTGTTTAATGTTGATTCAATTGGCTCTCCTAAAGGAGTTTATTCACATTTTTTGATGGTGTTGTTATCTTGTGAAGCTTGTACTCATTGTGTTTGATCTTGTTGTGATTGTGTTGTTGTAGGGATAGATAATTTTGTTGATGTTTTCCTTCTTGATATCTAATATCTCGACGTTGGAGATGTGTTAGTTGATGTTGTGGATACAAATCAATATTTTTATGATTTAGATGAAGAGTGTATTGATTTGGAGGTGGAGACATTTCTTGGTGCAATGAATCAACTATTTTGGTAAGTGAATCAATTTGATGTCACAAAATTTGATATGATTTTGATTTTGACACCCTTGATATAGTTGATTTGGTTTTTGGCTAATAATATTTAGAATATACACTTGTGGTATTTGTATGGGATCATGCCCAAATTGATTTTGGATAATGTTTTGATTTGTGATGATGTTTAGATTTTGCATCATAGGTTGGCATTGGACATTATTTTGGTTGGGAAACACATTGCTTTGATTTCGGAAACCTTGATTTTGCATGGTGTTTCCTTGATTTGGATCAATACATTGAGTTGTCAATATTTTGTTTGGATTTTGAACAACATTGGTGTGATTCGTAAATGTATCTATCCCATAGTTCACCAAGTGTGGATTTGATATGTTCATGTTTGGTAAGTTTTTAATTGGTATATTCACATTTGGCATGTATTGATTTGATGGGATAATGTTATTTTTTTGAAGACTCATGTATTGATCATTTGGTTGATAGATTTGTAGGTTTTGACTTTGATTTGAATATATCATAGAGAAAGGTGTTGCAAAATTTAGATTGGGCATACTCACATTTGTTATAACATTGAGGTTTGTAGGATATAATGATCCGATGCGTGAATTGTATAAATGTGAGCTTTGATGATCAATTGGTATTGTAAGGCTTTGATAGTGTATAGGAGAAAATTTGTACCCCTCTTGCAAATTCCCCTTTTACCCCCTTTACTTTAGGAAAATCAAATCTGACTAAGAAATTCCACATCACCTATTTGTAATGCATCCACTTGGTGCTTGTCCTCTATGTCAGTGGGGGAATTTTTGTTGAGGACACACGTGCGATGTGTGGACGTCGACATGGCATGCTACCATCCCTAATAGATTCATGACTCTAGAATCTATAGAGATGTTATGTTCTCCATTGGCAATGAAGTGTAATGCCTCTAGGATTTATTCCTGACCTAAGAATGACTTTTTGCCTCCATTTTCATCTTCAAATGGATTTTTTTCACTGTCACTTCATCTTCTTGGCAATTCTTCATCTCTTTAACAATCTTCTTCATTATTCTACACACACATTCAATCCTCCCATACAACTCTTGAGCTTGTATGCAAATTCTCTACATCGTTGTGTTGCACTTTCGCCATAATTGGAATTGCAACTTGGTGTCCCAAGGGATTTATTCTTCATTGTTGTGGCAATGTAGACTTTACCAAGATTTCATCCTCCTCTACATGCTTGAGGGCACCTCGATTGAGAAGGTGATATTGTTTGTTGATTTATGTAGCGTAGTGTTATTACTATTGTTTGATTTTATTTCCATTATTCTCTTTATCACATTTCCTATCTTGTGGATTTTCTAGCTATCCATGGAGGTGGAAACACCAAGGTGGGGGGTTTTACTATGACAAACCCCTATATAGCCCCAAAAAATTTCCTCTCTTGGCTATGTGTAGGTACACTTTAAGGTGGAGCTTGTTGGCGAATTGGACTCATAGTGAGTTAATCTTTACCACCTTTTCTTCCTATCATATCCTTTATTATCTTTCTAGGTATTTCATTCATTCTATTATTTATCATCCTGTTTAGTACTTTAAACATCACTTGCTAGACCGTTAGTAGGTTTTTGTACTTTTTTTTATACTTGTAGACATGCAAAATTGACATCATGCATCTAAATTTAACTAATTAACATCAAATTCTTATGTTAATCAAATAAAGAAATTTGTTCAATTAATTCCTTCTTTAATTAAATAAATCATCTTTATTTAATTTAATCCTCACATACCTTTTTGATTAAATAAATCAATTTTATTTAATCAAATCCTAACGTTCCTCTTTAATTAAATAAATCAATTTTATTTAATTAGTCTCCTAATGTCATCTCTTTAATTAAATAAATCAATTTTATTTAATTAATCTTCTAAAGTTCTCTTGTTAATTAAATAAATCAATTTTTATTTAATTAGCTTCTATAGTCTTTATTTAATTAAATAATTCATTAAATCTCTAAGGTCATTCTATTAATAAATAAATTGACATTTATTTGATTTTATCTAACATCATCCCCTTTAGTTAAATAAATCAAAAAAATTATTTAATTAAAGTTCAAATCATTTTCTTCTCATTTTGATTTATTTCAATCCAAAAGTCTAAGTCAAAATGGTCAAATCAACTAACCTCCTTTTAAATTAACAAAACCCCAATTAAAACTAATTCTAATCCATGTCACATCCTCTAGATAATGCAACTTGCACAATAAATCATTTATTTTGATTTATTAAATCCTTATTTTCTCCCAACTTGGCATCTTTTGAGAACATTCCTCCAAAATTTGAAAATCTCTCCAATTGGATTTGTCCTTCCAACAAGACATTCATTCCTCTTACATGTCCTTGTGAATTGATCCAAGTGACATTTAATTCATTCTTTTTCCATCTTACAAGTCATTTCATGAATTTGAAATTCCACCTAATAACATTTATTGTGCACAATCACCAAAATGTTCTCAACCTTCCTCCATTTACATCTTGACAAGTGGCATTTGGCCATTGGTTGAAGATTAATCCCACATTCCTCCATTTTACTTATTCTTCCATTCTTGAAATTTATAAATAGGAGGATTTTCTCCTCATTTGATCATCCATAATTTGAGCAAGTTTATTATACTCAATTTCATCCTCAAGAAAATCCATTTTCATCCATTTTATCAAGATCTTAGCTCAGTTATGTAGGTTTTTCATCAGGGAGCTCAATTGAATCTTCATCAAAGTGCATCACTCATTAACATTGCATCAAAGGAGTTGGGAAAGGGCCATTTTCTACACACAAATTAGGACCAACTCCTCCATGGGATCAAGAGTTTGATTTACATTGAATAGGATTTGATAGCTTTTTTTTTATGTTTGCTTATATTTTTCATCTCATTTCTTGTTCTTTGCAATTTAAATGGATTTCATGGGGAATATTGATTCTCACTTGCATTTGATCTAATTATATGTTTATTTCTTGTGTTTGTGAAGGTCTAGGATTGGGGTTCATAGTACTTTAAAATGTTTTGAATGTATGAATGCTAGTGCCCTAGGGAGATGCCAATGCATCACACTATCATCCTTGACACCTCCTGCTTTCCTGAGGAAAAGAGTTGTATAAGGTATGGTTCAGGTTCCAAAAATTGGCTCATTTAGCATTATCAAACCTATCAGGTTAGTAGAGTGACAGTTGCACTTGATAGTGCTCTTAAGCATCATGAGACAAAACCTTAGTTGTGTCATTGTATAGTTACAAAAGCCTTGGGGGCTCTATGGTAGTCCTATCTAGCATATGTAATGGCCTCCTTTTTACATCTGCCCACGCCATTTGCACAACCTACAAGTGGACAACCCAATATAACTTTCACCTTGCAAGACTTGATGATGAACTATAGCAGAGAGCCATCACCCTTATACATCCTCACGTGAATCAATGGAAACACTTTAACAAGTGTTCTTGTTGACCCAACGTGTTAGGTGAATGTCATCACTGATGAGATTATATTGATTAACTTCATGTACAAATATGGGTATGTCGAATCTAGGAGTACCGTTTGTACACATGATGGTCTTTTCATACCTCCCATCATTTGCATCACCTTGTTAGTCTTAGTTGGACCTAAGTCTATAAATTTACTCTATGACATAATTATGAGGTTTGAACTCTTTAGGGTGAAATTGGGTATCCCCTGGTTGGTCACTATGAATGTAGTTCTCTCAGTGGTTCATAAGTGTCTGAAGTTTATCCATGAGGGTACAGTGTATGTAGTCCACAACACTAGCTATAAACTATTGATTGTGCATGGTGGCTACTTGCTAGATCATTTTTGGTCTATGCCTGTTGGTCTGCTCCTCTTAGGATGGATCTCTTGTGCCAAACCTATGTGAAGTACAAGAGTGGGGGAATAATGCCTAAGTTGAGGTACCCTCCTTCTCTCTATGCCATTTCACATAGGGCTTTTCTGAAGGTGGAGCATGAGAAAACATTGGCTTGGAGAAGGGAAGAAGAGAAACGTACCCAAGGCTCTTCTTCTTCTTCTTCTTCTTCTTTTGTTTTCCCACCTATCATTCCCTCTCACCTTGCTATGGTGCCATCATAATCTACTCCTTGGTGTTTGTTGGAGAACCCAATGGTGCCCTCTTGGAAAAATCCTAAGCATCTGACATTTGAACTTCCTATCTTACCTGTTGTACCTCATCCTATCCGATATGGTAAGGGGAAGGGTCCCCATGAGGAGTCCTCTATGTATTGGCCTCTACAGCCTCTTAATTCTCTTGCCTCCAAGGAAGTGAATGGGAAGAGGCCCATCACTAAGGTTATAGAACTGGCTCCCCCCATTGTGGTTCTTCCATCCTCTCAACCTCTCCCTCTTGATCCCATTTAGGAGTCTCTCCCTCTACCCAAAATGGCTATGATGGACACTCCAATGGTTGAACAAGAGTCTTTCATTCTGTCTTCGCTTCTGGCCTCTAACGCTCAGAGTGACATGAATCACCTTGCACATGAGCGTAAGTGTAGATGAAAGTCCCTGGCCGCTAAGCAAGCCACCCTATAGAGGAAGGAACGGGAGTTGACAACTCTTATCTCAACACACTAGTAGAATTTGGAAAATATATGACTAGGTGACCTAAAATTTGTCACAACAACTAAAAATGACTAAATTCTACTCATTTTTTGCAATTCAGCTATAAATGAGTAAATAAATGACTAATATGGTCATTGACTAAAAAATTATTTAGTCACAAAAATAAAGGATTAAATATTTAGTTGTCAAATCCAAAGTGGACAATTTTTTTAAAATAATTTGGCCAATTATTGGCATGATGTATTCATGTGTGTGATGTATTGGCATGATTATTCACGTTCATTGTAGATTCATTCATCTCACTTGATCTTGTTTTGTTTGTTCATTGCAGACCTTGCTTCGCTCATTCATTGTAGACCTCACTTCATTCATTAGCCTGGCATGAGGCATTTTGATCAGTTATACCAACTACTTGCATGGGTGATAAGGATTTAGAGAGGACCTAGATGTAGAAATTGAGAAATCCAGCTTCACAGTCCCCAAGAATCACCTGGATGCAATCACCTATCACATGCAATAGATATCCAGAACAAACAAGAAGATGTTCTGTAAACTCTCAAGCAAGAATGTGCAAGTAAAACCAGAAAATGATTATTGAATAATATGACAATTACAATGTGATCAATCCTTATAAAGGAGATCAAGAAAACCTAAAAATAGGAAACCCTAAATAAAACCCTAGTGTGCACACTTAATAATTAATAAATAATTATTAATGTGCCTAAGTTTAGCTTAAGTAACCTAAAGGAATAAGTGACATAATTAATTAACCAATATGATTAAATTAATTAAGTGGAATAACTTATTACTCTAACATCCCCCTTAATACGAACTTAGGGAGTACCTAAAACAATAGAAAAAATATGCATGAAAGAAAAGATGGGTCCCAACAACAAAGGCCTGATCAGCTACCCAAGTACAAATGCAATGCAAACTAAACTAACCGGGGTAAAGGAGAAAACCCAGTGGGAACAAAAATCCTCCCCAAAATAGAATGCAAAGAGAAACTAAGTGATGAAATATGGAGGACTCCATAAGACCCCCCAAGGAAACCATCCATCAAAAAGAAACATGAAAGAACTCCCCCAGAAGAGAGGAAGAAATAGACCACATAGCCCCCCCACAATGAAGTAGCTCCGAAAGGACTGAAGAAACCACATCTCCTGAAAGCAGTGAGAGGGAAGATGCTGAATGAATGCAATCTTTGAAGGTGAAGTAGGTGTAGCTCAAGATGTCTCCACAGAAGCAGGCGTGACCTCAACAAATGAAGAATTCAAAGTAGGTGAAGACTGAAGTGAAACCTCCAGAGATGAATGCTCAACTATATCCTATTGCACTGAAATGAAAGAAACCACATCTATAGTCATAGAAGTATCAGAAACTGCAATAGTAGGTGGAGGAGATGGAATGAATGGCTCAAGAGAAGGATCTAAAGTGAGAACTCCAATGTTCAAGAAGCCAAATTTATCCTCTAAATGATGATTCACACTAGAAGTGTGATGAATAACTGTAGGAACAAAAGCACCATCAGTTGAAAAATATGCAAAGGAATACAACTAAGATGAGTGATCCACCACCCCAGTATCAATAACCTCTCTACTCTCCAAGTCTCTGATGATAATTGAATCAGGTGTGAACTCCACAGACCTCCCATTTCCTCCATGTGTGATCTGATATATAGAAATAAGGTTGTTCATCAAATGAGAAACACACAAGACATCCTGAAAAGTGTTGTTCCCAAAACTAATAGACCCCTTCCGTGTAACAATCATGTATTTATTGTTTCCCATCAAAATAAGATACATAGATTGTGAAGAAGCTATATGATGAAATGCTCCTGAATCTAGAAGCCATCTCCCTGATCTAAGACCCGAAGAAGCATAAAGAGCATGTCCCTTCATATCTAATGAAGTATGTAAAACAACTGTGCCCCTGTCATGCTGCACTAAAGAAGAAGAAGAAGAATGAGGGGAAGGAGATGATGCAAACATCCTAGAAGAAAAATCAATCTGATGTTTCTAAAGAAGATGCTTCAACTCATCAATGTCCTTCCTGTAGCAACTATCTTTTGCATGTCCTTCTCACTTGAAATATGCACATGGACCCTTCTCCTTCCGAGATGATTTCCCCTTAGAAGAGGAGGATGAACATGAGGACTCCTTTTGATACTCATGAGATTTGGAATCCTTTTATTTATTTTTCTTTCCCTTTCCACTAGAAGCCTTCTGATCTATGGGCCCCTGTGATGCAATGAGTGCCTGTGATGAAGAGGGATTCAAATTTACCATGCTATCCAACTTGGCCTACTCTCGAGTGAGAGAAGATGTAAAATCATAAAAATAAGGCATAGTAAATCTAGTACCAAGTGCATCCCTAGTAGCATAAAAGGTAGATACAAAAACTGAATAATCTGGTCCAAGCTTAGAAAGAATGGACAATATCAACTGAGATTCTTCCTTTTGAACACCACACTGTGACAACTGTAATCAAAGAGACTTGAGTTTGGTGAAAAACTCCTGGATGATGTCAAAATCCCTAGGATTTAAGTCAATAAGCTCATTCTCTAACTGAAACTCTCTCATAGTATCCTGCTTCCCAAACAAGGACTACAAAGTAGTCTAGATCTCATGGGGTGTAGTGCAAGACTCAATATGAAAAATAAGTTCAGTTGAAAGAGAAATACATAATGTACCATAAGCTTCATCACATCTATTACACCACTTTCTCTTTTTAGCAGCACCCATAGGTTCAATTCCTATACCCATGGTTACCTTGTACAACCCTTTGTGTTTCAAATGAATCTCCATTTTTTTTCTCCAACCGAAATAGTTGAATGGAGTAAGGGGTACAATATTATGTGTATCCATGATAGAAAACAACAATATATACTCTCAAATTAAAAAACAATGCTCGTTGATCTCAAAAAAATAGCCTGATTGCATGCTTCCCAAGAAAATAACTAAAAAGGTAAAGATTGAAGTCAAATAAGAATATTATATACTTGGTAAAAAATATGGAAATAATAGGTCTGAGATCTATTTAGAGCACTGAACCAGCTTTCTGAAGCCTATTTTTTTTGCAAAACAGAGCCCGAATGCAAAAGTTACGCCTCCTGGAGTGAAAACAACAACTCCTGAATTTGATAGGTGAAAAAGGCATCAAAACTAAAAAATAAAAAAATCAAACCTCCACCACTACAAATTTCATCAAACCTTCTTTCTGACGATATCTCATTTGCAAAAAAATGACGCAGTATGCCCAAGTTATAGCCGATTCCGTGAAACTGCTTTGATTCGCCCAATAAAGCCTTTTGTAGCCCTCAGGGGCTAAAAAAATAAGGCCCATGGTCGCATGCAAGACTAGGGGGCTGGAAAATGGGGGTGGGGGTGGAACCGTTAGTCACCCACATGATTGACTGGTGGGGCTAAGCGCAAAGCTTCTGGGCGCCGATTTGATTGGGGTGCTAAGTTGTAATCCCGCGGGGGCTAGAGGGAGCTTGACGGAGGTGGAGCGGAGCACTGGTGGTGGTGGCAAATGGAGGTGGCCACTAGATGGTGCTGGAGGGAAGGCCGTTGGTGGCTTGTGGCTGCTTGGTGGAGACTGGGAGGCTGGAGCTAGTTTGAGTTGGCCGCAGTTTCTTAAACTGCTTTTTTTATTATTTTTTAAATTTTTTTTTAATTTTCGAGAATATTTTTGCCTCAAACTGCATGTTGGGGAGTTCGTACGGCTTCCTTGGCAATTTTTTTTTGCCTTTTTTTTCAACAAATCCAAAATCGACAAAATGAAAAGTGTTCCTAAGGTTTTTGAGCGTCTTGAATGCGATGGAAACTTCAATTTTTCCCAAAAATGGACAGAAAAAATGCCTACCCCGAGATCCTCAAAAAATCATCCTGGCTTGAAACCCTTACACAAAAAGAATGCTGTGAGAGAATATCTTCAAATCATGAATAGGAAGCCACAGGTTAGGAGATCTGATACCATGTAGAAGTTGAGAAATCCAACTTCACAGTCCCCAAAAATCACCTGCATGCAATCACCTATGACATGCAACAGATATCTAGAACAAACAAGAAGATGTTTTGTAAACTCTCAAGCAATAATGTGGAAGAAAAACCAGAAAAATGATTATTGAATAATATGATAATTACAATGTGATCAATCCTTATGAAGGAGATCAAGAAAAACCAAAAAATAGGAAACCTTAAATGAAACCCTAGTGTGCACACTTAATAATTAATAAATAATTATTAATATGCCTAAGTTTAGCTTAAGTAACCTAAAGGAATAAGTGACTTAATTAATTAACCAATATGATTAAATTAATTAAGTGGAATAACTTATCACTCTAACACTAGAGACTTCTGAAAAGGTGGGAAAGGGAAAGGAATTTAGAGTTTGCTACAACAAATATGAATTCGCTGAGGCCCTCTATAGCGAAATCAGATGTGGGGATGCCCTCTGTAGCGAATTCATAGGTAATTCAAAACCCTCATTACATTAAACACAGATTAGAAATGCTCATTAAAATCTACTGCTCTTAATAATATTATTTTACAATCTTTCCACTGTTCTACTTCATAATGTGCTCAAGCTAAATATAATAAAATTTGGGTGTCAGTGCCAAATTAGATTTTTCTCAAACATTTTTGATACACTTTCACTGCAAGCACAAATTGTCCTTGTGCAAAGTAAACATGTGCTAGATTTACCCACACATCAAGGATCTAAACAAATATTTTTCCTACTACAACTTCTTGTAGCTATGCAAAAATTTCCTTTGTAGTATCAAATTAACCCCTTTCAGCTAGCATAATGGCTGCCTCATTTGTAGCATAGACATTTCCTGGTCTCTGTACCAACACTTTACAATACAATTATCTAGCCTTCTCAAGATTTTGTTCCTCCACCTTTGGATGCCTCCTCTCATTGTGAAAATCTGAAAACTAATTCCAATTTCCAAGTGAAATTTCAACATAAGGATTCTTTGCTTCTGATTCACTTTGTGTAGCTTTAATTGTTTATTTGCTTTAAGCCAGACATTTGTTTTCAATTCCATTTTTCTATAGATAAATCATTTGATGAGTTTTTTTCCACCTTAAGTGCATCCCCAATAAATT
This sequence comes from Sequoiadendron giganteum, assembly GCA_007115665.2. Classification (NCBI taxonomy): domain Eukaryota; kingdom Viridiplantae; phylum Streptophyta; class Pinopsida; order Cupressales; family Cupressaceae; genus Sequoiadendron; species Sequoiadendron giganteum. Next base: position 297,751,330 of record CM021109.1, read on the forward strand.
CTAAGCTTAGTTGGATCTCATTCTGAGCCAGAGCCATGGTTGTAATATGTAGATATGTATCCACATAATTAGGAAACTTGAACAATATTAGCCAATATTAAAGATTTTATTTTTCAGTATCATGTAGTTGTTCAAAAAACCTAGCAAGATTAAATAATGTTGTGACTTTATCCTATGGTAACTCAAGTGAGACACCACCTTCTTCTAGTTGATGGAATAATTTCATATCCTTAAAGAGCATAGGAAAAACTACAAAATTAGCACTAGGGCTTTTATAAATGAATTCAACCCAAATTCCATTTCCTAATGCCTCCATAAATTTTTTTTGAGCCACCTCTAGTTCATCATGCTCAAAATGATGAACCCAAATGTTGTTTACTAATTGAATGGGTACTTATCTTCTCTTCTTTAGAAGATACTTTGGCATCTTCAGAGAATTTAAGGCTGCACTGGGTTCTGACGATATTAATAATTCACCCATCTTGATAAAGGCATGGGCATCAGGTGGATCTATACATGTTTCCTTTCTTATAATTTCCAATGCCTTCTCTACCAGCCCTTGCTGAGCATATATATGGCCTACAAATTTTAAGCTCTCACAGTTCTTAGGTTGGACCTCCAAAACCTTTTCAAAATTTGAGAGAGATCTCTTAAGATCTCACAAATTCAATTGAACCTATCCACAAAATCCTGTGGCCTCTGGCTTTCCTTGACTGATGTCATGTAGTAGTAGCTAGTGGTACCATAATCACCTTTACTATGATAATATCATGCAATATTATAATATGAATGATATTTCATGAGAGAGTGGTCAGGTGAAACAAGAACTATCTCATTCAACTATTCCACAATTTTTTTTTTCCCTATAGTGAAGAAAAAATGGTTTTCTAAATGATTCAATGCCATTGTAGAGTACAGGTATAATTCAAAGGCTCTATGCATATTTTCCATTCCTTCATGAATACTACCTTTTTCACTAACTATGAGAGTCATACAAGTAAAAAATGCATAAAACTGACCACAAATATTTATATAGAGGCAAAAAATCATTTCCTAATGGCTCAATAAAAGTTTGTTGAGCCAAATCTAGTTTATCACAATCAAAATGAAGAACCCCAATGTTGTTTAAAAATTGAATGGGTACTTCTTCTCTAATATTCTTTAGAAGAGACATTAGCATCTTAAGATAATCTAAGGCTTCACTAGGATCTGACGATATTAATAACTCACCCATCTTGATAAATGCATGAGCATCATGTGGATCTATGCAAGTTTAATTTCTTAAAATTTCCAAAGCCTTATTTGTCTACCCTTGTTGAGAATATATATGACCTACAACTTTTAAGCTCTCACAGTTCTCAGGGTGGACCTCTGAAACCTTTTCAAAATTTGAGAGAGAACTGTTAAGATCTCCCAACTTTAATTGAACCTATCCACAAAATCTTGTGGCCTCTGGATTTACTTGAATGATGTCATGTAGTAGTGGTCAGTGTTGTAACAAAAACCTTTACTTTGATAAGATCGTACAATATTATAATATGAATGAGATTTCATGAGAGGGTGGTCAGTTGAAATAAGAGTTGTCTCAGTCAATTGTTTCCACAAAAAAATGCTTCCATGGAGTGAAGAAAAAATGGTTTTCTAAATGATTCAATGCCATTGCAGAGTATGGGTATAATTCAAAGGCTCTACACATATTTTCCATTCCTTCATGAACACTACCTATTTCACTAAATGTGAGAATCCTACAAGTATAAAATGCACAAAACTTACCACATAGATTTATATAGAGGTAGAACATCATTTACTAATGCCTCCATAAAAGTTTGTTGAGCCAACTCTAGTTGATCACTCTCAAAATGAAGAGCACCAATGCTATTTAACAATTGAATGGGTACTTCTTCTTTTCTCTTCTTTAGAAGAGACTTTGGAATCTTAAGAGAATCTAAGGCTGCATTGGGTTTTGATGATATTAATAACTCACCTATCTTGATAAATGCATGGGCATCACATGGATTTATGGGAGTTTCCTTTCTTAAAATTTACAAAGCCTTCTCTGCTAGCCCTTGCTGAGCATATATATGGCCTACAACTTTTAAGCTCTCACAGTTCTTAGGGTGAACCTCCAAAACCTTTCCAAAATTTAAGAGAGAAATCTTAAGATCTCCCAACTTTAATTGAACCTATCCACAAAATCTTGTGGCCTTTGGATTTCCTTGATTGATGTCATGTAGTAGCAACCAGTGGTGTCATAATCACCTTTACTTTGATAAGATCATGCAAGATTATAATATGAATGAGATTTCATAAGAGTGTGGTTAGTTGAAACAAGAGTTGCCCCAGTCAACTGTTCCATAAGAAAATGTTTCCCTATAGTGAAGAAAAAATGGTTTGTTAAATGATTCAATTCCACTGTAGAGTATGGGTATAATTCAAATTATCTATGCATCTTTTCCATTCCTTCATGAACACTACCTTTTTCACTAGATGTGAGAATTCTACAAGTAAAAAATAGACAAAATTGACCACAAAGATTTATGTAGAGGTAGAACATCATTTCCTAAGGCCTACATAAAATTTTGTTGAGACAAATCTAGTTCATCATGCTCAAAATGAAGACCCCTGATGTTGTTTAATAATTGAATGGGTACTTATTCTTTGATCTTCCTCAGAAGAGACTTCGACATCTTAAGAGAATCTAAGGCTGAACTAGGGTATGATGATATTAATAACTCACCCATCTTGATAAATGCATGGGCATCAAGTGGATCTATGTGAGTTTCCTTTCTTAAAATTTCCAAAGCCTTCTCTGCTAACCCTTGCTAATCATATATATGGCCTACAACTTTTAAGCTCTCATAGTTCTTAGGGTGGACCTCCAAAACCTTTTCAAAATTTAAGAGAGAACTCTTAAGATCTCCTAGCTTCAATTGAACCTATCCACAAAATCCTGTAGTGTAGTTGCAGCTAGTGATGTCATAATCACCTTTACTATGATAAGATCATGCAAGATTATAATATGAATGAGATTTCATGAGAGGGTGGTTGGTTGAACTAAGAGCTATCTTAGTCAACTATTCCACGAGAAAATATTGCCCTGCAGTGAAGAAAAAATGGTTTGCTAAATGATTCAATGCCATTGTAGAGTATGGGTATAATTCAAAGGCTCTACACACATTTTCCATTCCTTCACGGAAACTACCTTTTTTCACTAACTGTGAGAATCCTACAAGTAAAAAATGCACAAAACCGACCACAAAGATTTATGTAGAGGTAGAACATCATTTCCTAATGGCTCCATAAAAGTTTGTTGAGACAACTCTAGTTTATCATGCTCAAAATGAAGAACCCCAATGTTGTTTAACAATTGAATGGGTCCTTCTTCTCTTCTCTTCTTTAGAAGAGACTTTGGCATCTTAAGAGAATCTAAGGCTGCTCTAGGGTCTGACGATATTAATAACTTACCCATCTTGATAAATGCATGGGCATCATGTGGATCTATGTGAGGTGCCTTTCTTAAAATTTACAAAGCCTTCTTTGCCTGCCCTTGTTAAGCATATATATGGCCTCCAACTTTTAAGCTCTCATACTTCTCAGGGTGGACCTCCAAAACCTTTTCAAAATTTGAGAGAGAACTATTAAGATCTAACAACTTCAATTGAACCTATCCACAAAATCCTATGGCCTCTAGCTTTCCTTGAATAATTTCATGTAGTAGAGGCCAGTGGTGTCATAAAAAACTTTACTTTGATAATATTGTGAAAGATTCTAATATGAATGAGATTTCATGAGAGGGTGGTTAGTTGAAACAAGAGTTGTCTCAGTCAACTATTTCCACAAGAAAATGCTACCCTGCAATGAAGAAAAAATGGTTTTCTAAATGATTCAATGCCATTGCAAAGTACGGGTATAATTCAAAGGCTCTACACATCTTTTCTAATCCTTCATGAACACTACCTTTTTCACTAATTATGAGAATCCTATAAGTAAAAAATGCACAAAACTGACCACATAGATTTATGTAGAGGCAGAACATCATTTCCTAATGCCTCCATAAAAGTTTTTTGAGCTAACTCTAGTTGATCACTCTAAAAATGAAGAATAGGTCAATGATGTTTAATAATTGAATGGGCACTTCTTCTCTACTCTTCTTTTGAAGAGACTTTGGCATCTTAAGAGAATCTAAGGCTATATTATGATTTGACGATATTAATAACTCACCCATCTTAATAAATGCATGGGAATCAAGTGGATCTATACGAGTTGCCTTTCTTAAAATTTCCAAAGCCTTCTTTGCTAGCCCTTTTTGAGTATATATATGGCCTACAACTTTTAAGCTCTCACAATTCTTAGGGTGGACCTCCAAAACCTTTTCAAAATTTAAGAGAGAACTCTTAAGATCACCTAGCTTCAATTGAACCTATCCACAATATCATGTGGCCTTTGACTTTCCTTGACTGATGTCATGTAGTAGCGGCCAATGGTGTCATAATCACCTTTTCTTTGATAATATCTTGCAATATTATAATATGAATGAGATTTCATGAGAGGGTGGTTAGTTGAAATAAGAGCTATCTCAGTCAATTGTTCCATAAGAAAATGTTGTCATGTAGTGAAGAAAAAATGGTTTGCTAAATGATTCAATGCCATTGCAGAGTACAAGCATAATTCAAAGGTGCTATGCATATTTTCCATTCCTTCATGAACACTACCTTATTCACTAACTATGAGAATCCTAAAAGTAAAAAATGCATGAAACTAACCATAGAGATTTATGTATAGGCAAAACATCATTTCCTAATGCCTGCATAATTTTTTTTTGAGCCAACTCTAGTTTATCATGCTCAAAATGAAGAGCCCTAATGTTTTTTAACAATTGAATGGGTACTTCTTCTCTGCTCTTCTTCAAAAGAGAATTTGGAATCTTAAGATAATCTAAGGCTACGTCAGGGTCTAAAAATATTAATAACTCACCCATCTTGATAAATGCATGGGCATCAAGTGGATCTATGAGAGTTTCCTTTCTTAAAATTTCCAAAGCCTTATTTACCAACCCTTGCTGATCATTTACATGGCCTAAAATTTTTAAGCTCTCATAGTTCTCAGGGTGGACCTCTAAAACCTTTTCAAAATTTGAGAGAGAACTCTTAACATCTTCCAGCTTTAATTGAACCTATCCACAAAATCCTATGGTGTTTGGATTTACTTGAGTGATGCCATGTAGTAGAGTCCAGTGGTGTCATAATCACCTTTACTATGATAAGGTTGTGCAAGATTATAATATGAATGAGATTTCATGAGAGGGTGGTCAGTTGAAAAAAGAGCTATCTTAGCCAACTGTTCCACAGTAAAATGCTGCCCTACAGTGAAGAAAAAATGGTTTGCTAAATTATTCAATGTCATCGCACAGTATGGGTATAATTGAAAGGATCTACGCATATTTTATATTCCTTCATGAACACTACCTTTTTCACTAATTGTGAGAATCCTACAATTAAAAATTGCGCAAAAATAACCACAAATATTTTCCCCCATTTCAATAGAATTTAAAAAAAAAAAAAGCGTTTAAAACCTACAAAAATATGCAGATAAAATCATGCAGATTTTTGTTCCAAAAAGAAACCATGAGACCATATGTAACGCCCCACCATGCAACCCTAGAGGAAGTTGAAATTAACTACTTAAATGGACTAATTTTTTTTTTGTTTAAGAGCAATTAATATGCAAGATCTCTACCCATTGCCAACAACCTCTAAGGTTACAAGACAAAGGTTATATAGAACCTCAACAAAAAACATGAACTTAAACCATGTCATTCATTTACTTAATAATTTAAACACATACATTCCAAATAAGATAACATACATCAAAGCATAAGAGATAACTTTCAATTTCATTAATCCATTCATTAAATAATAAGGTTACATCACTCTTTCTCCAAATGAGGCAAGTCCAATAAATAAGGTTACAAATACAACTTCCACCTTGATATCAAGAGGGGTAATGAATTACAAGAATAACTGATATGAAATAAGGCAATAACTAAAATTGAATCCCAGGAGCTCTCCAACTGGAAACCTCATCCACATGAACATGAAGAAAGCCCAATGGATTAAGGTGCATGCCACCCAACCAAGTGGAACCCAAATGCCCACCCCCGTGCTAGGAGATAGTAGCAAGGAATCCTAGCCAAGACCATCTACCTCTAGTCACAGGCTAAAAAATAATTGAACCAATTGACACAACCAAACACATGTACAACACAAGTACAACTCATTTGCATGGTCACATTGCTTCTAGAATAAAGCAGATCAAGTATGTTACAAGAACCATACACATAAAATCAAATACCAATTGTTGTCCTAGACAGAGTGTCATCACACAGTTCATCATGGGTTGTCCTCTGGGAATCTTCATAGGCTCCAGCCCCCACTATGGGTTATCTTGGTGGCCTCAACCGAATCTTGACCCTGATACTCACTCATGTGGAATCAAATACCTTTCAAATAGACAAGATATATGACCTTGCCATTCCAGGCCTTCCCACTCATCCCAAGTCTTAACAAGCCCTTGTGTCTATGAGTGAGGCATTATTATCTTGATTAGTGAGAAGTACCACCTAATCTTCTAAGTATTGTTTTAGTTATCACTTGATTAAACCACCTCGTAAGGTTTCCCAGTTTACCTCTTTGGGCTCTGGCCCCTACGGAAGCCACTCTTCTACTTGACAACACACATAGCATCCAAACTCCAAGGGTAATAAAGTGCAAACAAACAAGATACCACGACCACTCCTTTCTCAGGAGGCGACATAAGTCAAAACCCTCTCCAAACACTAGAGGTAACAAAATATCAAAATCAATCCTTACAAGGAGACACAACTCACATGAATCACTCCTAATCCAAGGAGGCACAAAACATCCCCATTCGTGGAAACCAGGTAAATAACTGATGATGTACCATGCACTACCCAAGGGTTTCAGAATAGGTTGACAACATGACACGACAACCCACATAAAATATGATCCCCAACTGGAAGGCTTATTAAACTCTATAACTCAACTTCCCCCAAATGAAAATGGAATACAGTTCACAATCAAGATGAACAAGAAGACAGTAACAAAATTTACTTTGGATTCACTAAATCCACTTCTTCCTTAACATTCAGTAAATCATCGCATTAACAAAACTAAATTAAATAACGTTTCTTTTGGACAAAGATGAAATTTAAATCAAATGTCACATTCTCTAATTGTTTTCAATAATTATAAAATAATCATTTATTCCTACCATTCAATAAGTAACATTTTGAAATAAATAAATGTTTCCTCTACTAGGTATAATCATTTCCAAAACAATTTAACATAATATGATTTCCATATTATTTAAAATAAATGTATTATTCCATCAAAATATTAATTATTTAAAATAAAATCAATGATTTGATCCCCAATACAATATTTTTGTTTCCTCCAATAAATTAAAAATCATACCATTAATTTATAACACCATTTTAATATATATATATATATATACATACATTTTAATATGTATTTATATATAAATACAAAACCAATAACCTCATCTAATTATATATATGAAATTATCTATTTACTAATAATATATAATAACATTTCATTCTTATATAAATATAATATTAAACATTAATATATATATTTTATTGCTTTATATATATATTAATATTTAACTATTATAAAAATATAATAATAAATATTAAAACATATTATAATTCTTACTTTATTATATTTTTATTTTTTTTTATTTTAAACCACCCATAAGGCCTCGGGCCACGACTGCCTTGGGCCACGCGCATAGCGCTGGGCACTGTTTAGGGTGCTGGGAACTATTTAGGGTGCTGGCCACGGAATAACCAGGCAGCAACGGTGTTCTTAACTGGGCGACGACCGAACACAGGGCGGCGGGTTGCAGATAGCACCGACGGAGTTGTCGGGCGTGGTGGTGAGCGGCGTTGTGTGTCGCCGCCATTAATGGTGGTTGTTGCACAGCTCGCGATGGAGGGAGGGCACTGGGCATGGCTCCCCCACGTTGCTTCCCATGGGGGTGGCTATGGGGTGAGCCCCCAGCCCCCAATAATTTTTTTTTACTATCATTTTTTTAAAAGGGTTTTTTTGAAAATAAAAAAAACCAGAAGCTAAAAAAAATACAGACTTTTTTAAAATTACAAAATTCTATAAATTTTGCCAGAATAACTTTACCAGGGTAAATATATAAAAAAAATATAAATATATATATATACTCATATATCTATTTACCCAAATTGAAAACCAAACAAATTGAAGAACACAAAAATTAAAATAATAATTTACATTCAAGTATCCATTTCAAATTTTGAAGGCAATCTAATCCAACATGGTTTTCTTCCAAATTGGAAATAAGAAACCAACTGGTTTGTTTTTCAATCAAACAACAGATTCAAGCCTTTCAACATGATTCTCAACAACTCACACAATTAAAATTTCAAAAGAATCTCATTTAAGAAACACATGAACCTGTTTTCTTTGAAGTTGAGTGAAGATCCTGTTGATGCCTTGATTCCCTCTTTAGATCCACAGATTCTTTAAGCTTTGATCCAAACACCCACAAAGTTGAACAATTTCTTCCTCTTCTTTTCAATTTTCTCCAAAAAACTCCATGCTCAAAACTTGTGAAGAAAATATAATAATAATGAAATTTCTCCCAAAAAAATCCTACAACCACCCTCATCAATTTCTGAAAATAGAATAGGAAATATATCATTTTTTCAATTTTTGAATTTCAAATTTTCTAAATTGATTTTTTTTTAAAACATTTTCTTTTATTTTCAATTCCAACTCAAATATCCATAAATTCCCAATATGAATAATCTAATTCATTTCAACACAAATAATTTAATTAATTAATAAATTAAATCTACTAAAAGATTCAATTATTTATTAATTAAATTAAATTAATCAATAAATTAAATCACATTTCAAACATATAGCCAGATAAATTTACTCACTAACTTTCCTACAAAAGCTTTTATTTTAACCTTTTCTAACTTCTAATTTAAACTAAAACAAGGCAAATTGCACAATATTAAAACAACTGGACCACACTAAGTCCGACAACACAATATGACTAGGGTGACGACTTGGTACAAAAAACCTAGCTACTATCTCCCAATCGAATACCATTGGGCATTGGACATGGTCAAACTTGTGAAACCAGGTGGAGTCGATGTCCTGTACCTGTCAACCCGTGAACAAAGAGTATATCCACATGCATATATATGTCATACTTAAAACACACCGTGAAGAGGAAATCAAAGAATCATAGGGCACTCGCAAGCGAGTGATGCGATACCATCCTCTTCACCAATACAGTAGTACTAACTGACAAATCTAATATACTAATATAATTCAAAGCATAAAACATCTTTAATTCAAACATCCATAATGCTAATCTCAAAGCATGCCAAAATGATAACATTAACGTCACTTAATAGATAGCGATCAAATAAAAGTCGAGTGCCATAGTCAAGGTACTAATAGAAAGTACAACATAAAAGAGCAGAACACTATTCAATCAAAAGGACAAAATGGAGGGGTATTACATCCTCCCCCCCTAGGGTTAGGTTTACTCCTGGAAGCCTACAAACAGTAGGGATATAACTCCCTCAAATAAACTGCATACAAATCAAAATCTAGACCCCTGCGGAGGAGCATACTGCACTGGATGACCAAATCCATAAGTCTCAATGACAAGTCCCTAATACCCAGGATGACGGTTATCAACCATAGTATAAGCTCAATGAAATCTACCTACATCACCAATTGTTAGCTCAGATGTCACTGGTCCCTGAGAAAACCTAGATGTGCCCCTGTTGGGACACATTCTAGCTATGTGACCCTGTTGGCCACAAGAAAAACATCCTGTACCTCTGCCATAACCTCTACCTCTAGCTGGTGCGCTAGACTGCTGCGCACTATCCCTAAAGGTAGATTGTGAACTCAAAGTTGACTGATCATAGTTGAAGCATTTTGCACGCCTCCAGATCCTGTTCCTCCTAGGTGAAGATCCACCATCATCCCGACACGGCTGAGAGTCCTTATGCTTCCCAAGCGTACTCTCCTACTGCTGACCACTCTGAGATGGTCCTTGTTGAGATCTAGAAGTGCACCTCCTTAAGGCTTCCCTCCTCGAGCACTAAATCCTGCTGCTGAACTGCTACCAATCTGTACACCCACGTGACCTCCTAGTGACAAGGTCAGATTCTCCTCAATAAGACGTGCTTTCTCCACTGCCACATCCATGGTCTTGGGTTTGAAAACCCTCACACCACCGCTGAGATGAGCATTTAAGCCCCTAAAAAAATGGTGCACCAACATGCTCTCATCATCACCAATCCCTGCATATTGTTTGAGCTCATAAAAATGTCGCTCGTATTGCTCAACAGATAAGGACATATGACACAAGATATGAAACTCATTGCCTCAACGCTGACGCCGATGCTCAGATAAGAACCGAGCTCTAAACCTCTCTAAGAAGATCTCCAAAGATATTGAGTGTATATCAATATGGAGCTTCTACTCCTCTAGTCTACACCATGTTGATTGAAACCCTCTCAGCTGCATGATAGCGTAATGATCTTTGGTGTTACTACCATACAGATGCATGGAAAAACACCTATCGAAGTCTATCAGCCAAGTCTCAACCTCTAAACTAGTACCAGATCCATCATATAATGGAGGATGTGCCCTAAGTAGGTCCCTCATGTGTGACTCAGACTGGGGAGGAACTTCCCTCACAACTGGATTAACCTGAACCTCTACCTGCCTCAAACCAAGGAGTGCCAAAGCATCCTCAAGCGCTCTATGCATAGCTTCAATCCCTGCTAGATCTTGCTAATGATCCTTGACCCCTGGTGCATTCTGAGATGCCAGAGGTTCTTTCTAATCTAGAACAACTGATACACGAGGAGGAGAGTCATGCTAACTCTCACCACAATCACCTAAACGACCACGATCACGCCCTCTACCTCTTTCACATCTGGGAGGCATAATCCTGCAAAGACACTTCAAGGTATTAGGCAAGGTACACAACTTAAAAACTTACACAACTAAAAGCTTAATGGCTCCATCATAATCCTAGAGTACCTAGTGTTTAAACCTAGGCTCTGATACCATGTGTAACACCCCGCCACGCGAACCTAGAGGAAGTTGTAATTAACTACTTAAATGGACTAATTTTTTTTTTGTTTAAGAGAAATTAATATGCAAGATCTCTACCCATTTCCAACAGCCTCTAAGGTTATGAGACAGAGGTTATATAGACCTCAACAAAAAACATGAACTTAAACCATGTCATTCATTTACTTAATAATTTAAACACATACATTCCAAATAAGATAACATACATCAAAGCATAAGAGATAAATTTCAATTTCATTAATCCATTCATTAAACAATAAGGTTACATCACTCATTCCCCGAATGAGGCAAGTCCAATAAATAAGGTTACAAATACAACTTCCACCTCAATATCAAGAGGGGTAATGAATTAAAAGAATAACTGATATGAAATAAGGCAAGAACTGAAATTGAATCCCATGAGCTCTCCAACTAGAAACCTTGTCCACACGAACATGAAGAAAGCCCAAAAGATTAATGTGCATGCCACCCAACCAAGTGGCCCCAAAGGCCCAACCCCCATGCTAGGAGATAGTAGCAAGGAATCCTAGCCAAGACCATCTACCTCTAGTCACAGGCTAAAACATAACTGAACCAACTGACACAACCAAACAAATGTACAACATAAATACACTTCATATACCACACAAGTACAACACTAGCACAACTCTACATGGTCACATTGCTTCTAGAATAAAGCAGATCAAGTATGTTACGAGAACCATACACATAGAATCAAATACCAACTGTTGTCCTAGATAGAGTGTCATCACACAATTCATCATGGGTTGTCCTTTGGGAATCTTCATAGGCTTCGGCCCCCAGTATGGGTTATCTTGGTGGCCTCAACTGCATCTTGGCCCCCATACTCACTCATGCGGAATCAAATGCCTTTCAAATAGAAAAGATAGATGACCTTGCCATTCTAGGCTTTCCCACTCATCCCAAGTCTAAATGAGCCCTTGTGTCTATGAGTGAGGCATAATTATCTTGATTAGTGAGAAGTACCACCTAATCTTCTAAGTATTTTTTTAGTTATCACTTGATTAAACCACCTCCATAGGTTTCCCAGTTTACCTCTTTGGGCTCTGGCCCCTATGGAAGCCACTCTTCTACTTGAAAACACACATACCATCCAAACTCCAAGGGTAACAAAGTGTAAAAAAACAAGATACCACGACCACTCCTTTCTCAGGAGGTGACATAATTCAAAACCCTCTCCAAACACTAGAGGTAACAAAATATCAAAATCACTCCTTACAAGGAGACACAACTCACATGAATCACTCCTAATCCAAGGAGGCACAAAACATCCCCGTTCATTGAAACCAATTGAATAACTGATGATGTACCATGCACTACCCAAGGGTTTCAAAATAGGTTCATAACATGGAACGACACCCACATAAAATATGATCCCCAACTGGAAGGTTTATTAAACTTTGTAAGTCAACTTCCCCGAAATGAAAATGAAATACAGTTCACAATCAAGATGAACAAGAAGACAGTAACAAAATTTACTTTGGATTCACTAAATCCACTTCTTCCTTAACATTTAGTAAATCATCGCATTAACAAAACTGAATTAAATAACGTTTCTTTTGGACAAAGATGAAATTTAAATCAAATGTCACATTCTCTAATTGTTTCCAATAATTATAAAATAAACATTTATTCCTACCATTCAGTAAGTAACATTTTGAAATAATTAAATGTTTCCTCTACTAGGTATAATCATTTCCAAAACAATTTAACATAATATAATCTCCATATTATTTAATAAATATATTATTCCAACAAAATATCTATTAGTTAAAATAAAATCAATGATTTGATCCCCAATACAATATTTCCGTTTCCTCAATTAAATTAAAAATCATACCATTAATTTATAACACCAAAAGCTAAAAAAAATACAGACTTTTTTAAAATTTTGAAATTCTATAAAGTTTGCCAGCATAACTTTACCAGGGTAAATATATAAAAAAAATATAAATATAATATATGTATATATATATATATATATATATATACTCATATATCTATTTACCCAAATTGAAAACCAAACAAATTGAAGACCACAAAAATTAAAATAGTTATTTACATTCAAGTATCCATTTCAAATTTTGAAGGCAATCTAATCCAACATGGTTTTCTTCCAAATTGGAAAACAAGAAACCAACTGGTTTATTTTGGAATCAAATAATAGATTCAAGCCTTTCAACATGATTCTCAACAACTCACACAATTAAAATTTCAAAACAATCTCATTTAAGAAACACATGAACCTATTTTATTTGAAGTTGAGTGAAGATCCTATTGATGCCTTGATTCCCTGTTCAGATCCATAGATTCTTTAAGATTTGATCCAAACACCCACAAAGTTGAACAATTTCTTCCTCTTCTTTTCAATTTTCTCCAAAAAACTCCATGCTCAAAACTTGTGAAGAAAATCTAATAATAATGAAATTTCTCCCAAAAAAATCCTACAACCACCCTCATCAATTTCTGAAAACAGAATAGGAAATATCTCATTTTTTCAATTTTTGAATTTCAAATTTTCTAAATTGACTTTTTTTAAAACATTTTCTTTTATTTTCAATTCCAACTCAAATATTCATAAATTCCCAATATGAATAATCTAATTCATTTCAACACAAATAATTTAATTAATTAATAAATTAAATCTACTAAAAGATTCAATTATTTATTAATTAAATTAAATTAATCAATAAATTAAATCACATTTCAAACATATAGCCAGATAAATTTACTAACTAACTTTCCTACAAAAGCTTTTATTTTAACCTTTTCTAACTTCTAATTTAAACTGAAACAAGGCAAATTGAACAATATTAAAACAACTGGACCACACTAAGTCCGACAACACATTATGACTAGGGTGACGACTTGGCACAAAAAACCTAGCTACTATCTCCCAATCGAATATCGTTGGGCATTGGCCATGGTCAAACCTGTGAAACCAGGTGGAGTCGATGTCCTGTACCTGTCAACCCGTGAAAAAAGAGTATATCCACATGCATATATATGTCATACTTAAAACACACCGTGAAGAGGAAATCAAAGAATCGTAGGGCACTCGCAAGCGAGTGATGCGATACCATCCTCTTCACCAATACAGTAGTACTAACTGACAAATCTAACATACTAATATAATTCAAAGCATAAAACATCTTTAATTCAAACATCCATAATGCTAATCTCAAAACATGCCAAAATGATAACATTAATGTCACTTAATAGATAGCGATCAAATAACAACCAGGTACCATAGTCAAGGTACTAACAGAAAGTACAACATAAAAGAGAAGAACACTGTTCAATCAAAAGGACAAAATGGAGGGGTATTACACCATAGCTTGTTGCTTATTATTATTCTTTGATAGATTTTTTCCAAGCATCCATAGCTTATTTGGAATCACCTATTTTAGGCTTTTAGCAATAGTAGCAAGGTAGTGAATTGTTTGATAAAATGCTTTGGTAGACATTGTATGAAAAAATTGGTAGCATAGACATGGTAGTGAACTTTTTGAAAAAAATGCCTCAAAGAAATGTGGTCTCATGGAATGCCATGACAAGAAAATGAAATTGGCTACTACTCCTAGTTATTAGTTATGCAATGTGAAGGAATTGCATAACTCCTTAGGTTGACTTTGTAAAAACTATATTGTAATTGAAAATTGGTCATCTATCAACATCTAGTTATTAGTTATGTAATGTGAAGTAATTCTTTGAGTTTGAAAGATGTGCAATTCAATGTAATAAAAAATTTGAATATAAACTACAAAAATCTATTTTTTACAATTCATTAGTTAAACTCTCTATTTTATTTTCTCTCTATAACTCTATTGCTATGGAAATGCCTTTCAATTAAAAAAATAGTTTTGGTCTCTTAGTCTACAATATTTTGTTGCTATGTGTAGAACATTATAGATGGATCAACATCAAAGGTTGAAATACCATGCATTTGATGAGAGAATAGATGATGAGAGTGACATGGATAAATATCCATGTTCATGTAATGACTATCTTGGTGAAAAGGTGAAAAAAAAAAGTCAGATTTATCAACATATGATAAGATATGGGAATAGTGGTATAAGCCCTTGGAATGTCAATTATTATGAAGATATGATAGAACAAAAAATTATGAGAGATGAAGAGGAAACAAACATAGATGAAGTGGAGCCAAACATAGATGAAGTAGCAACAATGTTAGATGAAGGGTTTGAAGTTGATAGAATGTTGAATAAGGGTCTAAACGATGATTGGGCCAAGTTGATGGAGGATTCTTCAAAGCCTTTGTATGCTAATTGTAGGTTAAGTCGTTTGACAATAATCCTTCAAATTCTTAAATTGCAAGTGGTGTTTGGTTGGAAAAATGAGAGTGTAGATTATTTATTGGAATTATTAAGTTCGTTGTTACACCTGACTCCATATTGCCAAAAAATGAAGTCAATGTAGAAGGGAAATCACTAAGCTAGGCTTAGGGTATGAAAACATCCACACATGTGTGAATAGTTGTGTATTATTTCGCAAGACTCTTGCAAGTGAGAGTGAATGTCTAGAATGTCATGAAGTGAGGTATAAAGAAGGCTTGAAATTAGTTGTGGTTCCTAGAAAGGTTCTTCGCCACTTTCTGGTAATCCTACAATTACTCCAAATGTATAGGTGTAGAGACATTGCTAAACTTATGCAATGGAATGCCCAAAATAAGAGCACTGATGGAAAATAATGACATGTCCTTGATTGTAAGATGTGGATGGAATTTTATTATAGATGGCCTGATTTTTCTCAAGATCCTCATAATATAAGGTTGGGTTTTTCTCTAGATGGGGTGAAACCATTCTTAGATCAAAGTACTAAATGGTCAACTTGGCCAGTGTTTTTAATAAATTACAACTTTCCTCCATGGTTAGCAACTAAACCACTTTTCTTAATGTTATCATTGATTATACCAGGAAAGAAAAGTGTGACTTGAGATACAATTGATGCTTATCTAGATCCATTATATGATGAGCTAATGGAATTGTGGAAAGGAATTGAAGAAATTCAATCAAATTCACTTTAAGAGCTTCCTTATTGTTTACAATTCATGATCTTCCTGCATATGGAATATTGTCTAGTCTCAGTGTTCATGGATACCATGGATGTTCTGCTTGCAACTTTAAGGATTTTTTGAGGCACTCAAGAAGTTTGTGTAAGTGTATTTATTGTGGACATCATTCTTACCTTAAAATGGACCATCCATATTGTCAACAAAAAACATGGTTCAATGGTCAAGAAGAGAATCGTGAAGCACCATTACTAATAATAGGTGATTGCATTGTTGAGAATAGACATAAAATAATGTCATTTTTTGAAAATGATGGGATTGCCGGTAGTAAATATGATCCATGTAATGAAAGCGGTGTAAAAAGGTTGTGCATATTCTATAAGCTGTCATAATTTAAAGATATAACCATTGGCATATTGTTGACATTATGCATATTGAGAAAAATATAGCCTATGCTATTATAGAAACTCTTTTTGGTGCTTTTGATACTATTTCATCGAGTGAAGACTTTCAAAAACTAAACATTCATCGAAATATTTGGGTTGAAAAATATGATGATGAAAAATATAGAAAACCTAGTGCTCCTTATGTTTGGACAAAGAAAAAATGTGCACAATTCTTATAGTTGATGTCTTAGACTCACTTTCCCACTAGATATGTAAGTAGTAGTATTAGAAGCCAAACTAGCATTAATGGCTTAAGAGGCCTCAAGACCCATGACTATCATGTCATTATGGAGAATGTTTTACCTATTGTGGTAAATATATTAAGTTTGGAAAAGGGGCCAAGATTGGAAGTTATAAGGTTGGGCCTAATATTAAAGAGAATGAGTTTGCATGCATTAGATCCTTTGAAATTTTATAGTTTGATGGAGGAGGTTGTTGAAGTCCTTTGTCTATTGGAATGAGAATTTCCACCAACAATCTTTAACATTTCTATGCATATTTTGATACATATACAATATGAACTAAAGCATTTTGGCCTGGTAAGAACAAGATGGATGTATCCTATAGAATGATATGTGAAGGTTTTGAAAAAAAATATTCATACTAGGGAAAAACTAGAAGGTAGCATGTTTGGGGGATATTCAATGCAAGCGGCAATGGGATTTTTCATAGAATATATGAAGGATTTAAAAAAATGTCAATCGGTGTGTATGGGACGATGACAAAGAAGAAAAGGTTTTAGGTGAAGTATTAGAAGGCAATGGATGTTGCTTCAAGCTATCACATCAAGAAGTGTGATACATCTATATATTCTTCAAAACACATCTTTGTTCGATAAGTGGCACAGGTAAAAAATAATTTACAAAATAATTTCTTTACTCAATTGCATTTACACATTTATATTATCAATCTTACTATTTGTACATTAATATTCTATGTAGAAAATATGAAGAAGACAATCAAGCTTGGATGCAACATTGACATCAAAGGCACAAACATCATTCTAATTTGATTGGAGGTGATTCTTTTCCAAAATTTGAAGAATGAATTGCTAATGCAATCAATGATGCAAAATAAGAAGGTAAAGATATAAAAATGGAGGAAAGTGAGCTTTCACAATATCCACATTTATGGGCTATGCATTTTAGTGGAATGTGGGCCTATGATAGTCATTTAAGAGTGCAAGAAAAAGACAAATGAAAGATAAATTGTGATTGTGTTGTTAGTGCTGAATTTCTTTATGAAATTGAGAAGAAATTTTATGTTGGATTCATCCAACAAATTATTCTAGTGGACTATGGTGAAAATAGTCCTATATTATTAAAATGTAAGTGGATCTAACCATTTGTAGTACAATTTGATGAGTATATATTTGTACGTACAAATACAAGATAATTTTTATCAGAGACAAATGAGCCGTATGTTTCCCCTATTCAAATTAACCAATCATTTCTAATTGATGATGTAAGAAGCCCAGGATGGTCGTATGCCATTCAAATAGAGTCAAGTTCAAAATGAAAACTCATGGAATTTGTTGATATAATGCTTGATGGGAAATATGTTAATTTACAAGAAACATTCAAAGAAGTGGATGAATATGAAGATGGAGTGTTTGAAGAATAAATTTTGATTACCACTGAAGAGATTGGGAGAGATAATACATTGCATGTCATAGATGAGGAAGAAAATCAAGAAGATGCAGATGCGAGTGATCAGGATTATGATCTTGTTAGCAATGCAGATGATTATGATGATGTTTTGACACCTTAAGAGGTTAGATTGTCACATAAACATTGGTTATATGTATGGTGTAATTTATTATTGAATGTAATAAAGATATGATTATAGGTATGCTTATTCACTATTGTTTTACTAATACATTTCTAAATGTAATCGTCATTAGTTTTTTGGTACATTGTATACAAAACCTAAGATGTTCACTATTGATTTGAAGTACATTTAAAGTTAGGTTGAATCATTCTTAATTTACTTAATTTGGTTGAAAAATTGAAATTAATTTTGTTTAGTTTGAATATAATTTCTTCTATGTCCTATATGTTTTCTAGATGTAAACATATAATGAACATCTACGATTTAATAATACATATAGATATTGTAACATTAGGTGAAATAAGCCTCTCCATTACAAACAAAGAAATGATCTCTTAGGTGTGATTGATACTGAAAACTAAAACTAAGAGACTGCAAAATTAGAAAATTGTTCAATCTTTTCAAAAAAATGATATCTGAAATATTTCATTCATAATAAAATCCAATACTACACTACCACAATAGTCAATAGAGGTATGTGTAGGATGGAAGGACATATAGGTCAATGTACATATTCTTATCAAAATACCATGGCAACCAAATATGAATACCTTGGGGTGGCAGTGAGAACATGTTAACAACTAAAGTAAATCATAGCCTCGCAGGGGTATATAGTGACATTGCGGTATGGCGGTGAAAAATCACTCAACCAATAGAATTAACCCACTATCCCATAGGAGTCCAAAGGGGTGTGAGTGGTCTGGTGATTCTTCTACCGCTACCTCGCAATGGTCTTGATATGAAAGAGCAGTATGGCAGTACTTCTACCGCTACCGCACAACGGTCTTGATATGATAGAACTGTATGGTGGTGAACAGTCACTCAATGACTAGAATTAACCCACTATCTTGTGAGAGTCCAAAGGGGTGTGTGTGGGGTGCTGGTAGTGCTAACACTACCCGATAGCGATCTTGAAATGATATAGCGGTACTATAGTACAAGCTATCAAAGCATTAAATTATTACATCGTTTGATTTCCCAAGATCAAGGGTATGCATTCAAACTCAAAATATGGGTAGATTTTAAAATATTTTGCATGAGTTCACATTAATAGTGAGTTGACTGATCTCAACAACAAATATTACTTGGGACTTGACAAAATTTTGGAAATCATTCAGAAAGCTCAACATACTGGAGGTAAGGGAGTTCAAGCGGGAAAACTCTGTAACTATTATTTCTCTGGGTAAGTTCACAGAAACCCTTTGTAGCAAGTGTAAAATAATTGAATTTTCTGCTATAAGTAGACACTTAAAAATCAAGTAGGAGTAAATTCTTCATAATTCCACCCAAAAGAAGTCAACTTGCGAGTAAAAAGTTAGAGTCCATAGTTTCTAAATCAAAGAAGAGGCCCTTGCAACAATCCATTTTAGATGTGTTACCTAATTCTGGAGACAAAGGATCCAAAAAGGTTTTTAAAGATACAACCCAAGGATATAGAGACCAAATTATCCCTATCTCAAGGTGGGATCTATTTTGGTACTTCTATAATAAAAGGGTTGAGAAGATACCCGTTTTTAATCCTTGGACCTTAGATTTGGCCAAATTGATAGTCCCAAATGTCTCTGTAGATGTTGAGTTTGTTAAATTATTGGTACAAAATTATCACTTAGCTACTAGGACTATAAGAATGCCAGATGGTTCACTATTAGTGGTGCTGACTAAAGAAGCAATTATAGAGTGTTTTATGTTAAACAAGCAAGCTATCACTATCATCCACTTGGACAAGAGTGAGAAGGATTATAGGAGATTGAGAAAAACCTACAAGAGTGATGAACTTCCTTTACACATGAAAAAGGGTGCAAACAATAAGAGGATACCTATCTCTCCCTCCCAAAATGAGCCATTTTCCATATAAGACATTCAAGTATATTTCAAAAGAACTTATTTTTCTTTGTGCCAAGTGCCTGGAATAGATGCTCAAGAGAGGATTCCAACATCTCATGATGATGGAAATGAGGATACAAAATATTAAAGTCAACATTGAGTATGACTTTGCTATTGAAATCAAGAAAGGGCTACATGAGGGATTTTTGCAAGTAAGAGAGAACTTAGCTCCCATCACTTTAATAATGTACCAAAATAGAAGCAGATGGACTAAAATAATGTTTTTTGGAATGACTGATGATGAAGGGAATAGGTTTCCTATACAAAATTAGTGTTACATATGGGATAATAGATGTAAAAATAGTGATTATGTAATATTTCATGATGATTTCATAGTAAAGGTCATGGTCACTCTTTATCATCTTTCACCAAGATTGCCTAGTAAAATCATGCAAGTATTAAGACCTTTAGCATTGAAACTAGAGCAGGGCCACACTCACAATTTTGGTGATTGATTCTTCTTAGCAGACCACACAGTAATAAAGGTCTATGGGTGTCCTTAAGCACCACATGTTTTACCTAAAAATTTTTCTATTGAAATTCCAGTTTTAGAATTTATGTGGAAAATGTTATGGATGGACCAGGACGTTATGAAATGATAGAAAAAGGGGGCATTCCTCCTTGACCTAACTGAATGTGAGGAGCTATCTATAGGGTCTAACACTCTTGAAGAACTACAAAAATATTTGAAGATGTTCTATTCATTGAGGTCACTAGGAGAAAGGGTATTTGATCCTGAAGGTAATATTAATTTTATAAAGCAAGCACTTCTCACTAAAGTTGGGATTACCCATGTAATGGATTACAAAGAATATGTAATAAGAAATTGTTGTACACTTGATGAAGTTTTTCAGAGGAAGAGGAAGTGGGAAATCATAAAGAGGCTTGAGAAGGAGAAGAAGAAAAGGGACACTGGATTCCAAGAATTCTATGTTGAAGAAAAGGATCCTATCAAAAGCTTGAACATAATAATTGACAACTTTGAAAGATTATATGTTGAACCATAAAAGAAACTTGAGGGCAAGTTTTCAAAATCCTCCAAGTTGCCCATCAAACCAAGAGGTATTGTAATCAAAGAACCCCTACCAGAAACTACCATAATACAATTAGAAGCATCCCCTGAGCAACCAAGTCCTAAAATGAATTAGACACATGGAGTTGCCCCCTTAGTGGCATATGAAATAATTGGAGGAGTAGGCGATATTGAAGAGGTAGCCAATGTACTTTTGAATTTTAAAGATGATGTTGAAGTTGATCAGCCATTGCCTAAGCTTACAACTGATTCTAAAAAACTAGAAGAAAGAGTGGATTTACATGGGCATAATGATCAAGAATGGATGGTGATGAAAGGGTGATTGATGCCCTTACATTTATTGAAGATGATGAATTTATTCAAACTCTCAATTTTAAGGATTTTTAGTTTAAGATGAAAATGAAATAATTTGAGGAGAGACTCCTAATTAATTATATGGGAAATGAGGAGTCATAGAATGAGCATATTGTTTCCTAGACTCTTGAACAACTCAGGATTAATGAAATTATTGTTAGCCCCCAAGAAGATAGAAAATTGGTCTTAGAAAGCAATATACTAATTATTCTTGGGATGGAGTTAAAAAGGATATTCTTACTGGATCAAGTAAGAAGCCAAGAAGATCACATGTTGGTTTCTAAATTCAATTCATATGAGGGAATGAGTAGCATAGGTTACAATCCAATATTTGAAACCCTAGCCTTTTGGACAAAGCAAAAAAGAACAAAAAACCAAGATTGCTTGACGTTGTAAAAGAAATGAGAGGGAGTGTCATGGTAAAGACACTGCAAGACATATAAGAATTGTAGGCAACTATAATGATAATGCACTCAACAATGTTTACTAGGGATGCAGTTAAATCTATGGAGCATAGATTGGAAGACCATGAGAAAGCATAGACTGATTTGAATGATGAAGTGAATAGGCTATTCATAGAAAATGTGAAATTAAAATAAAAATTGAAGGGATCAGGTCCTTCCCAAAGCAAAAAATTAATGTTATACCAGCCCCCTGCCATCTAGGCTAATACAAGTGAAATCATTGTTGAATAAGTTAATGTGCTAAAACAAGAAATTGAGAAGTTGAAAAAGAGTAATGAAGAAACAAAAGAAAGAGAAAAGAGAGAAACCCTCAAGTTATTGGAACAAATCTTGGAGCATAGGGTTAAACTAATTATGGAAAATTTGGAAAATGTGTATGAATGTTATGTTTCCTTGTCACAAGCAGTTGATCACATAAAGGCCCATGTACTTATATTGGACCCCTTATTCAAGAAATGACAACCTATAAATCACATCTTAACGAATTTGTGTAGAATTTTACAAAGGAGTGTTGAGGTCCCCACAACTTTAAAGCCTACTGAGCAAATGGTATGAATGGTCACAAATGAATTTCAATACATTTCTACAAAAGACCAAAAGATCAAGGCAAGAATGGATTCATTTCACACACTAAAGTAGTGGTTCGTGCCTAAGATACTAAGGGATGATGATCAACTAAAAGGCTCCAAGGATTGGATAGATGAATTTAGCAAAATTGCTCCCAACTGCCTCAATCATAAATATTCCTCGCCTTAATTTAACCAAGGATGGAATAATTGCATTGGATGATGGGTACTCAAAATTCATCATGGATACCAAAGGGTTATTAGATAGAAGATGGAAGAGTCACTTGGCCAACACAAAAAAATCCAGGAGTACAAATGGCCTCATGATTATATGATGTACCAATGGGAGAAAATATATCTAGCTCCCCCAAAAGAATAGGCCTTGTAGTGAAGTAGCAAGCCTTGAAGATACTATCATGGAGTGAGCACCTTGCCAGATATGAATGATCATGGGTACCTTACGATGAGTAAAAAAAAATTGTATCTTGCAAGTGCTATGGACTTCAACATCTGATAAATTCTCGTCAGTTCTCATATTTCATTGCTTTTAAAGTTTTATGTAATCCTATGTAAAAAATGATAATTAAGACTTTTTATTTATGTTAAAAGTGGGTAACCGACAAGACACTTTTTGACATGTCAGTCAAGAATTTTTTTGAAACGTATTGTAAAATATTTTTAAAGATCAATAGAATGAAGTTATAATTGGTGGCTGAATTCTAGTTTCAATTGTTTGTTGAAATGAATTAATGAATTTCATCTTGTTGTTTCCAATTTGATCTTTTCTTGTTATTTAAATAAATATATCAAGGATATATCTGGTTTATCAAAACACATTTCTTGTCAAACAATTCATTTTGTACTAAATTTTAGTGTCCAATCTTTGGTAATTATGGTTAGTTTCATTAAATTCAAATTTTGAATTCTGGGAAATTATATACAGTAAATAGATTGATGGATGTTTGGATAGTCAAATTAGCTCTCTTAGAAATTAACTAAAATATCCTGCCTTGAAATATCTAGAAGGATTATTTTAATTAAAGAGGATTTCGTGGTTATTTTTCTAACAATGATTTTACAGTGCAACTAGCTTGCTATTTTCATTCAAGATACAAGTCATGATCAAATTCAAGCACATACCAAGAAGATGGTACTCTACTTCAAACCCTCAAATTCACTTATTTTAGTCTACCTACATGGGGATATTAAGGAAGTTGCTAAATAATTAATATATATCATTTGTTGTTTGTGAAGGAGAATCCTGTGAGATCCAATATGGAAATGGATCAATATCTAGTTCTTTTTTGCTAATACTGAACGAGTTTAGGGTGTTGCAACAAAAAAGATGTTATACTTTAGAAAATCAGATTTTATAGTTATGGTGGCTGATATAGATCCTCCTACCATTCTTGATCCTTTGATTTCATTGGTCAAAGTTAAGGTATTGATTTTTTCTCTCCTTGTACCATTTTGAATTTTGACATTATTGCAACCTTTCAAGATATTAGATGGACATTGCAACATTTTTTAGGTTAACTCCATGTGACATGCAATACTTGAATCATTCCTTAATTTGTGAGAGGCTTTCCTTCAATCGCCTTTGATATGTTTCAACCATTCACTAACAATATTTACATCATGTAGATGTTGCAAAGGTGGATTGAAGGGATCAAAACCTATAAAATGAACACAATTTGATTCTTATTGTATAGGGCAGTAGTCACATGGGTAAAATGGCAAGATTGAAATTAATGAAATGATGTTTGACATATTACAAAACCCTTTTAACTATGAATTTTTCCCACGATCAAATTCCCTAACTTGCTACCTTTTTTTTCTAATTTTGATGAATTTTAAGAGAATAAGCCTAAATAACTTGCACAAGAACAACAAATTTTTGGACTTATACTGATGATGATTTTTGAACCATTTGGTGATTCTTTTTTGCATTTGTTCAAGTAGTTGTTTTCTTGCAAGTTTAATGGATGGCTTAAGTTTTGTTATTAATAATTAGTTTGAAAATTACCATTGTAGAAAGTACCTTATGTGTTTGTGCCTTCAAAAGTTGAATTGGGTGGTGCTTGTAAATTAAATGGGGAAGATGATGTCATGGTTGGGAAACTTGTTGTGAAACATTAGGTTCGTAAGTTTTGAAATGTTAAGTCTTCCTAGTTGGATATCAACGATATTTTCTCATCAACTTAATTTAGAATTTATGTATAAATGGATTCTTTAATGGTGCAGGTCTTTACTACAACAAAAAATGAACCATGGTTGACATTTTTGTTGTCCAAGTCCGATGGCATTCTTGGGCTTGGTTTCTAGGAATTTTTTTTTGATAATGTTATTCTGGTTTAGTTAGTATTGATAGCATTCATTCTATAATATGTCAACTTCATTCTATAATCTAAGCATATCACCTTTCTTAAATTTTGAACAAGGTTCTGAGATCACGTGTTCAATATGCATATTTCAAGCCTATGTTGAACACTCTGTTCAAGGAATTTGTTGACAAGGCTATAGTTTTTTTATTGATTTATCTTTCTACTATGTTTGGATTTTCTTGTATAAACTTGCAATATACAATGCATTTTAATTCTTTCTGAATTGAGACTAATATTAATTTTTTTGGTTGTATTGAGGCACAACTTCATTCATGGCAAAAAAGGTAGCACCCTATTGCTCATATCAGATGGCATGTTTCATATAAAGGAGGAAATATTCTAGCTAGGTTATTGTTGACTACATTAAAGGAGAGAGCTTCATATATGGGACACGATCAACACTCTCTTTGGTTTCTACAAGTTACAACTTTCTCCAAGAAGATTTCCCACATTGTAGAAGTTTTAAGAAATGAAAAGGGCATGTGCTCACATTGAAGGGATTCAAGCATGCATTTCCATCATTGCAAAATTTTTTGGAGAAGTTTATTTCTTGCAATCATTTCTCTACAATATTCTAACTCAGATTTTCATTCTTGTGACTGAAAATAACAATTGTAATAATCTATTTCTAAGTTGTAATAGCTAGAACACCTTTCTTATATTAATAAAGTTAACCAATTTTTCCTTCTCAATGGCTATATTATTGTGTGCAATTGATGATTGATGTGTATTTCTATGTTTTATGCTTAAATCCTTAAATCAGTCAATTAAAATGACTAAATATATTACTAATTGACATCAATTAATAATTAAATTGATTAAATATACTTCCAATTCACACAAATAAGTGAATAATGAATAAAAATAACTAAATATACTACCAAATTGATCAAAATGATGATTAAAATTAATGACTAAATACACTACCAATGCATAGAAATTAGTGAATAAAAATGGCTAAATAAGTGACCAGTTAACAATAATCAATGACTAAATATATTAGTGAATAAAAAAATGACTAAATAAGTGACTAGATTACAACAATTAATGACTAAATCAACAACTAAATAAATGACCACTTAAATATATTAGTGAATAAAAAGTGACTAAATAAGTGACCGAATTACAAAAATCAATGACCAAATCAACAACTAAATATATCAGTGGAAAAAAAGTGACTAAATCACAACAATAAATGACTAAATCAACAACTAAATATACTACCAAATCGATCAATCAAAACAACCAATAAATGACTAAAAATGGTTTAGTCGTCAATATAGACATGTTATATATGACTGATAATAAACTACTAGTGGTCACATGACCAACTATAGTCATTTATAAGCATTTTTTAGTAATTTTTAGTAGTTTATTACTATTTTTGTAGTAGTGGCATCTGTTGTTTCATCCTCCTCTCCCATCCCCTATGCTTCAATTCCTCCAGCTTTGGTGCTTCTCCCTACTCCTACTACGAGCGTAAATGACCCACCTGAAGAGGGTGTAGGTTTTTATTACTCCTTTAGTTGAGATGCCTCTTCTGATGTCCCTCCCAAACATACTACAATTTTCAAAGCTTGTGGACATGTCAAATACCTTGGTTGTGTCCACTGTAGTTTTATCCTCTTCCTTTGTGCCTTCTACCTCATCTATGGGGTTCTCACCTCCTCCAATGAAGCAAAAGATGGAGGATGACCTCAATATCAATGGGGGCTAAAAGAGGGGTTAACCTTCTTCGAAAGGTGGTTCTACATTAGCTTGTGTTGTCCTTGTGATGGAGGAGGTTCCAACATCCCCAAATTTTGTCACTACTCCCGAGTCTCTTAGTGAGCCTAGCAGTAAATCTTAGGTGATGCTTCCCTTTCCCATTGAGTTAACACATGTAACTCCTATGAATTTCATGTTTAACTCTCTAGCTGAGGTCCTAGCCTTATCAACGATCTTCATGAAGTCGCTAACTTTTACCTCATAATAACTGATCAGAGAAGACCTTGAGGGGTCTCCTCCCTTGGCTCTTGTTGTGGGGGGAGGGGTCAAAGGGTTTCCCACTTGATAGTCCACCTTTGCAGGCTCATCTTCCTTCCCCTTATGATGATCTATATTGGTAGAATGACGACCTCTTGGTTGATGAGGACTAGGGGGGAACCTCTTCTTGATTTGTAGAGTAGATTGTGTGTGTGTGTTTGTGTTACCCCATACTTACATTGTGTGTTCCTAGATGGCCCTTGTCACCCTCGTAGGTGCTTGGATATAGGAGTGTTTGTGTTGTAAAAATTTCTCTATTTGTTACATCATTCTTCCTCTTATGTGTATTAATTTTCAACAATTTGGGATGATGCTAAGTGTTGGGGGCATTTAGGTCTCCCTTCCACATTGACCCAATTTTTTATTTTTATTTTGTCTTTTCGTACACTCTTCACATGATCTGATGCAATAGGGGGTTGATGATAGTTCATTTATATAATATTATTATTTATTTATCTATATTTATGAGTAGCTATGACCTCGAACTATTAGATCACCCTTGTGTCCTTTGCTCATAATGTTTTTGTTCCTTCTTACATTTATTGTTGCTCACTTCATGATGATGTGGTGCTCATGTGTTCTCCCTCACCTGCATGACAACATTACCACAGTTATATCTCACTATGTTTTTCGGGTCACAACATCACTTTTTTTATTCTTGATTTTCTCTCCTTGGGATGTCATGTGCCTCTGTATTCAACACACACCATCCTAAGGGGGGTCTATCATGTTCCTCCAATTTTAAAAAAATGCATTCGAAGGCCAACGAATTTTTTATTGAAAATATTTTTAAAAAAATTACATTCCTCAACAAGGACCTCTTAATGGGTGTTTTTGCACCTTCTCAATATAGGTAATGCACAAGTGTGATGCCTCTCTTGAAAGGTAATTTCATCAACTAAGTTGGAGAAATCACCCCAAGGTCTCTTGGGTGTCAAGTCATGACAATGCGTGGAATAGTTTATTTGGTTGATGTGATTTGTTGGTAATCACAAGGTGTCCTTTATGGTTTACAAAGTGTGGGAAGTTGGGTCTGCAAATGGAGTTTCAAGGTGCTGAAAGTGAATGAATAGTGGCTGCCCACTTAGAACAACAAGCTGAAACTCACCGTGTTCATCAAATTTAGCCTTGTTGTGATGCTTGGAATCCTAAACAAACAAAGGACTAAAATAAAAAGGAAAAGAGGAAAAGGTTGAGAGAAGTTGTTCTAAATCTAAGCTATGAATGAACAATAATAATGGAGGATGCTACAGTAGACAAACTCATATAACTAAGTTTTTCTTGATAAAGAGAACCTACAACTACACAAAACCAATGCAGTCTTCTAAGGTCTACAGATTTTTAGATTGTAGATTCATATGATGAACATACAATTGAACTAAGTTGTAGCAATCAAACAATCAAACCCATAATAACTTTACATAGTAGCTTTTCATCAATAAATGCCAAAAGTATGGTCTAGGAATCCATCAAATACTAAAATAGCAACCACCATTAAAGAAATTTAAGAAACTAACTAACCAAAACTAACATGGAGGTTGAATCATGCATGCATAAAGAGAAAGTTCAAAGAAAACACCCATAAAATAATGCAATGCTTCCTTTTATTGCTGCAAAATGCCTCTTACAACAATTCACCACTCACTTGCAAATGAGGAGCAAGCCCCTATTTATAGTTTTCCAAAGCCCAAATGAATGGATAGGATTAAATTATAATGTGTGGCTCAGATTCAATACAAGTTAGGGTTTCACCTACCCCCAAATATTTCACAATTTAAAATACGCTATTTTGTCTTCTATATTTTGTCTTGTAGCCTATTTTGTCTTTTAGTTATTGTAGCTATTTTATTCTTTAGTTGTCTCCTTTACTGTGGCTGAAAACTATCAAAGTCTTCCCTCTATCTAATGTATTTGTAGCATTCTTCATTGAATATTGTTGCAGATTTGTGTCACTGTGAAATATATAAGCTGATCCTGATCCTAGTGGACAGCTCCTAACAGATCATGATCATTTAATGAAAGATAAAGTAGCTCCTTATTTCTCCCTTCAAGGCCACCCATTGTAGTTTTTTCACTAACTTCCTTGGCACAAGCCTTCTTCTAATGCTAGCTCTATTGATGGGTGCTAGGAGGATAGGTGAGCATATGATGAATGGTGACTAGAGCAATGTGCTCCTTCCTTGTTCAACTTTATCAATGGGCCTCCCCAATGGACCCACAGTAGGTTCCATAAATTTTGCATACATGAATTGCAATAAGTGATTTCATACGTAAAACAAGGCAAATGTTAGTCAAATCCTGCAAACTCATTGTTAGATCCATCAATGCATCATTAAAAGATCACAATATTCATCATTGTTCCACATTTCGATCTCATTTGGACCATAAACATAAATGCAAGTTCAAGGGTGTGAGTTTCCCCTAGGTTTGAAGCTGTTCAAAGTAGCTAGGAGCAAGACAACACCAAGGCCATAAAGACCCACAGATAGCCGCACACAATGAAAATTCTGCATGGTGAACTTGGCGATCAAATTCCATGTGAGGAACTTTGACACTTGTAGAAATCAATTGTAAGGAACTTGAAGTTACCAGATTAAGCTTGATGCATTTGTGGGTCTGAGGCATGCAGGTGTAGGAAGTTTGAAGGACGTTTGGAGTCTTTTCCATTAAGCAAAGGAATTTAGAGCACGATGACCCACAAGTAGAAGTCTGCACTGTTGGACCCACAGGTGCCTCAGACATTAAGGGCTACGTGTGAAAGTTTGACTAATTTAGGAGACACGGGAGGGAGCTATTGGGTGAACTTCATATGTTATCCATTAGGAATGACTTTGGAGGGATGGCAGTCTGTAGGTGGTTGACCCATAGTGAGCCCATAGACTTAAGTTTTGCCTATATAGGCTTCAAAAGAGCAAAGGGAAACCACTCTTGTGGGATCCACAGTGTGGATAGAAGTGGGTTCTTGGATTTTAGGGAATGACGATGGAGGGATGATGACCCGCAAAGGAATTCCCGTGGATGGAAGCAAAGGGATGATGACCTATAAATTAATTCTCACAGATGACAATGGAGGGTTGATGACTCGCAAAGGAATTCCTATAGACAACGGTGGAGGGATAGCAGCCTGAAAAGTAATTCTCATAGATGGTGATAGAGGGGCGGTGACTTGCAGAGTAATTTGCACAACTTCAAAAAACTTAGTGAAACCTTGGAAATTCACTTAGGCATCATAAGAACATCTGAAATCCATAGGCAACTTGTCCCCAAAGTCCAAATTGAAGGAAAAAGCAAAGCAAGTGAGCAGGGACAAAATTAGAAGGAGCAAGGAAAAAGCAAAAAAAGGGGGTCCCTACCTTTGGCGAGGTGTGTGTGCAAAATATGCACAATAGGACCCCTTGTGGAATAATTCTCCTTCATCATAGGTTCATAAAGAAATAATTTGAAAAACCTTCCTCCAAGGAGGGAGAACCTTCTCCTGCGGGTGAAGTTTGACCTTCCCCTTGTGAGGGGACTTTCTTCCTTTTGAATTCCTTGATGAAGTGAACATCTTTCAAAAGGATTCCTTGATGTTGAATTGATTCGCAAAAAAATACTCTTATACTTTCAAACTGAGCATCCCTCGAGTGGACCCCTTTGAATTCTCTTTCATCAATTTTTGACTGTATGTGTGACTATCTTTTTTTTTTCTTCTTGTGTGGTTGCTTTTTATTTTCTAACATGTTTCATCTATAGATTAACATGTTGCTTTGTAGGTGCACCTATGAAGTTGCTTACCAATTTGACTCTGTGGAGTCCCCTTACATTTGGCTTCCTTTAGGAGAGAGTACCTGAGAGTGAGTTCTTTGTAGTTTTGAGTGCCTATGAAGTGCTTGCATCCTATGAGATTTGTGTCCATCATTGGTCTATGGGCCTTCAGTACAATTTGATCAACTCTATAGTTTCAAGGATTTACAAAGTCCTTTAATGTTTCAACTTCCTCAAGATATAGTACCTGTGGAGTTATTTGTCTACCCTACACTTTCAAGATTCACCACATTGTGGTTTTCTTCCTTGATGGTTCAGGTATACATTTTTAAACTCGCCAATATACTTTACTAAATAATCATTATCACTCATGCTTGCTAAAGTGGGGGAAAAATGTATAGGATGGAATTTCCACCCCTCTAGTGAATTCCCCTTTTACACCCTCTACTTTAGGAAAATAAAGCCCAACTAAGAAATTCCACATCACCTATCTCTAATATATCGACTTGGTGCTTGTACTTTGTGTCAATGGGGGAATTTTTTTTAGGGACATGCATGTGGCACAAGGATATTTTTGTAGTGCACTATCATCTCTGAAAGATTCCCACCTCTGAAATTTGCAGATATGTTATGTTCTCCATTAGTGATAAAGCATAACACCTCTATGCCTTCCTTCTGACCTAAGAATGACTCTTTCCCTCCCTTTTCATCTTCAATGGATTTGTTTCACTGGAACTTCATCTTCTTGGAAATTCTTCATCTCTTTAGTAATATTCTTTACAATTCTACACATGCATTCGACCCTGCCATAAAAATCTTGAGCTTTTATGCAACTTCTATATGTCTTTGTGTTTCACTTTCGCTACCATTGGAATTGCAACTTGGTGTCTCGAGGGACTACTTCTTCATTGTTGTGGCAATGTAGACCTTACCAAGCTTCAATCCTCCTCTACATGCTTGAGGGAACCTCGATTGAGAAGGTGATATTGTTTCTGGATTTACGTAGCATAGTGTTATTACTATTGTTTGGTTTTATTTCGATTATTCTCTATCACATTTCCTATCTCGTGGCTTTTTTTTTCTGTCCATGGAGGTGAAAACAACAAGGCAGGGGTTTGACTGTAGAAAACCCCTATACAACCCCATTTTCCCTCTCCTTGCTATGTGTAGGTATGATTTTGGGTGGATCTTGCTGGAAAACTGGACTCATAGTGAGTTAATCTTTACCACCTTTTCTACCTATCATCTCCTTTATTATCTTTCTAGTTATTTCATTCATTCTATTATTTATCATTTTGTTTAGTGCTTTAAAATTAAATTGCTAGACCATTAGTAGGTATTTGAACTTTGTTTTGTAATTCCACACTTTCTAATTCTATGGATGCCAGTATCCCAGAGGGACGCTAGTGTACCACATTTTCATCCCTGACCCACACTATTGTCCTTGGGAAAATAACTATTTGAGGTATGGTTTAGGTTCCAGAAACTGATTTGTTTAGCCTCATCAAACCTCTTAGGTTAGTAGAGTGATAGTATCACTTGAGAGTTCTCTTCATTCTCTATCCTTGAGCTAAACACTTGTGTGGTTGAGGTATATTAGGGCAGCCCTCTGCTCTTGGATCTCCATGACTTGGAGCCTTGGTGTGGTTGGTTCCCATCCTCTATAGATTGTTTTGTTGATTTAGATCACTCATGATGTATGAATTGAGTTTGTATTCCATGTTTTTCTTGTGTTTTGACCTTGTCGTAAAAGTGAACCTCTAAGGTGTTTTGAACCAATGATGTGAGTGGATGATGAAAGGGGTGAGTGACATGGGGGATAAAATTTGTAAAATTTGCATAACACTTTATAATAAAGATTTTATGTTTTGATATCTTGGATAAAAGGTGTTTAATGAACTTGTAAATCTTTAAGGTAGACTTGTGACTTTTAAGATAAACTAGTCCAAAATGTGATAACTAACTCAACTAAGTGCATGGAAAAGGATAAATTTCACACATAACATTGCTAAGTTAAGGGATTGGTTTGATAATTGTCTAAGTCTAAAGTGTTGATGTGTCCAAAAGTTTCTAAAGTTGCTGGTGAAGTGGGATGTAAAATGTGTGGAGATGGATGAAATGTTTTGACCCAAAATGTGTTAACCTAAGAGGGACCTTTGTTTTGTAAGACCAAGATAGTGAGAAATATGCTATACCTCTAAAGTGATAAAACCTTAAGAACTCAATTATTTTGATAATAACACTTGGACCCAAATATTTTTGACAATAGAACTTAATGATTTTGACAATAGAATTTGGACTCAATGTTTTGCAATACTTTCCTTGTCTCAATTTTCTTGTTTTGGGGATTTAATGTTTGAACATACATTAATGTGGGGTGTTCATTTGATTTAATCTTTTCTTAAGTGATGTTTTTTCATGACCACGTCAAGAAAGTATTAATTAATTTTCAAACTAAAATGCCTATGTCAAAGCAACCTTTTTTCAACAAAGTCCATTATGTGAAAATCATGAAGCTAAGGTCATATTTCCACATGTTAACTTTGGAAAGTATGGATTTAGATATAAGCCAAAATATTTAGAAGCCTCTCAGGATAAAATCCTTAGGGACAAGTTGGAATATTAAGACTTTTCAAAAGGTATCTATACTTAATCCAAAGGGTTTGAAATTTGATAAAAATTTTGATGTGTGTTTAAGATTTTTTGGAACCAAAAAATGTTTTAAACCAACTCACAAGAAATAACATTCCTAGCTCAAGTGGGTACATTCTTCTTGGTGAGATTTCCTCATGCCTTTCATAGTAGAAGAGATGATTTTACATGCAATTTAGGGAAAAGTGTAGAGGTATGTTAAGAATGAACTCTTAATATCTACACTTCAACCAAAACCAGACATGGCAA
Organism: Sequoiadendron giganteum; assembly: GCA_007115665.2. Classification (NCBI taxonomy): domain Eukaryota; kingdom Viridiplantae; phylum Streptophyta; class Pinopsida; order Cupressales; family Cupressaceae; genus Sequoiadendron; species Sequoiadendron giganteum. The sequence continues at coordinate 297,785,227 of CM021109.1, forward strand.
GTAACTTCTTGGAAGTGAATTCCAATGCACCACTTTAAAGAACTCTTTGGAAGGACAAAGTTGGCCACTAAAAACAAAGGTTTTTTTAATGACAAAAAATCAAGAACACCTATCATTTCACTACTGCTTGTTGGCCACTTAAGACTCTTCAACCATTCCCTTCCAATTAAGGAGAGTGATTAGGTGCATCAAATTGACACCTCAAGATTGAAGTTACTTTCTTATGATTTCACAACCTTTGATATAGCCTATCGGTAAACGTGCTTCAAGAACTTTCCTATGATTTTTCCATTGTGGGATGTGTCTCATAGTAAGCCCTCTCTTAAGGGTGACTCAAAGCATGAAAGTACACTTGAGTATTTATCTTCACCCAATATCACACAAAGCATAAGGGGAGTGAATACATACTTGAAGTGTACTCCAACAATGAAAGTGCACTTGAGTGTTTCTCTTCACCCAAGATCACATGAAGCACACGGGGAGTGGATACACAGTAAAGTATACACAAGAAAAGAAAGAACTTGTTCATTTTAATCCCATAAAGAAAAATGACTTTATTTTAAGAACCAATGGAAGTATGTGTTTTTTTTGTTCAATTTTATCTGATATTGCAAAATGAGGTTGTTTGGGTCCAATTTTAACCAACTTTAAAAGTAAAATTTAAGCTAAATTGAAAGCTAGTGGTCCTAAGATTGTAAGTTTTAAAACCTAATGGATGTTTAGTTTATTCTAAAGCATAAAGAAAAGTACCATATAATGGGTTATAATTGTCCTAGAAGTGTTAAAAAACTTGTTTAGAATGTATGGACGAACGATAATATGCTTCTTCACTTCAAATGTTTTCAAATTTAAAAAACTAGTTAGCCTAAAAAAAATCAAATGTCAATGAAATGTTAGAGAGCACATGAAATCAAAAATTTAAAGAACATGTCAAAATTAGCTCTTTGTTTTGTTTACTAGTAAAAATAATCACTAAAATCAATTATGTCATTGAATCTGTCAAAAGAATTGCCATATTAGAAGTGAGTCACTTTGGTGAAAATAATGTGCATCACTCTACAATAAAATAGTGACATCAATTGCATTGCTAAAATGCATGAATTGCTATAATTAAAATCATGATAGTAAAAAGATTGTGTCGCTATATTAAATATGCATTGATGAAATTAAAATATGTGTCACTCAATTTAAACCAAAGTGTGTTACTATATAGTGACACATATCAGATGTGTCATTGAATCCATCAATAGAATCATTGTATTTACAAACACATGAACACAGGAATCTAAAGATAAATTCATCAAATTCAGTTAGTATAGCCCTCCTAGCGCCAAAATGTGACCAAGGTCATAGTGTGAACTAAATACATAGATCCAAATTAATTTAAACCCTATTTAATCCCCTAAGCAATGATCCCAATAAGATATTTGAAATTATGAAGAACAAGAATCCATTAAACTAAAATTAAATCAATATGAAAACGTAAGGGAAATCTATTCTAAGACACTAAATATTATCCTATTGGGGGAGTGGTGTTGCATTAATGTGCAATGATGACCCTTTCATAATCCCTTGGATAATATGATCTTGTTTCAATTGATTTTATTGATGAAAACTAACGAAATCGATGAGAGATGAACAAAACATGATATGAAACTAGTTTAAAATGATGGATATTTGACCTAAATACTAAAATTCTTGATAAGATGGATGCAATCTATGCTATATGGAAACAAAATTCAAATATATAAGCCATGGATGCAAACAATGCTTTAAAATGGATGTAAACTAAGTTAACATGGAAGCCATTAATGGATGCTTAAGCTAATATGGATGAGGATTAATCTAAATTGCTAATAAGTGCTCAATATGGATACAAGTGAGTATGAATTTCAATATCATAACAATTCTATAAAAAGATGGATCTATTTCTCTCCAAATGATGAAGTATTTATAGGAGAGAAAATGAAGAATCAATGGATGAAATTAGTTGGATTAATCAATGGTCAATATGAAAAGGAGGGTGAAACATGGATCAAGGATTCTCATCAATGAATGAGAATTTAAGATCACATGGATTAAGGAAAGAATAAAGGGATGAGAATGATTCAAACAAACACACTTTGTAACAAGTTTGAGAGTTTGTTACAAAGTTTTCTTGAAAATAATCATTCCCATTTTGGAGCCAAGCAAGAGAATATTCCTTTGGAATACTCCATTTGCAAGTGGGTGGGAGGGGAAATTATCAATTTAGTAATTAAAGCTAAATTTGAATGTGGAAGATGAATAATGTGAGGATATTCATTAAAACTATTGATTTATTTAATGAAAAGGGGATGCAATATGATATATAATTAAATAGTTTAGGGTTATTTAATTAAATAAGAATACTCAGGGTTTAAATTAAATAATTGATTTATTTAATTTAAATAGGATGGAATGTTAGTGAGAGAGGATATGAATTAACCTAATTAGATTAATTAGATCAATAGATGAAAATGAAGCATTCAATTAAATAGCTAGGTTAATTTAATAAAATAAGAAAAAAAGAGGATGGATTTTAGGATGAAAAGATGTTAATATATCATATTCAAGTGTGTAATACCATTTAGTATATTTTTAAGTGTACATTTTCATTATAACACAGTTGTGTTATGTATTTTATGTGACCAAAAAGTGGCATCACCCCTTTTCAACCCCCTATATTTCTACACTTACCTATAAAATAGATTATATAAACTAGAATAATGGAAAAAGATGTGAGAATACCAAGGTGTTTAGGGCACAAAAATTAGATGAATTTTCAATAACAATAATAAAATAAAATAAATAAAAGAGAACAATAATAATATCACTTATTAGGGTTTGCATGAGGTAAGGAAAATAAGAGTCACAAGGGAAAAATATTTGAAGGTTGTTGTGCTCACATGGAGAAATCAAAGCCAAAAAAGGGTTGTAGGAAGTTGTGAAGTTCCAAGGTTGAAAGAAAAATAAAATATAAGAGAGTGAAATATTAGCTTTAAAAAAAGGAAAAAGGAAGAGTCTAACAAGCCATTTGGAGTGGATTGCACAAATCTAGGCAGGTGAAAAGTTGAAATATTTTTAAAAATGGATACGAAATAAGAAACCATATTACAATACTAGTGTGTCACATGAACATCCACACATTTCACTAGTTTCAAGACTGGGAAATCACAAGGATAACATAAAGGTGACATAAAAAATAAAAAATAAAAAACATAAGAAACAAGAACTAATTACTATGAGAAGGAGAGATGCTAATGTAGGGGCTAAAATGATCCTGGACAAACACTAAGAGAATAACACTAAATTAGTCACAAAATATAGTGTGAGATTGCAAGGGTATGCAATTTTTAACATTACATCTTGATATATCCCTAATTTATTGTTTGATGATTTAGAGGTGTTCCTTTTTATTTTAAATTAGAGGTGTTTCGCATAAATATAGTGTGATGATTTAGAATGGTTATAGTAGAAGAGTTATAGATGTTTTAAGAATATTTAGATTCGATAAATCCACCACCACCTACATTTTTTTCTCTTTAAATAATTTTGGTTTGTTCAGTATTTCCTAACATTTAACAAAAAAATTGATAAGCCCCTTATTAACAAGGGATTTCAAAATTATTTTACCTTTTTCACTGGATTTGTCAAAACTAGTTATACAATGTACTTGAAAGTGGAAATCCATTTATGGATTTAAGATAAAAATATTAAAAAATTATTTCTAGTATGTGTTGTGTGTGTGAATATGTGGAATAAATTAAAGAGTTAAACAAACACACCAATGTGAAATTATATCAAATAAATCAAAGTTAGAGATCAACAAACTCTAAGCACATCAGTTTCTTCAAAAACATCCCATTGTCCTCTATCTCCAAGGATTCGTTGTAAGCTAATGGCTCACAAATTGTGTAAGCACTAGCTTGGAAGAATGACAACCTAGAGAATGAGATTATGCATCATGCATTTCCATGCTAAATGAGATTAAGCTATAAACTAAAATGGATTATGGTTGTAAAATGATAAACTAAAATGCTATGATAAGATTGCTAAATGCTAGATAAATGCAACTATAATGCTCATAATATATTCACTTTTGATTCTAGATCCTTTTCAAAGCACAAAGAGGTTGTATTTATACAATTTTGGAGTCAAAAGCCTAGTTGGAAAAGATTGACAATTGAAATCAAACCTGGTAAGATGAATGGTGGAAGATCGAGAAATTGGAGAGAAAGATGGAAGCTAGAGAGAAAGATGGGGAATGTTTCCTCTTACACAACCTCTTCCATTCAAAAATGAAGTAAAGTAGCCATTTGGAAATTTTAGTTATGAGGAGTTAGTTGGTAGTTGAGGATAAATCCATATTATTTATTTATATGTGACAATGAATTTAGAAGCTTCCATAGTTAAATAATTAATATTTAATTATGTGTGATAGGTGAAAAAGGTGTTTAATTAAACATTTAGAATATTTAATTAAATGTGAAGTGAAGAAGGTGTTTAATTAAATATTTAGAATATTTAATTAAATGTCGAGTGAAGAGTGAATTTAGAAGACTATTCTTATTTAAATTTAAAAATTAAAACTTAACGTAACATGATAATTAATTTAAATAAATTATAAATTTTATTTAATTAATTAAGAGGAAGATAGAAATTAGTAATAATTAAATAAAATTATTTATTTAATTAAATTAGAAGAATTAGAAATTGAATGATATAAATAAATAATTAAATTTATTTATATGTAGATGACATTAGAAAATTAATTAAATAACTCATATTTAATTAATTATCAGGCGTGATTTAATGTGACCATTTTTTGATGTATACATGTGCTACAAGAATCTATTCATTAGGCCTTTTCATAATTTAAGGAAAGAGGAAAATCTCTGACCATTCCTTTATTTTATATCACAAAGGTTCATCATTATCAATTCATGTTCCATATTGTAGAAAAATATTTCATAAATCTTTCTATTAGATCTAAGAATGTTAGAATGGTGTCTTTGGGTAAGTGTAAAAACCATTTCAAAGCTTGTCCTTGTAGAATTTTCGAAAAGAGACTAAATAAATAAATATCATCATATAACCCACTTATTAACTTGTCATATAACATTTCATGAAAGAACATGGATCTCCTCTCCCTTTGTATTTTTTGAATTTCAAAATCTCAAAGTATGGAGGGTAAGGAATTGGTGGAATTGTTCTATCAAAGAGGTAAGGATATGCTAGAATTATGAAAAAAATGAACCACATGATCAAAAAATGAACAAAGACAACTTCCACACAAGAGATTTGGAAATAATATATGCAATATTCCTCAACAAGAAAAAGCTATAGAATGAACCTCAAGAATCTTCAAAGAAAACAAGTCCTCAAAGGTTGAGAGTTCTGTGAAAAGGCATGAAAGCTCAAGAGATAATATAATGAGGGTTGAGTTCTATAAAGGATCAACCCTAAATGATAGAGGGATTAGATCATGAAAAGTGTCAACATATCATACAATGAGACAAAATGATCTAATAATGACTCTCTAGTTAACATAGAAAATCACTCCTAAGTTTAGCTTAAGTGCATGAGAATAAATTAGAATAAAATTTAATTAAAGATCAATTAATTCTTAGCTAATGCATGATTACTCTAACACCTCTCCTAAGATGAACTTAGGGAGTAGCTAAAAACCCTAAAAAGAGAATGTATGATGGGTTTGGACAAACAAGGCTTGGTGAGGTACCCATGTACAAAAAAAATATCTCTCAAAATTGGAGAAAATGAGAAAACCATAGTGGGAGAAAACTCCTCTCCAAAAGAGAGAAATGAAAATGAAGGACTGAAGAAGCCTCCAAATCAAGGTGTAGGACTAAGAAGCCTCCAACCAAAAGAATGTCCTAAAAAAGAGGAACATGTAGAACATCATTGTAGCATGAAGAAGTTGTAGACTACTGTTGAATGATAACTGATATAGTGTTGAAATGAAGAACCTCTAAAAATAGGAATGCAAGAAGTTGCATATGGTAAATGATCCATCTCACTGAAATGCATGTAACTAGTTGTTGATGTACACTAAATCTGAAATTACATAGGAACAAGAACTAGATACATAGATCACTCAAACCATGAAACCAAGGAAGCATTAGAAACAATAGTAGAAACCCCCCCATAATGCTGAAAAGGGAGAGCCAAGGTAGGTACACCAAAACTTTGTGAAACCAAGAACTGCATGTAGGAGAAATAACCTAGAAATAAAAGGATGTGGAAACTAAGACACGCAAACATGAGACAAGAATCACTAGGATTCATTGCTGTCGTGGAAGGGACACTCTCTTGACAAAGGTGTGATGGAAAAAGAAAAGAAAATGTCAACCCCCCATGGTACTTTATATCATAGTGTGAGTACAAAAGGCACAACAAGATGTACAAAATCCCCAAAAAGAAAATGATCAAACAACACGATACCATGTAGCTTTTTCTTGTTGAGGAATATTTCATGTATTGTTTGCATACCTCTTTCGAGGAAGGTTTCTTTTTTCATTGTTTGATCATGTGGCTCATGTTTGTTAGCATAATATTTTAGAATTTATTTAGCATATTCCACTGGAACAAGAATATTCCAACCCCGATTTTTGATCGGGGGGGGCTGAGTTTATTTTTTGACACACAAGGAATATACTCAAAATATTTTGTTGATGTTAGTATGAAATCATGCTGATGTCGGTTGTAAGATCAATGGTAGGGGCCCCAAGTCCCCTTCTTTGGCCTTCACAAAGCCATTATTTCTTTTGGCCATAACTTGTGTGATGATATTGGATTTTGGTGAATAAAATATCATTAGAAAGATGGTTTTTCCAACTTTGTAGTGGTGTGGGTCTCATCACGTTTTTCTACTATTAGTGCATTGTACAACCTACTGAAGGTAGAGGGGTTGTTTTCAATCCCAAGCTCATAACTTTTGATCTATTTTTTTGTTTTTCATAATTCCAACGACATTGCGAAGATCTTTTAGAGCTCTTCATACCCATCTATGTAATTTTTCTAGATTTATCTATAGGTACATTTTATTCAATTTTTTGTGGTTTCACATTTTTGTGAATTACTTGGATGTCTTAGCTCCTGGAATTTTTTTGTTTGCATTAGATGACTCATTTTTTGGTTGTTCTACATGTATTTCCACTATTTTGTCCTATTTGGGCATTGTAGACATCTTTATCTTGCACATTATTTTTTGTAGACACACTGGTATAAAATGCCATTTTGGTGTATACTTTTTAGGGATTTTGCACATCCTATTGTGCCTTTTTTAATCACACTATGATATAAAAGTGCCATGGGGGGTTGATGTTTGCTTTTGGTTTTCCATCACACCTTTGTCAAGTGAGTGTCCCTTCCATGATAGTAGTGAATGCTAGTGATTCTTGCCTCATGTGTGTGTGCCTTATTTTACACACCCTTTTATTTGTAGGTTGTTTCTTCTACATGCACTTCTTGATTTCACACAATTTTAGTGTACCTATCCTGGCTCTTATTTTCAACATTATGGGGAGGTTTCTAGTGTTGGTGCTAATGCTTCCTTAGTTTTTCGTTTGAGTGATCTACATATCTAGTTATTGTTCCTATGTAGTTTTGGATGCAATGTACATCAACGACTAGTTACATATATTTTGGTGAGATAGATAATTTACCATATGGACACTCTTGTATTCTTGTTTTTGGAGGTTCTTCATTTCAACACTATATCAATCATCATTCAACAATAGACTACAAATTCTTCATGCTTCAACGATGTTCTACATGCTCCTCTCTTTTTTAGTATATTATTTCAGTTGGAGGCTTCTTATTCCTTCACCTTGATTTGGAGGCTTTATTAGTCCTTCATTCACCTTTCTCTCTTTTGGAGAGGATTTTTCTCCCAAATTGGTTTTCTCCTTTTCTCTAGTTGTGAGAGATATTTTGTTTGTACATGGGTACCTCACCAGGCTTTATTTATCAAGATCCATCATGAATTCTCTTTTTATGGTTTTTAATGATTCCCTAAGTTCATATTAAGGGGGGGTGTTAGAGTAATCATGCATTAGCTAATAATTAATTAATCTTTAATTAATTATTAGTCTAATTTATTCTCATGTAGTTAAGATAAACTTAGGAGTGATTTACTATGTTAACTAGAGAGCTATTATTAGATCATTCTATATCATTGCATGAGATATTGACACTTGGCATGATCTAATCTCTTTATCATTTAGGATTTCTCTTATATAGAACTCAACCCTCATTGTATTATCTCTTGATCTTTCATTCTTTTTGATAGAAATCTCAACCTTTGAGGACTCTTGTTTTCGTTGAAGATTCTTGAGGTTCATTCTATAAATTTTTCTTCTTGACGAATATTTCATATATTATTTTCCAAATATTCCATTTATGTCAACATGACATCATGTTGACGTTAGCGGTACAGACATATTGCATGGCCCATTTGACCCCTCCTTGTGCCCTAAAGGAGGTGGTTTTTTCTTTTGGCCATAACTTGGGCATACAATATTAGTTTTTGAAAATGAGATATCATTAGAAAGCTAGTTCCATCAAATTTCTAGTGGTGTAGGTCTCATCACCCATTTTTCTACTGATGTATTCCATGGCTTATCAAAGTTAAAGGTCCTATTTTTAGTCTTGAGCTCATAAATTTTGACCTATTTCCTCATTTTTTGTGATTCCAATGGTGTTGGGATGGTATTTCAGAGCTCTTCACATATATCTATGCACTTTTTCTATATTTATCTCTAGGTACATTTTATTTAGTTTTTTGTGTTTTCACACTTTGGTGAATTACTTGGACGTCTTAGCGCTTGGAAAATTTTCGATTGTGTGGGATGACTCATTTTTGTTTGTTCTATATGTATTCTAGTATTTTGTCCTATTTGTGTGTTGTAGAAATATTTTCATGCACATTCTCTTTTGTAGATGTACTGAGATAAAAGTGTCATTTTGGTGTATACTTTTGGGGATTTTTTCAAATCTTGTGCCTTTTGTAATTGCAATATGATATAAGGTTCCATCAGGGGTGATAGGTTGTCATTAGGTCCTACTACTTTAGAATAATTGAATGTCAATTATCAATCAGGTAGTGTCCAGGGCATTTTGTAGAAGGAGATTATTTGAACAACCCATTTTATATTTTATATTTTTCTTTCAAACTACACAAATCAAGTCTAATCTAAGGCCATTACTTCTTAACTAGAAAATAATCTTACTCTAAGAAAATCCAGAGATACTAAATTAAAAAGAATAAGAAAACTAATTTAGAAAGCATTATGACTAAACTAGAAAGCATGGAAACAAACAAACTAAACAACTGATGTATCACAGAAACAAAAAAGTAAGGGAATAGACAATTAAACATCTTTTAAATAGTAAAGGAATTTTATCAACTACAAAAGATAACTTATACAAATTAAAAATAATGGTGCTCCGAAACAACAGACTTGACTCTTCAACAACTTGTTACTTCCTACTGAACATCAATTTACCTTTAACAAAGAAAATACATTAACAATAAAATACTTATCTATCTAGGCTAACTCCCCTCGAGTGGCCAGCTCGCGGGCTACTACCTCGTATTTAACTCACATAAACTACTAATTCTCAAATCCTTTTATTACAAACAATCATCATCATTCGAATTCAACAGTTACCAATAGACATAAATCAAATAACTCATTTAGACAATGATTTGAAAAACCATGTGAACAGCATAATGATACTTCCTCTCTGTCTTATTCACTACTTATGAAATTATAGTTTTATAGATAATTTTTTAACTAAATCCTAAATTTAAGATGGCATGGATAGCCATTGAAAAAGTCTTCCTTAACTTAAAACTAACTTGATGTCTTTAAAGCTTTAAAACATTGAGAAGGCTTGAGAAGAGCCATAAATTTTTTAACAACAAAATTTAAAGAAACTAAAACTAAATCTTTGATGCATCATCCAAGCATCTGGGAGTGGGTTCGCAGAATTACTCTTGAGACACGTGCTAGCTAAACTTCTGCAACAACTGCATGATGACTTGTTATTCCCTACAAAAATGCTCAAATCAACCCATTAAACCTGCTTTGGACAATTTCCTCAATTGATCAAAAGAAAGAAAGACAGCATAATTTTCCTTAAAATAAGTAATTACTTCTCCTAAAGTTTAATAAATTGGCACAAGCTTAGGATTGAATTAGCAAAAGTAAGATTTCTAGATTTTATTATAATGAGGTTATTTTTACCTCATCATTTCCTCCCCTACCTAATTTCTGGCAGGTCCTCTTGCTCCATGGTTAAACCCCTAAGTTCTATTCCATTCTTCATAAAGAGTACTGAGATCATGTGTTTCCCTGGCTGATGCATTGAAAGTTTCAGGGTTATGACTGAACCCTCTATGGAACTTCACACTTTCTCTCCACTCATTAAAGAGTCTGTCATTCTGATCTGTGGAAATATTAAAGGCTGGGGGTTTATTAAGTAGCAAGGGGGGCCTGTATTTCATTCCTATCCATTTTTTTCTCAGGGTTTTTAGGATTTTAACTAGAGCATTAGCCCTTTTGAATGACCATCTGATGTTTAGAGGAGAAATAAATTCTCTTTTCTTTAAGTAAGCTAGAAGAGGGGTGAACCTTTCTTCACATGCATTCCATGATTTTCCAATTAATTTCTATCTATTTGCCATGAAATTGTCATAACACAGCTTGAGGCTGTTGTCATACCTTTCCTTCATCTTTTCATTAACAAAAAGAGACAAAAATGTAGCTTTGAACTCATCAGGCCTTGAATTTGGGGACCTTATCTGGAGACCCACTTTTTTCTCTACTTGTGCAAATTCTTTTATTCATTCTTTCCAATGAATTTGATTTCTCATGGTTGAGAGAAATTCCCTCAATTCTACCTCTCCAACAAACAAATTAATAAAGAAATCTGTATGATTTTCTAATAACAAATCATGTAGAAAGAATTCACAAATTAAATCCTGGTCTTCAGGAGTCGACTCTACAAATATTTTCACAAACGCTTTGTCATTAGGCTCATAAGGTTGATCATTATAGATCCTAAAAATTTTCCATCTTAGCCATTGTTCATTCAAAACATTGAGTAAATTCTCGACGACCTTCTACAATTCAACAAATAGTCCACAAGTTGACAGGCATCTTGCTTCCCTCTGTAGGCTTTCTGAAATGACTCCTTTAGGAGCACTAGTTCTTTCTTCAGCCTATGATTTTCAGTTTGGACATTTCTGAGGAAGTAACACTGTTCCATCCATTTTATTAGCAGAGGTGGAATGCGGACCTATAACCAATCAGTTACAACTAGTTCAGTTTGAATTGCTTTGGACTTAGTTTGGGGTCTCACAGTGCATTCCTCCAAATCCTATTCTTGTTAAACTACTCTATTGATGGAAGTGTTCAACTCTTTAGTCTTTATTTTATTGTCCTCCTCGAAAGTTGTGAGCATGAGCACAAAATTCTGTTTTATTCTTTCCATTTTTGCATCTTTATGTGCAATGTTTACACTATAAGTTTTATGCTTTTGATTTTTCTTCTGCATTTGTTCCTAAAACTTATAGATGTTTGAGTCTTTTTCCTGCAATTGTAGCTTCAAATCTCTTATTTCTTAATCCCTTTTATTTATTATAGCATTTTGTACAACCAACTCTTCTTTCTGCAATTCTATAAATTCGTTATTTTAAGACAATTGTCTCTGTAAATCATCAATTTCTACTTTATACTTTTCTAATTCAGCAATGGCACAACTAGTTTCAAATGTTTCAAAAAATTTATCTACAATGGGTGACAAATTTTTTGGTATACCACCGTCCCCCTCAGGTTCTCTTCCTTGAGTTTCATCATTGAAAATTTCCTCTATATGTGCAGAATGGAAAGGAAATACATCACTTGAATCCTCTCTATTTAGGGGTACCTCCCTCTCTAACAAATAATTCAGCTAATTTCTGGTACATTATTTGAGAGGTTTCTTTTATATTTATGCCTACATTCTCTAATCTAGATAAGCAAGAAATAATCTTAGAGCTTACCTTGAAATGCTTCCCTTGAAATACCACTTCGCCATTTGTGTAGTTCTCAGCAAAAGATCTTACCAACTTTTCATTATGGCCTCCAAATTTTCTGATGAAGTTTAACCACCCTGCTTCCTCGAACAATCTAGAGATATCACTTAACCCCAATAATTTTTCTGTGAATCTGGCTCTGCCTTTCTTTTACCACCCCCCATTTCTTGATTTCACAATCTACAAGAGATTTCAATTCCAGCACAAAGCTCCCACATAGGTTCCTTTTGAAAATATTGCCTTTGAAATTACTTATTTGTTTTATTTGCAGCTTATGCTTCAATAATTTCCAATCTGCATGGAGGTTTGCGAAAGGCTTTGCCTTACAAGTAGTTGATCGTCGAGTGGCATAAATTACTAAATTGGAAGTGCGGTTCATGCCAATTAATTATTCTTTATTCAAAAATAACTACCTACTTAAATAAAAAATTAATACTTACCCTCGTTCCGTGATCGTTCAAAGATCTTAAACCTCACAGATTTGACAGGATGACGTGAAGGCATTGGTTGAAGTGACGGCAGAGTTATTATGATATGGTGCAAAATTCTATGGGGGAAAAAGCTATCAATGAGGAGTACGGAGTTGGGTGGCTTACTTATAACTAAAGAAAAAATAGAAAGACAAATGTATAGGATATTCTGGCAGAAGAATCACAAAAAATTTAAAATTTGAAAAAAAGTGGTGGAAATCAAGGGAACAAGTTCTAGAGCACGTAATTTGATCAACGTGCTCAAAACAAGTGCTTAAGTTCTAGAGCATCAGTGTGTGGCACGACTGAAACAAGAATGAAATAAAGGTTCTGGAGCATCGTTGAAAGACGTAACCAAAACAAGAATGAAATGAAGGTTTTGGAGCATTGCTGAAAGATGCAGTCGAAACAAGAATGAAATGAAGGTTCCAGAGCACCACTGAAAGATGCAGCCAGAGCAGCTATGAAATGGAAGGTTTCAGAGTATCGCTGAAAGATGCAGCTAGAGTAGTGACAGAATGAAAGGTTCCGGAGCATCGTTGAAAGATGCATCCAGAGCAGCGATGAAATGAAAGGTTTCGGAGCATCACTGAAAGATGCAACCAGAGCAGCGACGAAATGAAAGGTTCTAGAGCATTGTTGAAAGATGCAGCTGGAGTAGAGACGAAATGAAAGGTCGAGTGACATGGAAAATAATTTTTGAACTTCATGACTTTGAACCTTGGTACAGAATGCCTCTTCAACATGATAAGCTCTATACAAGTTTCAGAGCATCGGGCCTGAAAACGTTAAGTTCCAGAGCATCGGTACCGACATCATAACGTTTCGGAGCATCTTTGGAGGGTTCTCCGAAAGTTATTTTTTGCTTCTTGAGAAGTCTTGCAAAAACACGAAAAATATTTATCTAAATCCAAAAACGATGAAAGATTAACTAAAGGAAAATATCTCAGCATATATGTCCATTTATTGCATAAATTTTATTCATTTTCATTTTTTTTTTTAATTTTTTTTTAGTAGCATAACATTATTACTAGATAGACTCTGCCATGGGAGAGTCAACACATTGGACCTCGCCTTGCATTTCAACCATCCTTGTAAATTCTTCCCTGTTGACTGGCTTATGGTAGACAGGTAAGCGATGAGCATTAACCAATAGAGTTTGCGTGTCACCATCGATCAGTTTTAACCAAACTGTTTTGTTCGAAAAGACTTCCTCAACTTCATAAGGTCCCAGCCAGTGAGTCCTAAGCTTGCCCTTATGATCCTTGTATCTAGAATCAAATAACAAGGCCCAGTCCCCATTATGAAACTCCTTCCCCTTAATATGTTTATCATGCCATACTTTATGTTGATGTTGAATTAGTTCAGTTTGATGGATGGCATCTAAACGAAGTTCATCCAACTCACTCAGTTGCAGAACTCATTCAACTTGGGCTCTTTTTAAATCTAGACCTAATTCCATAGCCATTCATAGGGTTTGTAACTTGAACTCAATGGGAAGAAGAGGCTTCTTCCCAAAAACGAGCTCATAAGGGTTGAATCCAGTCGTAGATTTCTAGGTTGTGTTGTATGCCCATATGGCTTTAGGGAGTTTCCTGGCCGAGTCTTTTCTTCCAAAAGAGACTATTTTTGTTAGATTATTTTCCAGTTCTCTATTAGTTACTTCTACTTGGCTGTTCGCTTGAGGGTGGTAGGGGGATGACTTCCTATGGCTTACCTGAAAATGATTGGTAAATTCCAAGAGCACTCAAGACATGAATTGGGGTCCTTGATTAGTTACGATAGTTTGAGGGGCTCTGAATTTAAGGAAGATTTTATTATAAAGGAAGTCTACAACTTGCTCTTCCCTAGCTATTCTTAAGGCTTGAACTTCAGCCCATTTTGTCAGGTAGTCAGTGCAAACCAGTATATACTCTTTCCCTTGAGAGAAAGGATCTATGGGCTCGATGAAATCTAAACCCCATTTTTTGAATGGTTCAAGGACTACCTGAGGCAACAACAACATTTTCAAAGAAGTAGTTGGTCTTCCCATCCTCTGAAATTCATCACAATGATGAACATAGTTCTTAATGTCTTTGTGCGTTAAGGGCCAATAGTATCCGACACCTAGGACTTTGTGGGAAGTTCTCTTTGTAGAGTAATGTCTTCCCGATGGGTCATCATGACAGGCTCTTAGAATGATGTAAGTTTCATTGGCTCTTACACATCTCCTCAAAATCATGTTGGGACCACAATGAAATAACATTCCATGAATACACTTGAACGAGGCACTTTCCTTGATTAGACGCTTCTTTTGCTTAGACATGAATCCAGGAGGTATCTCTAAAGCAGCTAAATAGTTAGCGATATCTACAAACCAAGGTGATTTTATAGAAACTGCAAACAAGTTTTCATTTGGGAAATCATCCTATACAGGGGTAATGTCATATTCTTCATGTTTGATTCATGACAGAAAAATGGCTACCACATTATATTTCCCTGGTTTTTCAAGAATTGTGGCATTAAACTCCTAAAAGAGCAATAGCCATCTCATAATTTGACCATTAACCACGGGTTTGTTCATTAGGTACTTCACAACTGAGTGATCCATATAAATTGTGACCTTATACCCCGTAATATAATGATGAAATTTCTTGATAGCATGAACAACAACCAGGAATTCCTTTTCTATTGTCGTATAATTCTTTTCTGCTGGAGTAAGATTTTTGCTGATGAAGTATATAGCATACTTTCCCTCGTTCTCATCTTCTTGTCCCAAAATTGCACCGATAGTGTCGTCAGAAGCATCAACATAGATATGAAAGGGAATACTCCAGTTTGGCCCTCTCAGAATGGGAGCAGAGGCGAGTTTTTCTTTGATTTCTTCAAATGATTGCTGACACTCAAATATCCAGACAAACTTTACTTCTTTCTGTAAAAGAGAGAACATAGGAGCTGCAATTTTACTGAAGCCTTCTATGAACCTTCTGTAGTAACCAGCATGTCCAAGAAAACTTCTTACATCTGTCTGAGTTTGAGGGATTATCAAAATTGTTGGATGACTTCAATTTTCTTAGGGTCAACCTTTATTCCTTCTGAGGAAATATGATGACCCAAGACTATTCCTTGCTCCACCATTATTAAGCATTTCTCATGGCTAAGGGATAGTCTATTTTCCTCACAAACTTGCAGAACTCGATCTAGGTTTTCGAAGAGCTTTGTCATAGGTTGACCCATAAACTATAAAATCATCCATGTAAACTTTGACATAGTCATTAACAAGAGCAAAAAATATAGCAAGAATGATGCTCTGGAAGGTTGTTGGAGCGTTGCATAGTCCAAAAGGAAGCACTCTATATGCAAATGTGCCACAAGGGTAGGTAAACGTGGTTTTTTCTTGGTCTTCTAGAGCAACCTATATCTAATTATAACCACTAAATCCATCGAGAAAGGAGAAATACTTCCTCCCAGCCAAGTTATCTAGGACCTGGTCAACGAATGGTAAGGGAAAATAATCTCTATAAGTGGCTTTATTGAGTTCCCAATAATCTACATAGATTCTCCACTTCCCATTTTTATTTGGAACTACCACCATAGGTGATACCCATTTACTATCAGAGATTGGATAAATAAATCCATCACGAAGGAGTTTCTCAATCTCAATTTTGACCAAATCCTTTAATGTAGGATTGAGTTTCTTTTGCGGCTGGCGAATAGGCCTTATTCTGATGTCAGTGTAAATGTGATGAGTACAAACACTTGGGTGAATTCCCCTCATGTCCGTATAATCCCAAGCAAAAGCTTTGGACCTTTGTACCAACACATTAAACAACTTATCCTCCCAAGTTTCTATCAACCAGCAATTGATATTCAAGGTTTTTCCTAGTAATAGCATTATCGATTTTGTTCCAGGATGAATCGAGGTCATAGTATACATAGGTCACAACAATGTATTAAGAGGACAACTATGAGGTACCAATTGATGAAACCTTGTGATATCCTCATAGAAATGACATGTTCTAGGAATCATATTTGCTAAGGGACATGACATTCCCATTGTAGCATAACTGTGCTCCATTCCACTTATATCAATTGGTTGCTCGAAAATCCTTGGAGCATCCATCATTTCTTCCTCATTCAGGGTTATAGCAAGGTGTGCTATTTCATTTACTAACTCCTTCTCTAGTTCTTCCCTGTGTTGTTTAATTACCACCATATCTAGGGAGGCTAAACTATTTGAACCATATGATTCCTCAGGTTCATCAACCCATAATTTTTCATGCTTAGTAGGCTTAGTAGGGGGATATAAGAACAAGTGTTTGCTATCTTGGCCATGCGAAATGGTCATTCACCCTTCCCTATAATCAATCTTAGCAGCAACTATGGCTAGCCACAGTCTTCCAATAATTATAGGATAGATATCCTTAGGTGCAAGTGACTGAATTACCTGGAAGTCGACTAGATAATCCCATCCATCAACTTTGACAAGGACATTTTTAATGACGCCCTTTGGGATGGCTATAGACTGATTTTCCATTTGTAAGATTGTGGTTGTAGGACGTAAATCAATCAAACCTATTTTTTCCATTACATCCACAGTCATCACGTTAATAGTTGCTCCTAGATCCACTAGTGCATTTGGTATTGTTACCTCATTGACTGTAACAGTTATAAGTGGACTTCCAGGATCATCATATTTCAGAGCAATAGTCTTTCCAAACAAAAAATCAGCTAAATAATGATCAATATGAATGGTATTTATCATTTTTGGCTTTCTCCCTGGTGTTTTGATACATAACTATTTGATTAACTAGTTTAATTCAGGAATTTCTTTTATTGCTTGCAATAAAGGAACTTCAATTTGAAATTGCTTAATCTCTTGAATTAATGCAGTTTCTGTAGCCAAAGATACTTCTGGAGTATCTTCCGGAGTTATGGACTTTAAATGTTCCGGATATGGTACCATATTTTTCTTCCTTGGAACAAGATCCTTCTTATGTTGACTTAAGGACTGACCCTCCTCCCCTTGAGACAAGTCAGTAGCCCCTACCACTGAAAAAGGCTCTTTGTCTTGAGGAGTAGTATCCTGCTTAGATGACTTGTCTTTTGTTGGACTTTTAGGCTCAGTTTACTCCACTATTTCTTCAATGGTGGTGGTTGAAGAGTTCAACCAAAATGCAACTGCACATTTCTGAAGTGTATTGCATTGAGCCCAGTAACATTTTCATGTTCGATAGAATAGACTGGTGTATTTTGGCGATTATTTTTAGGATTGGGAAGTAGTTGCGCTAGAAGCTGAGGTTGGTTTACCTGCTCATTCTGAGGAGGGTTCTGAGCTGGAGGTAATAAGTTCTATTGTTGATTCCTCCTTGGTTCAGTATAGAACTGATTTTATGCCTGATTCCATTGGGGTACTGCATGTTGTTGGTACCACTGTTGTTGGGGTTGATTTGGCCATTGTTGATTGCCCCATGTGTGGTTTGTCCACTCGGGGGATCCCCAATAAGGAGTTCCCTAGTTAGGTTGAGGTGGAGGTGACCGATTCCAAGATGGAGTCCATTGAGTATGAGCCCAGTTATTTTGTGGTCTCCAAGTAGGGTTAGGATTCTGTCCATAAGAGAAATTACCTCCTTGATTTTGGTTTAAGGCATGTATTTCTTCTTCAACTTGAATGGTTTTTTTCTTAGTATTCTTAATATCCAACAAAAGCTCACACTGATTTGTAGGATGATTTTTCTCACACCGTTGTCAAACATTGACTTTATCCAAAGGACACTCATGCAATAAGTGTTTATTCTGACACCTTGGACAATAAATTGACAAGGTCTCATGGTTGCGAGTTTTAGCTTGTATACCATCTAAGGTGGTATTCAACTGCATGAGAATATCTATTTTTAGATTTTCTATTTCTTCACGGAGCTTACCTATATCATTAGACCCTTTAAAAAGATTATTTTTGTGGATTCCTCCCCTAGTATGGGAAAAATTATGACAAAACTCACATATTTCTTCAAGAGTTAATTGAGATAAGTCACCTTTTCCCATTAAATCAAGATTTCTTCGAGCACCATCATCAAGACCTTTACGAAATATTATTTTGAGAATCTCTACACTAATGGTCATTTCTCCACATCTTTTGGAGAGGAAGAGGAACCTATCGAGATAATCCTCTAAAATTTCATCCTCATTTTTCCTTAGCTTAAACAGATCCTCCTTACGATCACTTACCCTACAATAACTCTGGTATTTTTGCAAGAAAACAGTCTCCATTTCTTCCCAGGATGTTATACTACCAGAACCCAATCCCATGAACCAGCGCATTGTTGAGTCCTTCAAATTCGACGGAAAAAGCCTCAACTTTTGGTTGTCATTCTTATAATCATAAGTCTGACATAGGACTTTAAATTCAAAGAGAAATTGGTCAAGGTCTTCCGAAGACAAGCCACAAAAGGTTGGAAGGAAAGATGGAGAAATTTTCTTCATGATAGTATCATCATCAACGTCCAACATAATAGGATAGGTAAATTTTCTAGGAGGCTGAGGTTCATTGTGGTTATGGTCATCTCTATGATCTCCCATGATGTTCATAAGAGGATGTTCCTCAAAAACAATTTCCTCTATAAGTGGTTGTTCTACCAGTTGCTTGACAGGTAAATAATGGAAAGCCACTGGTGGAGTAGGCTCAAATAATTCTTTAGAAGCATGGTCTTCTGAGCCTTGGGCTTCCCTATGTATGATAGGTACGTATTTTGGGGGGGTCTTTGGTATAAAACATCTGTGAGGGCCTCTTTTCTGGACCATGCAGAAAATAAAGCCGACTAAGATATTTTTGGCATAAAACTTTGTATTCAAACTATCTCCTAATAACACTTTAAGCAAAAAGGATTTTTAAGAAGTCCTTGGAAACGATGCCAAAAAGTGATAGGCTGTTGTTAGGTCCTACTACTTTAGAATAATTGAATGTCAATTGTCAACTAGGCAGTGTCCAAGGCAGTTTGCAGAAGGAGATTATTTGAACAACCCATTTTATATTTTCTATTTTTCTTTCAAACTACAAAAATCAAGTCTAATCTAAGGCCATTACTTCTTAACTAGAAAATAATCGTACTCTAAGAAAATCTAGAGATACTAAATTAAAAATCATAAGACAACTAATTTAGAAAGCATTACAACTAAACTAGAAAGCATGGAAACAAGCAAACTAAATAACTGATGTATCACAGAAACAAAAAAGTAAGGGAATAGACAATTAAACATCTTTTAAACAGTAAAGGAATTTTATCAACTATAGAAGATAACTTATACAAATTAAAAACAATGGTTCTCTGGAACAACAGACTTGACTCTTCAACAACTTGTTACTTCCTACTGAACAACAACTTACCTTTAATAAAGAAAATAACTTAACAATAAAATACTTATTTGTCTAGGCTAACTCCCCTCGAGTGGCCAGCTCGCGAGCTACTACCAAGTATTTAACTCACATAAACTACTGATTCTCAAATC
Source organism: Sequoiadendron giganteum (assembly GCA_007115665.2). Taxonomy (NCBI): domain Eukaryota; kingdom Viridiplantae; phylum Streptophyta; class Pinopsida; order Cupressales; family Cupressaceae; genus Sequoiadendron; species Sequoiadendron giganteum. Next base: position 297,805,306 of record CM021109.1, read on the forward strand.
CTTTTATTAAAAATAGCCATCATCATTCAAATTCAACAGTTACCAATAGCCAGAAATCAGATAACTCATTTTAACAGTGATTTGAAAAACCATGTGAACAACATAACGATACTTCCTCTTTGTCTTATTCACTAATGAAATTACAGTTTTATAGATAACTTCTTAACTAAATCCTAAATTTAAGATGGCATGGATAGCCACTGAAAAAGTTTTCCTTAACTTAAAACTAACTTGATGTCTTTAAAGCTTTAAAACATGTAGAAGGCTCGAGAAGAGCCATAAAGTTTTTAACAACAAAATTTAAAGAAACTGAAACTAAATCTTCGGCTCATCATCCAGGCATCTAGGAGTGGGTTCACAAAATTACTCTTGAGGCACTTGTTGGCTAAACTTCTGCAACAACTGCATGATGACCTATTATTCCCTACAAATATGCTCAAATCAACCCATTAAACCTGCTTTGGACAATTTCCTCAATTGATCAAAAGAAAGAAAGAAACATAATTTTCCTTAAAATAAGCAATTACTTCTCCTAAAGTGTAATAAATTGGCACAGGCTTAGGATTGAATTAGGAAAAGTAAGCTTTCCAGATTCTATTATGATGAGGTTATTTTTACCTCATCAGGGGGTTTGATGTTTTTCTTTGGTTTGCCATCAGAGCTTTGTCAAGTGACTGTCCCTTCCACAAGAGTAGTGAATCCTAGCAATTATTTCCTCATGTGTGTTTGCCTTAGTTTGCACACCTTTTTGTTTGTAGGTTATTTTCCTACATGCACTTATTGGTTTCACAAAGTTTCAGTGTACCTATCTTGGCTCTCCTTTTCAAAATTATGAAGGGTTTCTACTGTTGGTGTTGATGCTTCCTTGGTTTTGCATTTGAGTGATATACATATCTAGTTCTTGTTCATATGTGCTTTTGGATGCAATGCACATTAGTGACAAACTTACATACATTGTCACGACCCTCTTTTTTAGAATGCTTGGAAAAAATGCTTTATTACTATTACGTTAAGCTAGTTGAAATGATTATTATATTTATTTTTATCATGCAGTTAAAATTAAAAAAATAATAATAAAATAAAATATTTAGATACTTTGATAAATAAATAAATAAATAAAAATTTATGATGCAAAAAAGTTATTAATGGAAATATGAATCTTTTTCAAATTTTGAGAGAATGAAAAATACATAAATTTTATTTTATTTAAAAGTTGTCATATTCCTCTACTTCAACTTTCTATTTTTATTTTCTAGTCAACACCTCGTCTCTTATCAATTAAAGCTCCATTTCATTTTAGAACTGAAATATTCCCTTATCAATTAACTACCCTTCCTTTTAGAAACTTAATTTTATAACTATGCATAAAGTGGGGAACTTAGTGTGCACCATTATCCATCTTTTTAAATTAAAAATTCATTATTATCCTCTCATGAGTTAGAATGGAAACTATCCTATTCTATTCTCTGATCTTGACCATTGATTTTACCATTAAATCTCAACAGTCGATCAAGCATACATTTCCTATAAATACGACCTTTCAACCTCATTCAAGGGGACGATGAAATTCAGAATCTTCATAGTTATTATTTTTCATATTTTTTGAGATTTTTCTTTGCACACAATTTTAAGGGTAGCAGTTTCTTAGGAAATAGAAGAAAAATGTTTTCCTTTCTTGTGGTAGAGTAGAGGAGCAAAGACTTGGAAGGTCTGAAGAGCTTGGATCCAATAGAGATGGATTTGGGCTTCAAACATCTCAAGTAGGCTTCATTGAACCTTTCTTCTCTATTTAATAGATTTAAAATTTATTGAAAATAAATTTTGTTGAAATAAATTTTTACGTACATCTTCTTCTTAGATTCTAAATCTTGTATCTCATTTGTAATTCCTTTAAGAATCTCTCTAAAAATATTCTTTTTAATTAGTGTTAAAGTTTGATTTAATGAATGATATTGTATTAAAAAAATCCCATTTTCTTAAAAGAATTTCTTATCTAAAATAGACTGATTAAAATTATTTTAAAATAAATATGGATACTTTTTATTTCAAAAATAAAATTTATTTGATCTAATAAATCCTAATTTTATTTCCTTAAATTTTAAAAAAATAAAACTTATGTTAAATTAATGTACACCAAATTTCATACTTTCAATTTATAAAATGATTTTTTTTTTTGATAAAAGTGGTTGAGCCACTAAAATTTTATTTATTGAAATAAAGTTGCAGTACATGAAACTCAATCCTGATAAAAGGAGAGCCCAAGTTGAAAAAATAAAAAGAAAAGCATACTTGAATCCCAACCATTATGGATCCCAAAAAGAAATATTTTGACCACCCACCAACCCCTAGTATAGATTCAGTTTGGACAAGTATGCAATGCCCAGTAGTATCAAAATGGGGAAGTGAAACATTTTACATATCTTCCAAACTAGAACTAGAAGAGGAGACTACTTGGAAATGAGAAAGAGGCATGTAATTACGCGCAGAAGAGTCCTCTGATTTTTTAATTGAATCACTCAAATGCTTTGGAGGTAAAGACCTCGAAGGTGAGTAAAACATCAACTCCAACCGCTAGAATCTCTGGAGAATTTTTTTTGTGCAATTCATTGCAATCTAGCATTTTTCTATCAAAATCATCACATGTGATACCTGACCTGAGAGTAAACAACAAATCTCCACAAAAATTGTTAGAAATCAGATCAAAATGAGTAATGAAATTGCCAATAGGAAAAAGACCTGCATGAAAATTATATTTTTCTAGAGCTTCACAAAGCTCATGATTAGAAAGTAAATTTGGTTGAGAAAATTTGGAAGCAATAACCATAACCAAATTTGCATCAACAAAATGTCCATGCAAAAAGTGAAAAAATGAGAAATAACTTCATGGAAGGTGGCATTGGCATTATCCCGTAGCCAATGAGTTCCCACCACCTTTTTGCAAGCCAAATAGTAATCTGCATCATCCAAAAAAAAAATCTTCCCAACTTCTCATGATCAAATGGGCAAGGATGACTAAATTCTTTGCCTTTTGGAGAAAATAAAATGTGATACCAATCGTTAATCAGATTTAAAGACATTGCACTGTGAATGGAACATTGGAAATTCCACACTTGACTACCCCAAACATAAATACATTTCAGTCCATTTATACCCAACCATTAGCTAAAGAAATAAATAGCTTAGCCCATGTGAAGAGCCAATGAAATCGGCTTCACATTCAATAATTAAGAGATAACCCAGAGCATATAAGAAAATGATTTCCAAAGATCTGGCCGCAACTGAAAAATGTGAGGAACTTGACAGGATAGCAAGGAAATCCCCTACCATTTTTAACATGATGGCAAGCATAAAGAAAGCAGATGCAAAGGACATAAATTAATTAAGTTTACTCAATAATCCTGAAGTTGGGAGCTGAAACACCAAAGGGAATGATTAATTGATAGTTGAAAGGAGTGCCAAAGCATATCAAAATCTAATCACCCCAGTTTGAGGAGGAATTGACAAATGATGCAATTAATTTCATGAAAGGGATGTCTCATCATTGTGACATACAACTATTAATCCAGATATGGAATGATTACTTATAGAGGGAACTACTGCGACAATTAGAAACTAGGTTTGCTAACATAAAAGATCAAACCCACCCAAGCTTCCCCGATTATAGAAATTAGAAAAAATTATTGTTTGAATAAGGAGGGAATATCATTCTCCTCAAATCATTTATAGGGTCAAGAATTGTCAATTTATCTGTTCGTGAGGAAATATGCTACATGGTTCGCCTCCCTATAGCAATGAGAGAAAGTGTAATTGTTAAAATGAGACAATTGTAGAAGAACTTTATCCAGAATATATTGAAGCTCCCAAACATGTGAACTCTTTTTAGTGACTGAATTGAATATTGCCATAGAATCCCCTTCCACTGCAATATCCTTAATTCATAGGGAAAGAGAAAGATCCAAACCAAAGTTGAGAACCTCTAGCTCGACCTTGTTATTTGACTCATCTGAAAGCATTTTGCACACTGCTTTTAAATCTTTGCTTCTAAATTTTTTATTACAATTCCAATCCTCGATTTTCCAAGGTTACCCCTTGAAGCCCCATCATAGTTTAGTTTGAAAAAAAATTGAGGGAGGGGGGGCCACCTTGCTTCCAATCTTGCTTTTATGTTTGTCAATATTTTTTGTTATAGAACCATGGAAAGGCAAGGATTTGATTAAAAACCAGGAAGACAAGATGTGACCATCCCAGGAGGAGAAAGTTTTTAAATTGTTAATCTGCTTGAGGATATGAGATTTTGTTGTTTTTGATATTTCTTTCTCTAGTTTAATCAACACCTCTTCCAGAGACAAGGGTTTACCTTTGAAGATTCTATTATTTCTCCCTTTCCAGATATTCTAGAGCAACAAAGAGGGGGAGATAACCCAAAGACAAGAGAAAAATGAGGACCTGAAGCAGAGGGGCCATAATTCAAAATGTGTAGCAAGAGAGGGACCAATCACAAAATGCCAATGAAATTTTTGAAAAATCCAATACTAGCATTGAGAAGAAAATGGGCAATGCAGAAAGAGATGATTAGCAGATTCGAGGAAGTAACCATATAAAACACAAGGGAAGGAAACCGTAATGCCCAATCTATCTATCCTAGCTCCCGTGCATGCTCTATCTTGAAAGGCCACCCAAACAAAATCCCCCATCTTCGGTAAACAAGAATCACTCCAAAAAAGAGGAGTGGGGAATTCTGAGTTGGAATGGTCGGCTAAAAGGGACTTATACCCCTCTTTGACTATGTAGTTTCCAGACTTTGATTTGGTCCAAATTAGAGTATCTTCCTTTTCTAAGTAGACTATCAATATTTTCTCCAATTCTTTGTTGTAAGCTTCTTTAAGAACGGGGGGGAAGGGAAAGGCATCGATAGATTTCCATTTGATTTGGGGGATCAAGCTAGAATGATCCACTATAAAGTAGTCTATGACTTTTGAACTCCAGATATTTTTGAGAATTGGAATCAAGGGGTCCCAATCTCTAAGATTAGACATAGCAATGTAACCATTCCAAACATCCTCCTAGAATTTTTCTTTATGAGCATCATGAATTAACCAAGAAAGGCAGGGAATAATAATTGAGCGACAGGAGGAGATGAAATTCCAAACAACATAACCCTTTGGAAGGGAGGAGGCTATAAAGATGCACTCCCTGGCAGAGAGTTTAAATATTTGGCAAACATAATTTTTCCCCATCTTGAATTTGGAGATTGATAAAGTCTGTAGGTAAGTTTTTCACCTAGGGCTAGGTTTTGGAGTTTTGCATTTCTTAACCTAGTCCCAACTTGCTCTTTTGGAAGGCAGACATTATCCTAGGCTATTAGGGTGATTTTTTCCTTACCCCCAACATTATCATTCTACATAAAGGAACAAAATACTGACTTTTGATGATTTAATGTGGCAACCGAAGCTTTAAGCACAAAGAAAAGGTATTTTGGAATTGCATTTAAGATTGATTTGATCATCTGAATTTTACCTACAAAGGATAGCCACTTATGTTTCCAAGAAAAAATTCTTCCCACAATTGAAGAGATTGCTTTATCCCAAAAAGATGATAAACCTTCCCTGCAAAATAAAGGGATACCAAGATATGAACAAGGAAGAGAGCCAACATAAAATCCCCAATTTTTTTTTAATTTATATTCCAAGATAGGAGGAACATTTAACAAAAACAACTTTGATTTTGTAGGGTTGATGTTCTGACTAGAAGCCAAATAATATTCTGTTAAGATGCTTTTGATAAATTTGGCCTCAGGGATAGAAGCATGTCTGAATAATGAAGTGTCATCTATGAAAAGACAATGTGTTTGATCAACCTACAAGTGGGGTATATGAATTCCTTGCCAAATATTTTCCTAATTAGCCATTTTTATTTCTCTGCTCAACCCTTTTTCCATCAGGATGAACAAAAAAGGGGATAGAGGGTTCCCTTTCCTTATCCCCCTAGAAGAGGAGAAGAAGCCAGAAGGGGAGCCATTGATCAGAACTAAAAAAATTTCTATCAAAATGCAAGAGTGGATCCATTTTATCCATTTTTCAGAAAATCCAATTTTGTGAAGAACAACAAGAAGCAAGTCCCAATTTACCCTATCGCATGCTTTTAACATATCCAATTTTAAGATCATTGCCAAGGATTTGAGGTGGGAAATGGAGTGCAAGATTTCATGACCTACAATTGCACCATCAATAGTCTTTCTTCTTGGGATGAAACCACCTTGTTCCTCTGATACTATGTGGGGGATTATCCTTGCAAGACGAATAGAGATTTCCTTAGTGAATATTTTATAGAGAGTGTTACATAAGGAGACAGGTCTGAAATCTGTGAACGTCATGGGAGATGCAGTTTTTGGAATAATTACTATGAAGGTGGTATTGATTTCTTTTAGAATAGTCATGTTCCACTTTGATTCCTCTAGAGCTCTTACAATAGCCTCAGCAATAAACTCCCAACATTTTTGGAAGAATAAAGTTGTAAAGCCATTTGGGCTCGGAGCCTTTTCTAGAGGCATTTCAAAAACTATTGACTTCAGTTCCTCCATGGAGAAAGGGGACATTAGCATTTCATTGTCCTCTTGAGATAGGAGAGAATGAATGGAATCCAAAATATAATTATTCATAGCCATTGTCTCAGTCGACAGAAGGTATTTAAAGAAAGATGAGGCTTCTCTAACAATATCTTTATCCTCTACGAGTAGAGAGCCCAAATCATCTTTAATTGAAGAAATTATATTCAATTGCCTTTCGGACTTAGTTGAGGCATGAAATAATTTAGTGTTTCTGTCACCTTCTACAAGCTAAGTGTCTTAGGATTTTTGCCTCCAATAACATTCTTCATGGTGGAGGACCTCATCTAGTTCAGATTCTAGGGATTTTTGTAAATCAAAAGAATCCGATCTCATCCCATGCAAATGAATATGATCATTGAGGGTTTCAAGTTTTGACTAGAGTCAAATTTTTTCCTCAAATTTTTTCTTAAAATGAAAAATATTCCATTCTTTTATTTTATTTTTAAGGAAGATTAACTTCTTGACCAGTTGGAACATGTGGGATCCAGCAAAGTATGGAGAGTTCTCCCACCAAAATTTAACCATTGGAATGAAGTTAGGAACCTGAAGCCACATGGGTTCAAATTTGAAGGGGATCTTGTAAGGGGCCTGATATTCTAGGATTGATAAGAGGATTAGGAAGTGGTTTGAGCCTATATATCCCAAGATTAAAAAGTAGACATCATAATAAAAATCAATCCAATTCGAAGATAGTAAAAAATGATCAAGCCTCTCGGCAATTTGATAGAATTCTTCTTTTTTTAGTCCAAGTGAATTTTCCATTTTGAGGTTTACTATCAATGAGGTGATTGGATTCTATAAAGATTTTAAAATCTTTGATTTCCCTTTTATTAGGAATAACACCACCCAATTTTTTTCAATCATCCACTATTGCATTAAAGTCACCCCTAACTACTAACAGAGAGGCTTCAACAACTTCAGATAACAAAGATAAGAATCCCCAAAGTTTATGTTTCTCAACCAAATTTATTGGGCCATAAACATTGACAACCAAATTTTTTCCTCAGAGACTTTTCTCTTCACTAGAGCCAGAGACCAGTGAGATGAGGCGGATAACACTCTTAATTGAACATTTTTCTCCTTCCATAGAAAATTTAGGCCCCTAGATGCCCCTACTGAAGGGAAGCTATAAAATTTCCATTGGGACCAATGTGAAAAGAGGAATTCTACCAACTTTGAGTTCAATTTAGTTTCCTGAAGCATAGCAATATACAAATTTGCAACCTCCAGTTGATGCCTAATTAGTCACCACTTGTTAGGGGCGTTTAAGCCCCTAAAATTCCACGATAGGACCCTCATTCTCCTCGAGAGGAGGAATCTTCTCCCCTCTTCCTTTGAGAGTTTTGTAGGGATGGCTTCCTAGTAGACAATTCTAACTAAAAATTTCTTTTTGTGGCCCCAGATTGTGTCATGGGGGGGCTGGATTTTTTTTCTTCTTGGTTGGAGAGAAAAGATTTGTTTGAATGACAACATCAATCTCTTGTTAGAATTTTACAACTTTCATTTTGGGGCCCCTCTTTCTTGGTGTTGATGAGGGGGGGTTTAGTGTTACAGGAGATTAAGAAATTGGGGGATTTACCCTAGAAGGAGAGATTTGAGCTTCATTATCCAAAATAAATGCTTCAAGGTCCTTATTCGATGATATTGCCTCAAAAGGATTTTGTGAGAGGGGGATATCAAACCATTTTTCAATTTGCAGAAGATCAATGCCTATTTCAGTTAGAACTTGATCTTGAGATTCTTTAGAAAGATTTATATTTGCATATTTGATTATCCTCTAGACTTTTCCAGTCAGGTGATGATCCGTTAGAAAATTATTTTAATGTTGCTTATCCTTTATTGGTGATATGATAACCCCCACTCCTTTAAGAGATTTAGTTGAGTTGACCTTCTCAGGTGAGGTAGGAATAACCTTGAGTGGGTGCTCAAGATGAAAATGAGGCAGAGGTGCCTTATCCAAAGAGCCGATTTGAACTTCTTTTGTGGGCTCTAAGACTTTTGCAAAATTGGAAGAAGGGGGGACCAAATTTTGGAGGTCCCTGAGTTTAGAAGGATCCTTAGACTTTGTGGGAGCAACTAGAGGATTTGGAGCTAGCTCAGAGACCAAGAGGGGAAGATTCGAGACCCCCAAATTTTCAATAGGATTAATGACCCCAGGAGGAGAAGGCTTTTGAGCGGTTATAATTTTTTCTAGACTCCCCAAACCCTATTTCGATGAAGAGATCTTAAGATTTTTGAAGAGGGGGGCATCTATCTCTATTGTTGCTTTTTCAAAACCATTAAGCAACCTTTGAATGTCCTACCTCCAAATACCATCCAGAGACTTAAGATTGAAATATTTTGGAAAAGACGCATTAGGGTTTATAAGAACACAGATTTAATGCACAACAGACCCTCAAAAATAAAGGAGTCCAAATGAAAGAATTTTCCAAACAAATTTCCAATCAATTCTAGAATATTAGGGTCTGTAAATTCCAAAGGAATCTTCAAAAGATTAAACCAAGCCGGAACTTCCCCACTCAAATATTGGGAGGTTTGAAAGAAAGGGCACCAGGGTTAAGTAAGGATTAAATTTTTCCCTACCCAACAAAATTTGTTTTCTAAAACCTTAATTTTTTCTTCCAATGAATCCAAAACCAAAACAAAAGTATTCAAAGAAAGAACTTGGAAATAAAGAGTTCCATACCAGTGAGCGTGAACAAATTTATGAAGTTTAGAAAGGGGTAAACCCTCACCCCAAACCTAGAGGAACACAACAAATCCATGCAGATCTTTCATTTTTTGATTGAAAGGTTGGTTTTTCACATGAATGCAGGGAACTGGAACCCACACCTTTTCAACAAATGAGATCGCTAGCCTTGGCTCAGATGCACCCAAGTCCCTTTCACTTTTTTTCCTTTGCTTGTACTTTGATGGATCGTTCTGGCTTGGGGGAGCATGATACACTTCTTTTTCCCAAATCCCCTCACGTCGAAACCCCGAGTCGTGCTTAGCAGTGACCATTTTTGGCCACCTTGGATCATTTGCCCCTAGATTTGTTTTTTGTCGATCAACAATAGAAGCCTTAGAACATGGATCTTGGCCTTTGCCACTCGAAAGATGCTCTAAAGGGAAAACCCTAGTTTGAGCGAGTTGATCCTTTCCCCTTGTTTGGCCATTCACATGGGCTGGCAACCTTCATGGATTTTGAAACACCCTGAAGTACTCTGATTAAAGCCACCTTTTGCCTAATTGACCCTTTTTGATTTCAATATCATTTTTTGCCTCCACAGTTTGAATAGAGGGTGCCATATCCACCCATTTCCCATCATGAAAAACCTATTGGGGAATGTGATTTAAGTCACCTTTTGGTGCATATGGCAAGGGATCTCCCAGATCCTCATCACCCCAGCATATGCACACTCCATCTTTCTCCAAAAACCCTTGCTGAAGGTGGGTTTTTTCCAAAACCCCTATCGCTTGCTGCATTTCCTCCCCAAAATTATATTATTATTATTTTAAAATATATAAATATTAATTACTATTTAAAACTCTCAATTTATATTTTAAAAAATTTAATAAATAATATTTTTTTAAAAAGATTTATGAAAATAAAATAAAATAAAAATTTATTTATGTTGGCCCATGAACTTTATACAGGTTGTGGCTTGTATAGGCCAAAATCTACATAAAGGCTCTGGCCCTTTTGCAGGTTGTAAGTCCTTAATAATCCTTAGTAACTTTTTTCTTTTATATATAAAATTTATATTTTATAATATATAATATATTAATTATTAAATTTAAATTTAATTATTTTTAGTTTATAATATATTTATTAATAATTAATTTATAATTTTATAAGATTTAAAAAATATTAAATTTTATTTAATTATTTCATAATATAAATCAATAATAATAAATTTAATTATTTTGGTATTAACAAATTTTCTAAATAAATGCTTAATGAATTGATTTATAAATATATAGGCTAATTAAAATCTATTTAAGAAAAATAGGTTGAAGATCAAACTTATTTTTACACTTTTCCATTTATCTAAGAGGTTGGAAATAAATTATTTCTCAACAAGTTACTTAATTTGAAATCTCATATTTACTTAAGGATTTTACAACAATAGATTTAGTGTCTTGGATTTTTCCTTTAGGAGAAAAAGAAACAAAGAAAAAATTATTTAGTATATTACATGCACTCAATCAAGATAATGTTCAATTTCAAATAAGTTTAGTTTTATTTAACATGCAAAAGGATTTTTATTTTTTTCAAAAAATAGCAAGTAAATTAGTAATCAAAAAAATATATAGTTAGAATTAATTATTTTGCAAAAGAAAAAATATTAATTGTATTTCAAATTGAGAGAAATTTAATTAAATTTTCCTTACATCAAATTTATCTCTAACTATTATTATCAAAATATTGCTTTAATTTGTTTCTAGAATTTGTAAGGTCAAAGAAAGTAATTTAGTTAGTATTGTTTTAACTCATTTAATTTTTACTTAAATGGATTTGTTATCAATTAATGTTTATAAATATATATACTTATTTAACTAAGATTGAATATATATGTGTATTCAATCTTAGTTAAATAAGTATGTACATATACACACACTTATTTAACTAAGATTGCTCTAATTCATTTTCTTTGCAAAGTAGATCGACAATGTCAATGAAATTAATTTAATTCTATTATGTCGAGTAGTTAATATCATTTTGGGTTATTTGTTAAAATTAACCATGGTCAACTTTATTTGAAAGCGATAATTATTAATGATTAATATTGTGTTAATTTTCTGATTTTGTAAAATTAATACTGGTTACGTTATTAGGGTGGGTTAGTATCTTATATTTGGATTCACTTTCTAGGTAAATGATGATTTGATTATTTAATTCCCTTACACCATATGCTCTCACCTCATCCATATTGGGATCTTGGTGATTAGAAAGTGGAAAGGAAGTTTTTATTTTTACACAAAGTAAATTAGTATCATGTTTCATGTAAATGATAATTTGATTAATTAGAGTTGTAATTGCCATACACAATATGCTCTCACCACATCCATAATGTGATCTTGGTGATCAAAAAGTGGAAAGGAAGATGTTAATTTTTGCAATAGTAAATTATCTTTTCAATTTGTATCAATAAAATTTTATAATTCAATTCATAATCTAGTATTGTCTTAAATTTTTCCACAATAGAAATGGAAAAATTAAATGTTAGAATAAGTAGTGTTTATTCTTTCTGTATAAGTATTTTATTTGTAAGAAGTAATTAGATGTGTTTTCCTTTCTTAGATAGAAAATTTTTAATCAAGAGTTGAAAACCAAAAACCAACAGTGTTCAATATCAGCGGTGTCTTTGGCTCGTGTTTATGAGTAATGTCATTGCACTTGAGCTACTACATCCATAGCCTAACATAGCTGAAACAAAAACATCTATGACATCATTCCTTTAAATTGTCGAGGAGTAGTAAGGAACATTTGATGGTATTAAAATCCAAGAGATGAGTAATATCTCTTGGATCGATAATCTAATAAGATAATTTTAAATGAATGAAAATACATTAGTTCAAACCTAGTAAACCCCATTAAAGGATTTGATGGAATTTTTTTAATATTTTTATGTTAATAAAAACATAATTGTATCTCAAATGGTTTCAAGAGATAAGTTCTTTTACGAGCTAGGATTTAGATGTTTAGGAAACAAGTAATAGTCATGGAGACTATTTACTTATTTTTATTTCTTCCATTCATGGGTAGTAGTCATAGAGGAACTGTTTGGGGAAAAGGGGCCCTAGAAAGCATTTCATACCCACATAATAGTTCACATCAAACTTATATTAGAAAATAGAACTACACATTTATGCCTTGATTCCATTTGGAAGTAGGGTATGTAGGCAGTTTTGGAAATGAAGGATGCTCCCAATACCTCAAGTGTTTGGGGATGGAGTTTAGGGCATGCCTAAGAAAGATAACGCTAACTTAATTATCCATACAACATTTATTCAATTAAATAAATTATCAATTCAAGGGAAGGGGAGAATATCGTAATCTAATATTAAGATAAAATATATTCCTTGTATACTTGAATGGAATGCTTGATTTCCCTAAAAGGCTTAGGCCAAAATTATGAGCTGGGAGTCAAGTCCTTAAGTTATTATCTCACATACTCTTAAATATGGACCTCAATGCACTTTCATTAGGAATTGTAGTCATTAGAGAGTAATTCATATGAATCTAAAGTCTTTGGCTAGAGAACTTCACTATCCTATTTGATAGATATATGGGATTCCCATATTGTTTTATGGATGGATGCCTATCCTATTTGATGTTTATATGCCTAACCTATTTTATGGTTAGATGTATATCCTATTTGATGGATGGATGCCTATCTTGTTTGATAGATAAATGAGTTCTTGAGTATACAAGTGAATTACACACTTAACAACTAAATGTAAACAATAATAACAAAAACAGTTGTGATGATTTTTTTGGATAATGGATTGGGTCTTTACATGTGGTATCAGAGCTAAGTTCGAAAAATAGGCCTAGAGCTTGCTACGACTTACACAATTTAGAATTATATTCAAGTAAATGAGAAGTATTGAAATTAAATGTATTTGGAATCTATGCCTTGAGCCAAAATTAATTTGGGAAATGTAAACTTTTAGGGATGTTAAATGGCTAGGACAAGAAAAACATGTGCTAGAGCTACCTAAACTAAGGAGGAGAATATTAATAATAATCAACAAGAAAAAGGGGGTAATGAAGTAGGAAATGATGCTATAATAAATCTATTGACAAAATAGAAGGATACAAATAGCTCTTTAAAACATTTTGTGCAAGATCTTAGGGAAAGGAAAAAACAATATTGAAAATATAATTGAACCTAAGAATGAAAACCCTCCCAATAATCAACAAGGAAATGAGGTGATCATTGTTGCACCTAGGAGATAAAATAATATCCTAGAGATATCTAAAGACTTGAAGAAAATTACCTTACCTAAGTTTGATGGGAGGAAAATAGGTGGAGCTTAAAATTGGTTAAATGAAATGGAAAAATATTTTGAGTTGAGAGATTTCAATGAAACAACTAAAGCCTTATGTGGTTCCTATCAACTCATTGGGGAAGCAAATAGTTGGTGGACCAACACCAAAGAAAAAAATGGGTTCAACAATGAAATAATTATGTGGGAACAATTTGTTCAACATTTTTTCAAGAGATGGTTGCCACAATTATTTTTTGATGAGAAGATGACTAAATTTCACAACCTTCGATAAGGGTCATTAATAGTGCAACAATATTGGGATAGGTTTGCTAAGTTATTGAAGTATGTGCCCATGTACCAAAAGGATGAGAAAATTCAAACAAGAAAGTTTATTTTGGGTTTAAACACCAATATAGGGGCAGAGGTTGAATTTCTTGGACTTGAAAACATGAATTATGTGTTGGAAAAATCTCTTAAGAAAAGAAACTACAAGCCCTAGCAACAAAAAGGAAAATTTTCAATAATAGTAGGAACCCATATTTTAAAGGAAACAAGAATTCAAGGGCAACCATAACTTCAAAAAAAATAAAAGGAATAATTCATCTAAAAGAAGACCACCAACAATTTAGAATCAAAGGAATGGGTATAATAGAAATAATGGGGCACCTTTAATAGAAATGATCAAAGGAACTTCAACAAGCCAATGTACCCACCAAGGATAAATGATGTACACAATAACCCTCCTAGAAACCAACTACGAGGACCATAGGGTGGATTCTTTATGTGTGGGGGAAATCACTTTGCCAAAGATTTCCCAAGAATTTAGGGTCAAATAAGAGAAAACCAACCCCAACAAGCTCCACAACAGAGGATTCACACAATTGTTAGGAACCGACAAAGTAGATACCTAAATGTGCTCGTAGAAACCACAAGTACACTTTTTAAGCAACCAATTTCAATCCTAATTGATATAAGATCATCTGACTATTCTATTTCTCTAGAATTAGTAAGGAAAATTTCATTAAGATTTAATCATATGGAATCATCATGGATGGTTCGGTATGGGGATAATGTGATTAGGGAAGTGACCAAGTGTTTATTAAAAGCAAGGCTACAATTCACCAAATTTGAAACTAGGTTGGATCTCTACGTGGCGCCCCTAGGGTCATATGATGTAATTATTGGGATGAGTTGGCTAATAGGTCATGAGGCTAATGCAGATTGTTACAAAAATTTGCTGGAGTGATTTAATGATGAAGATAGAAGGGGTAAAATTCAAGGTAACCTTAAGCTCATAAGTGTGGAGACTATATCGACCATGCAATTAAAGAAGGAAAGAAAGAAAAGGGGCCAAAATTTATATGGTTTATCTAGATGAAAAAGAAGAGGAAAGTACTCCAACCTTTGAAAATTATCCCTTCTTTCAATATTCTAAGGATGTATTTCCAGAAGAAATACTTGGCTTACCACGTAGAAGAAAATTTTGTTTTTCTATTGATATACTACTTGGAGCCAAACTAGTGTCAAGGGCACCATGAAGACAAAATAACTAGAAGAACTCAAGATGCAAGTAGAACTCCTAGAAAAGGTATTGATAAGGCCAATTATATCTCCTTGGGGAGCATCAACCTTGTTCCTTAGAAAGAAGGATGGGACTTTAAGGTTGTGCATTGATTATAGAATGTTGAATAATGTCACAATAAAGAATAGGTACCCTTTGCCATACATTGAGGGTATCTTTGATCAAACGAAGGGAGCAACAATATTTTCCATAATAGATCTTCGAATAGGGTACCATCAACTTAGAATAAAAGAGGAGGATATCCCAAAGGGTAAAAGCACAAAGCTGTGTTACAATTTTTAAAGGAAACGACCAACACTGATCCAACTTTTAAACTTGAATCACTAAAAAGTGACATATATGTTTTGAATTTTGAAATGATGTAAACTAATTAAATATTTATTATTTACTATATTTTATGCTTGTATCTTTTTAAAAAAATAATAAATAATTTTAATATAGTTTTTAATAAATTGACACTATAATTTAGCTGTTGAAAAAATGCTAAAAAATGAAGTCACATGAGACGTCAACCTTTATATAGTAATTTTTTTTTCTCCTTCAATTTGTTTTTGTGTATTTATAACTCAAAAATTTAGTGCATGGATATATTTTTTTCAAATTTTGATAAATTTATATTTTTAAATAAATATTAAATTGTGTGCATATTAAAATTTAGTTGTTTCTATCGGACGTCACATTTCATATTATCTATTTATCTAAAATGGAAAAAATATACCCTCTTGATATAGATTCTTTTATCTAGTGCATTATATTTGTTTTAATTTTTTTAATAAGTTTAACTATTTTTCCTTGTCATGGTAATCAACCTAATATTTTATGTTGGTAACCTACTTTTAGTAAATATAAAATTATATATATAAATAATAATTTAATTATTAATATATATATATGCATCTACAAAAGGGTATTTTTAGATTTTAAAAAAAATATTATTTACATGAGTAGAAATTGTTAAAACATCAATTTTTTCAAATAAATCTATTTTTTAATAAAGTGGCCTCAAAGTGGTGCTACATATGCATTTAGCCAACAATTTTAGTTGGAAAATTTGTGGATATATCTATCTTAGATAGAATGAATCTTACAAGATCATATGTTTGACCAAAATATATTTTTAGTTAGAAATACTTAAATTCACTTGTGTTGATAAGTTGGCTGAAAGTGTGACACAACTTTGTACTTTTACCCCAAAAGAACATTTAGAACAAGGTATGAGAATTATGAGTTTACAGTTGTACCCTTTGGTGTGACAAATTCTCTAGGATCCTTTATGAACTTAATGAACAACATGTTTCATGATTGCTTAGAAATAGTTTTTTAATTTTTGGATGACATTTGATTTACTCAAAAAATGAAGAAGAGCATCTAGCACATCTTCAAATAGTTTTGTAGAGATTAAGGGAACATAAATTATACGAGAAGTTGTCAAAATGTGCTTTCTTTGAAAAGAAAAATCATTATCTGGGGCATACCATATCTAAGGAAGGAATTGCAGTTGATCCAATAAAGATAAAGGAAATAGTAGAGTGGAAAATACCTAAAAATGTCTTAGAGGTGAGGATTTTTATGGGGTTAGTAGGATACTATAGGAGGTTTGTAGAAGGGTTTCTCAAAATTGCAAATCCTATCACTTCACTACAAAGAAAGGGTAAGAATTTTTATGGAATAAAAAAAGTGATAAGGCATTCCAAATTTTGAAGGAGAAGCTAACCATTACACCAATTTTAAAGGTCCTCGATCCAAATGGGCATTTCATAGTTGTAGCTAATGCTTCTATTGAATACTTAGTGGAGAGTCCTTATTCAAGATGAAGGTGTGGTGGCCTACAAATCTATAAAATTGAAGACTCAATAAGTAAACTATACCCCACATGATTTAGGGTTAGCAACCATTGGTCATGCTCTACATAAATGGAGACACTTTTTATTGGATAAGTCCTTTGAATTAAAAACAAACCGTCAAGGAGTCAAATATATCTTCACTCAACCTCACTTGAATGCTAGGAAAAGAAGATGGTTAGAATTCTTAAGTGAATATGATTTTAAAATTGAGTACATTAAGGGAAAGGAAAATAGGGTGGTAGATGCTTTAATTAGGAGAAGGAACTTGATGACCATAGCTAATTTCAAAAGTATTTTTAGGGAACAATTCATGGAAGAACAAAAAGAGAATTCATCATATGAACAAGTCAAAATAATCTTGAAAAATGGTCCAAATAAGCCAAAGGTTGAAGGGTACTATCTTGATGAAGATAAATTTCTAAGATTCAATAATAGAATCTGTCCCTAACTCAGGTGAATTAAGGAAGATAGTTTTAATAGAGGCTCATATTACTCCTTATTTAGGGCACCCTAGGGTAAATAAACTTTATGTAAACCTAATGAAACTATAATTTTGGAAAGGGATGAAAAGGAAATAGTACATTATGTATCCAAGTGTTTGGAATGTCAAAGGGTAAAATCAGAACATAACCATCCAACATGATTGTTGTACCCCAATGATATACGTCTTCACAAATGATAGGTCATTAGTATAGATTGTGTGCAAGCTAATTTTGTATATAGACATAATGCAATAATGGTGGTGATTGATAAGCTCACCATAGTGGCTCACTTTATACCAGGGAACTTATCTGATAATGCTCCTACTTTGGAAAAATGTTTTGTGAAGGAAATATTTAGGTTTCATGGCATTCTCGAGAAAATCATATCAAATAGAGATGCCAGATTTACTTCAAGGTTTTGGTCAACTCTTCATTCAATATTGGGAATACAACTAAATTTTAGTTCAACTTACCATCATGAAACTAATGGGAAAATAAAAAGAATAAATCAACTTGTAGAAGACCTACTTCAGATGTATTGCATGGACCAACAAACAAAATGGGAACAGTACCTTCCATTAGTGGATTTTTCTTATAACAATAATTTTCAATCTTCCTTGGGAATGACTACCTTTGAAGCTTTATATGGTAGGCCTTGTCAAACACCTTTGAGTTGGGATAACCTTAAGGATAGAATAACAATTTGTCCTGATATGTTGAAGGAAATGAAAGAAAAAACTAAAGAAAAAAGGAAAAGATTACAAGAAGCCTCATATATACAAAAGAGTTATGCAGATAAAAATAGGACTCAAAAGGAGTTTGAGGTAGGTGAAAGGGTATTCTTGAGGGTTAGGCCTCATGAGAGTTCCATAAATTTTGGGAAGAAGACTAAGCTAACACCTCGACATGTTAGCCCTTTTGAGATCTTAGAAAAGATAAATCCAGTTGCTTACTAATTGTCCTTACCCCTTCAACTAAGTTGTATCCATGATGTTTTCCATGTATCACTTCTTAAGAGATATGTACTTGATGAAAACAAAATTCTAAATTGGAATGCATTACAGGTCCAAGGGCCAAGGGGGAATAATAGTAGAGCTATACAAAATATTGGAGAGGAACTAATATTGATTGCACAACCATAATGGGAGAAAAATCCTCTCCAAAAGAGAGAAAGGCGAATGAAGGACTAAAGAATCCTCCAACCAAAACAATGTCCTGAAAAAGAGGAACATGTATAACATCAATGATGCATGAAGAAGTTGTAGAATTTTGTTGAAAGATGACTGCTATAGTGTTGAAATAAAGAACCTCCAAAAACAAGAATGCAAGAGTGTCTGTATGGTAAATGATTCATCTCACTAAAATGCATGTAACCAGTTGTTGATGTACATTGCATCCAAAAGTACATAGGAACAATAACTAGATACATAGATCACTTGAACCAAAAAACCAAGAAAGCATTAGCACCAACAGTAGAAACCCCCTCATAATTATGGAAAGGGAGATCCAAGATAGGTACACTAAAACTCTATGAAACCAAGAAGTGCATGTTGGAGAAACAACCTGCAAATGAAAAAGTGTGCAAACTAAGATACACACACATAAGGAAAGAATCGTTAGGATTCACTATTTTCATGGAAGGGACACTCACTTGACAAAGGCATGATGAAAAACCAAAGACAAACATCAACCCCCCCCCATGGCACTTTATAGCATAGTGTGATTAAAAAATGTACAACATGATGTGCAAAATCCCTAAAAAGAAAATGATCAAACCACACAATACCGTGTAGATTTTTCTTGTTGAGGAATATTGCATATATTGTTTGCAGATCTCTTTCATGGAAAGTTTCTTTATTCATTGTTTGAACCTATGGCTTGTGTTTGTCAATAGGATATTTTAGAACTTTTCAACATATTCCACTAAGATAGGAATATTTCGGCCCTAATTTTTTTCACGGGGGGTAGATTTTTTTTCGATGCATAGGGAATATACTTGAAATATTTTGCTAATGCCAGCCATACAATCAATAGTAGGGCCCCATGTCCCCTTCTTTGGCCTTCAGGGAGCAGTTTTTTTATTATGGTCATAACTTGGGCGTATGATGTCAGATTTTGGTGAACAAGATATCATTGAAAATATGGTTTTTCCAACTTTACATTGGTGTGGGTCTCATCACTTTTTTCTACTCCTGGTGCATTCTACAACTTATTCAAGTCAAGAGTGCTATTTTTAGTCTTGAGCTCATAAATTTTGACTTGTTTCTTTATTTTTCATCATTCTAGCAACGTTCAGATGATCTTTTAGAGCTGTTCATAACCATCTATGCACTTTTTATATATTTCTCTCTAGGTACATTTTATTTAATTTTTTGTGTTTTCACATTTTGGTGAATTACTTGGACATATTAGCTCCTAGAAAATTTTTTGCTTACATGAGATGACTCATTTTTAGTTGTTCTACATGTATTTCTAGTATTATGTCCTATTTAGACATTGTAGAATTATTTTTCATGCACTTTATTTTTTATACATGCATTGAGATAAAGTGCCATTCTGGTGTATACTTTTTAGGGATTTTACACATCCTATTGTGCCTTTTCTTATCACACTATGATATAAAGTGTCATGGGGGGTTCATGTTTTCCTTTGGTTTTCTATCACACCTTTGTTAAGTGAGTTTTCCTTCCATGGTAGTAGTGAATCCTAATGATTCTTGCCTCATACATGTGTGCCTTAAATTGCACACCCTTTTATTTGTAGGTTGTTTCTCCTACATGCACTTTTTGGTTGCAAACAATTTCAATGTACCTATCTTGGCTCTCTTTTTCAACATTATGGGGGGGGGGACGGTTCTACTGTTGGTTCTAATGCTTCCTTTTTTTGGATTTGAGTGATCTACTTATATAGTTCTTGTTCTTGTTTATTTTTGGATGCAATGTACATCAACAACTAGTTACATGCATTTTGGTGAGATGGATCATTTACCATATGGAAACTCTTGCATTTTGTTTCTTGAGGTTCTTCATTTCAACACTATATCAGTCATCATTCAACAACAATCTATAACTTCTTTGTGCTTCAATGGTGTTCTACATGTTCCTCTTTTTTTTGGGATATTATTTCAATTAGAGGCTTCTTAGTCCTTAAAATTGATTTGGAGGATTTTTTAGTCCTTCATTCATCTTTCGCTCTTTTGGAGAGGATCTTTCTCCCATAGTGGTTTTCTCCCTTTCTCCATTTGTGAGAGATCTTTTGTTTGTACAAGGGTACCTCACCAGGCCTTGTTTGTTGGGAACCATCATGCATTCTCTTTTTAGGATTTTTAGCTACTCCCTACATTCATCTTAAGGGGGGGTGTTAGAGTAATCATGCATTAGCTAATAATTAATTAATTTTTATCTAATTATTAGTCTAATTTATTCTCATGCACTTATGCTATTAGGAGTGATTTAATATGCTAATTAGAGATTTATTATTAGATCATTATGTCTCATTGCATGATATGTTGACACTTGTCATGATCTAATCCCTTTACCATTTAAGGTTTCTCCTATATAGCACTCAACCCTCATTGTATTATCTCTCAAACTTTCATGCCTTTTGATAGAACTCTCAACCTTTGAGGACTCTTGTTTTCCTTGAAGATTCTTGAGGTTCATTCTGTAGTATTTTCTTGTTGAGGAATATTGCATATATTGTTTGCCAAATATTTTGTAGATGTTAGCATGACATCATGCTGATGTTAGTGGTATGAATGGATTGAATGGCTCCTTTGACCCCTCATTCCCTAAAGGAGGTGTTTTTTTCTTCTTTTGGCTAGAACTTGGGTTTACAATATTAGTTTTTGATAAATTAGATATAGTCAGAAAGCTGGTTCCATCACCTTTCTTGTTTTGTAGGTCTCATCACCTATTTTTGCTACTAGTTCATTCTACAACCTATGAAAGTTAGAGGTGCTATTTTTAGTTTCAAGCTCATAAATTTTGACCTATTTCCCCATTTTTTGCGATTCCAATGACATCGGGATGGTATGTAATACCCCTTAATTTTGCTTCTTGTTCGGTTTGCTTTATGCTATATTTGGTTGTAGTTACTTTGATACTGGATACATTTTGTTATGATGTTTTGATCGCTACTATTGAGCGACAACTATTATTGTGTGATGTGTTGATCTAATTATTGTTTCACATGCATTAGGGATTAATGATGTTGTAGAGTTAACATGAGATGTTATTATGAGACTATTGGAATTATGATGGAAGTGTCAGTTTCAATAAGTGTATTGGTGAAGAAGACGGGTGTGCATCACTCGCTTGCGAGTGCCCTACGAATCCGTAATTCCTTCTTCACAGTGTGTATTATATGCTGGATATATTATATGATGTTATTTACTTAGTTGCAGGATTGCAGGTACATGACATCGACTCCACCTGGTTTCACAAGTTTGAGTGTGTTGATCAAATGGTTAAGTTGAATGGGAGATAGTAGCTAGGTAACATGTGTCAAGTTTACACCCTAGCCTTAGTGTGTCATCAGTCGTGTGTGTCGAGTCATTGTTTGTCTTGCTTTAATGTTATTTAATTCTAAAGGATTCTTGATTTGGAAATAGATATTTAGAATAATTGCATTTAAATCATGTTGATGGTTATTTAATTTAAATTATGCAATGTGGATAAAATTTTATATTTAAATTAATTAATTATATTTAATTTATTTAATTAATTAAATTCTATCCAAGGGGGTTGAATTTAGTTATTAAATAATTAAATTAATTAATTAAGCGTGATGCAAGAAAATGAAAGGAAATAAAAGAATTAAAATTAATTTTGGAATTTAATTTCAACGTGTGGGAATTAAATTAGAAATTGTAATTAAATGTTTATTTGGGAAATGAGTCTCAACTTTGAAAATTAATTTATTATTTGAAATTGCATTTTAAATTGAAAGTGGGTTTTTGAAAAATTGAAATTGAAATTGAAATTAATATCTAATTTGCAAGCAATGTGAATTAGGGTTGTAAAAATTGAAATTAAAATTGAAATTGAAATTAATATCTAATTTGCATGTAATATGAATTAGGGTTATATTAGGTATTTTTGATTTATAAGGAATGCATGTTTTAATTTTAGGGAGAAAAGTTTTTAGAAAAATTCATTTTTACAGCAGAGAAGAAATTTTGGAAAAATTTGCATAAAGGAAGGGTTTGAAGAAAGTTTGATTGTAGAATTAATTGGAGGAAAGATTGTTTGCATTTGTTGGGTTTTGGATTGGATTCACTGGATGATTGAAGAAAATTCAGGAAATCTTTGGAGGAGGCTTGTAGCAGAAATTCATCTCTCCCTGTAGCTTCTTGAACCAGGTTTTCTTCTATGTTTTTATTGTTCTCGATTGTTTTTAAAATAGTAGTGATTAAAGATTTGTTTGTTAAATCTGTTTTAGAAAATAAATTTGTTATTAGAAGAAAAGAATCAAATAAATTTGTAGCTTTTGTTTTGTGAAAATTCTTGAGTGAAAATTGTGAAAACCTGAGTTGAATTTAATTTGTTTGAGGAAATCGATTATTTTGTTTTGGATTCAAACATAGAGATTGAGCAATGTTTTTAGAATTTTTTAGAAAATGAAACCCTCTGTTTATTATTAAAAATTGGATTTTAAAATCCGTCGGGTAGTTATATTTTTCAAGGTAAAATGGTCTGGTTATGTCACTTATAACTCCACTTTCACAAACTGGGTTGTTAGGAAATTTAAAGAGTTTCTGCACCTTGGAATTTTATTATCCCTGTAAAAAAATCACAAATACCCAGATCATAGTTTTTGAGTTATGCTTGAAATACGAGACTGTTGTTAAGTTATTTTCCCATGGCTGCTCTGATAATAAAATAATAATAAATTGATATTTATAAATATTAATATTTTATGTATTGTTATTATAATATTAAAATATTATTTTATAAAATTTTATATTATAATTTATAATATTAAAGTATTATATTTATTTATATTATTTTAAATAAAATTTGTATATTAGATTAGTGGAATTAAAATTATATTTTTATGGGGAAATTATTGTTTATTTTAAAATGGCATGTTAAAGTTTAATTGAAGGAGTTAAATATTTGATTTAAAGAATGCACAATTTAAAATTTAATTATGGAATTTAAATTCATGTGTAAAAGGTTCAATTATTAATTTGTTTTAATTGGAAATATATATATATGATATTGGGTATAGTCCAGATATTGATCTTATTTTAACACAATAAGTTATGGAAGAGACCAAATGTTAATTTGATTAATTTTATAATGATTTAATTTGCAAGGGCAATTGGTTATTTAATTTAAAGCAAAATGTTTTGAGTTATAGTTGAAAATACTTATTTTGTTAAGAGAAATTAGAGAATAAAATATTAGTGTAATTTCTCCCCTATCTGAAAAGATGAATTCTTAATTCAGTTTTATCGATATAATGAATTACGTAATAAAATGAGAAATGGATTTAGAGTATCCAAATGTAGTTTCTTTTATTGCCTTCAATGATTATGTCCTTCGTGTTTATGCTTTGAGAATGGGTTGAATACCTGTTAGTTTATAAGTCTTCCAGATGGTCTGTTGTTTGTGAGGGTTGTTGTTGTGATGTCACCCTATTGTGAATTCTCTTGGTAGTGCATGGGATCGTGTTGTTTTAAAAAGAAAATTCAGGAATTGATTATTATGAAGAGACAATTAATTATTTTAATTTAATCATTTTCTATTTGAACAATTTATTTGTTGAGAATGTATATTTTATGGTTTGAATAAATGGATGTATGTAATAAGAGTTTGGAAAACTAGAAGAAATATAAGGTTTGGGTTAGGAAATTGAAAGAAATTATTGTAGAAGATTTATGTTAGTTGTAAAGGAAAACAATGGATTCGACTTAAATTATTTGAACTAGTCTATTCTTTATTATAAAGGCACTTATTTAGTTTTTTTTTCAATTAATTTTGAAAGGGCAATAGTTATTATGTTTTATTTCCATAGAGCAAATTAATCGTTGTGATTGGAATATTAAAGAATCTATATAATTGAGTTTATTAATATATATGTTTGGTGTATATATAATATGGAACATATAAAAATATGTTAAGGGTAAATTCATTATCGTATTTCATTTTAATAAGATGTATGCAATATATTATTGAATAGAGATTTAAAATGGATTGATTAGTGTATATGGGTAAATGGGTAGAGAAACAATATTTTATTATATTAAAGTGATTGCATGTTCTAAATAGGAAATTGAATGAAATGTAAGATTTGGTTAGGAAATGGAAAGAGTTTACTTGCATGGATTTGTGTCGATTTAAATTAAGAAGTTATTTTTATTGATGAGGCAAATACTTATTTTAGTTTATTATATTTCAATTAGAGCAATTAATTTATTGTGAATGAAATATGAAAGAGATATGGATTTAGTATATCCAAAAATAGTAATGTCCTAGTGATTGCCTTAAATGTTCTAGTTTCTCTGTAATTCATAAAGGGATGTAAGTTTAAATTGTTTAAGATTTCTTAGAAATATGGGTTATGATTATTTGAGTTAGCTCTGTAAGTGTGTCTTTGACCTTGTTAACGTTACCTATTGAATGAATATAGAGTTAGGAAATCCAAATATTAGATTTGATTATTGACTTGAATGCTTTTGTTGCTATGTCGTCAAGTTGTATTGTGGGTGTTGGGATTTGGTGTTAGTCCTAAATTATAAGTCTTCTAGAAGAACTTAGAGGATAAGGGTTGTTGAATCTTTATGCCATCTAGTGTTTTCCCTTGGGTAGTGCATGGCGTCTTTTCAGTTTTACCCAGTTTCCATAAATGAGGATGTTTTGTACCTCCTACAAAAGGAGTGGACTATGTGTTGTTGCCTCCAACATCTTTGGAGTGAGTTCTATTATTTGTATCCTCCTTGTGTTGGAGTGGTTTATGATGCCTAGTTGGTATGCACTTGTATCTCCCTTGGTGGATTGTTTGGGTGTGTGTTGTCGAATAGAAGAGTGGCTTTTGTTAGGGGTCGGAGCCCAAAGTGGTAAACCAGGTAACCTTCAGAAGTGAGTTAATCAAGTGATAATTAAATTAATGTACTTAGATGATTAGGATGCAGTTCACATTAATCAAGATAATTTAATCCTCACTCATAGACACAAGGGCTCATTTAGACTTGGGATGAGTGAGAAGGCCTGGAATGGCATAGTCATTTATCTTGTCAGTACGAGAGGTATTTGATGCCGCATGAGTGAGTATGAGTGCTGGAATTCAGTTGAGGCCACCAGGATTACTGGAGCCTATGAAGGATGCCCATAGGAGATCTCATGACTACTATGCGATGACACTCTATCTAGGACAACTGTTGTTAATTGTTTTATGTGTATGGTTCTCTGAACATACTTGATTATTATTATGTCCAGAAGCAATGTGACCTATGTTAGTGATGTTTGATTTGTACTTGTGTTGTACTTGAGTTGAACTGAATTTGTACTTATTGATGGCATTTATTTGGTTATGTCAGTTTGAGTCAGTATGAGTCTACCTTTGGTTAGTAGATTGTAGATCTTTGTCCATGTTACTTTGTTACTATCTCCTAGCATGGGAGGTGGGCCTTCGGGTACCACTTGGTTGGGTGGAACATGCACCAAAACCGTTGGGTCCCCATCTATCTTCAGTACTTGGTGGCAAGACATTCAGATGGACAGCTCGTGGTTCTTGTTGTAATTTCTTGCATTATAATATTTCAATTTGTATAATATATTTTATCCCTCTTTTGTTATGAGGTGGAGTTATGTAATTGTAATACATTTGTACTATTGTCTCCTTCTGGGAATGAGTGATGTAACTATTGGATTAAGATAATGATTATGAGATTATACCTTGGTTGATTATCTTATTATGTTATGTGGTATTATTATGATGTATGAAGTTTATTTCATAAAGTTCATAAGGCTATGGTTTTATGTAATGTGTATGTGTGGGTTTAGGCAATCCTAACCTTGTAGCCTTAGAGGTTGTTGTTAATTATTAAGTGAATGTGTATGTTAAATGCACTTTATAAAAAAAAATTGGTTCGCTTATGACGTTAATTGCAACTTCCTTTAAGGTCACTTGGCGGGGCATTACATGGTATTTCAAAGCTCTTCACATCTATCTATGCACATTTTCTATATTTATCTTTAGGGACATTTTATTCAGTTTTTCGTGTTTTCACACTAGTGAATTACTTGGATGTCTTAGCTTCTAGGAACTTTTCGATTTGAGTGGGATGACTCAATTTTGGATATTCTATATGTATTTCCAATATTTAGTCCTATTTGGTCATTGTAGAAATATTTTCATGTACATTCTCTTTTGTAGATGCATTGAGATAAAGTTCCATTTTGGTGTATACTTTTGGGGATTTTTGCACATCCTATTGTGCCTTTTGTAATTGCACTATTATATAAAGTGCCATGGTGGGTTTGATGTTTGAATTTGGTTTTCCATCACACATTTGTCAAGTGATTTTCCCTTCCATGACAATATATAACCTAGTGATTCTCGCCTCATGCATGTGTGCCTTAGTTTGCAAACCCTTTTATTTTTAAGTTTTTTCTCATTAATGCAATTATTGGTTTCACATAGTTTTAGTGTGCGTGTCTTGGCTCTCCCTTTTCGACATTATGAGGGGGTTTCAAATGTTAGTGCTAATTCTTCCTTGGTACATTAGTGGTTGGTTACATATGATTTAGTGAGATGGATCATTTACTATATGGAACCTCTTTTATTCCTATTTCTAGAGGTTCTTCATTTCACGACTATATTAGTCATCATTTGACAGTAGTCTACAACTTCTTTTTTCTTCAATGATGTTCTACATGTTCCTCTCTTTTTTGGACATTGTTTTAGTTTGAGGCTTCTTAGTCCTTCACCTTGATTTGGAGGCTTCTTTAGTTCTTCATTTTCCTTTCTCTCTTTTGGAGATGATTTTTCTCCCATTGTGATTTTCTCTTTTTTCTCTAGTTGTAAGATATCTTTTGTTTGTACATGGGTACCTCACCATGCCTTGTTTGTTGAGACCCATCATGAATTCTCTTTTTAGGGTTTTTAGCTACTCCCTAAGTTCATCTTAATGGAGCTTGTTAGAGTAATCATATATTAGCTAATAATTAATTAATATTTAAATAGTTATTAGTCTAATTTATTCTCATGATTTAAGTTAAACTTAGGAGTGATTTACAATGTTAACTAGAGATCTATTATTAGATAATTTTGTCTCATTGAATGAGATGTTGAAACTTGTCATGATCTAATCCCTTTACCATTTAGGGTTGCTACTATATAGCACTCAACCCTCATTGTATTATTTCTTGAGCTTTCATGCATTTGATAGAACTATGATCCTTTGAGGACTCTTGTTTTCCTTGAAGATGTAGACACTGAAAAATGTCTTAGTCTACAAGCATCATTTTTTTGGGTCTCTATCTCTGCATAATTAAATAAACTTAATTATTTAATTATTCTTGATCATGTTCCTCTATTAATTAAATAATTTTAAATTATTTAACTAATTCACTTCTTACCTTTATTCTATCATGGATCAATTAAATAAATTAATTGCATCTCTAATTCCCCCTTTCTTCGATAATTAAATAAATTATTATTTATTTAATTATTTCCTTATCATCGTTTGCCTATAGTTAAATAATCAAAATTTATTATTTAACTATTCACTTATCTTTTAAAATATTCTATAGTTAAATAATTTTCAAAATTATTTAATTATCTCCCAATGCTTCCCTTTTATTAAATAATTAATCCAAATGCACTTTTCCCATTTCATCTCATTTAATTAAAATGGATTTTATAAATTATTTTAATTAAATGCCCACTTGTCTTTTCCTCAAATAAATAATTTGAATAAATTATTTATACCTCCAGTTGTCAAGAGATTCCTTTTCATGAATTAATTATTTTCAATTTTTAATTTCTCCATATTCTTCCTCCACTATCTCATTTTTGAATCTCAACTGTCGATTATCTCTGGGCTCTATCTAATCTTGACTGTCTATTTTGTAACCTCCCCTTTTCTATGTTTCATGTCTTCTCATCTGTCGATCTTGGCATCTTCCTAGAATCTTGATCTTGACCATCTATTTGAATGGTTGTCTATAAAAGAATCCTTTCTCCTCCATTTTTTCCTTACCAACCACTTATCTCCAACTTTATTCCTTACAATTTACAGGTTTTTGCACAAGTTAAACTACAAATCTGAGGGCATATTTGTAAAAGAAGAAATATGAGGGACAAGATAAGTGGATTAAATTCAATGGGGAGTGCTTTGTTTCTTTGTTTTCAATTTTCTCTCTTCATTTGATTGTATCTCTTATTTTAGATTGGGTTTTGGTCTAGTAGTGTTGTGGTTGTCACTAGGATCTAGGCTAGCTCATTTTAACCCATCTTACATTGGTGAACTTGATGTGAACACAAGATTTTTAGGATCTGTACAAATTTATTTTTGTTTTGCAAGTTTTTTTCGTATGAAATGACATATTTGAGGAGCATAGTAACACAATTGATAAAAAATGACAACTATTAAGAACATCGACACAACTGTTAGGAAATAATCTGAGTTCAAACGAATCCATGGGTGGGAACCTGAATTTAAAAGTGTGACACAATGTTTCTGGCATGACGCAACATAGTGACGCATTTGTAGTCCTGAAAGATGCAATTGCTTGCTTGATATACAAATTTCTTTTTTTTTTTTGCTTTCAATTTCTCTTTTGGGTTTTCAAATAGGTTAGGGTTTTTGTGCTCTAACAGTTTCTCTTTAGAGTGTGGATTTGGATCCAAGGATTTCTCAAAAAATTGTTTCTTTAGAAACAACAAAAAAATCAAGCTCTTTATTAGTTTAGATTTAAGAAAAAATTACTTTGTTTTGTTTGCTTTCACAACTAAAACTTGCATCAAGATCATAAGGGTAAAATGAATTTGCATATCTCACACATAAGGTTTTAAAATGAACAAAAAAATAATTCCCTCACTCATGGGTATTAAAATGAACTTGTATCAAACTTCACTGGTATAAAAATAATCCAAGTGTCTTGAAATCGTAAGAAATTTTTAAAATTTACAAGTGTCTTTTGTGTTTTGTGTTTTGCAAATTGTCATTGAGTGTGTATGCTCTCCTCTCACACAATTTCAAGATATTGAGGATCAAAATAATTTATTTGGAATTTGTACAATCATACCCCACATTTGAATTTTGGGCTTAAAATAAACCCCATGCGAGTGTGAGGAAAAGGCGTTTGTGTATGCTCTCTCTGTGCACTCTATGTGATATGGGAGATCATAAACAATGTACTTCCTCGCTATTGTGTACCTTTATTTTAGAGGGCCTGCCACCTCACTTTGAAATGTGTTAATGACCCAAGCAATAAAAAATCTAAGGCCAAGATCTTCCAAACCACTATATAAGAAAGGTTCTTCTTGGTGAAAATCATTTAGAAATAGGTGCAAATGTGTCATACCGAAGAGTGTTATCCTCAATAGCCCCGTGAGCTATGTTAAAATAATTTCTTAGGAAGGGACTAGGAGGCCTCTTGACTGATCATAGTCTTGAGCTAATCTTGTCGCATGTATGGAAACCTTGAACTAATGCACTTACTAAGAACCAATTTGTGTTAGTGGTCAAAAACCCTTTTATACAATCGTTGATCGCAAGAGGTCAGACCTCTAAATGCTCCCCATGTCTTTACTAAGCATGTGTAGAGATAGGAATTCCTCTTTGGTGAATGAGACTTGTTGAGCCCAAGAAGTGAGTGTCATGGAGGGGAGCTAGTGCCACCAAGTCTCTAGTTGTCTGCCTTGTTTAAGTGGCTAGAGAAATCAAAGTTGTGATATCAACCAGTGGTTTCCTTGCCAACCATAGGAATTGTGCATTGTTATCTATGTGTGTTTTATCATTGATACAAAAAAAATTCACATTCAAAACCAAATCAAAAACAAGTGTTTGTGACTATATTAAGTGTTTTCCAAACTTCACTTTATCAAAATCAGTCAAAAACTCATTCAAAAACCAAGTCAAAACTATCAAAACTGCCAAAAACAACATTATATCACTGCAACTGATAATAGTAGACTCAAAACTACATTTTTCCATTGCAACTAATCACTGTAAAACCAAAAATACCATATTGAACCACATTTACAAAAAATAGAGCTGCAATTATCAATTTGAACCGTATTTGTGGAAAGTAGAGCCATAATTATTAATCTAAACCATAATTGCACTCTAGAAACTTGTAACTTGAAATGACACATTTGAAGAAAATAGTGTTGCAACTTCCTGATAACCAAAAACTTTCAAAATCCTTGTTCCAAGCTTAATTATATCATTTTCAAAACAACTCTTATTATCAAAACAGAGACTTGCAAGCCTTTACCAATCCATTCCAAAGTTACCATTTAGGATTACATCATATTTTAGGTTGCATCCTTACCTTGCATAATCAATCCTTGACCTTAGGTTGCACTCACCCTTTCAAATTTTAGAATTAGGGAGACTACTAAGCTTTTTGATCATCTGTGGTTGCTTATCCATTTTTTCATTGACCTTAATCCTTCATTTTATCAACCTTTTTCATTATCACCTTGGTCAAATTTGAGTCTCAAGCTTGTGTTCTAGCCTAGACTCAACCTTGTCAAAATTATCACATTGATTATCATAAAGGTCAATGACATTTGGGTTTGTTATCATGGACTTACATTAGCTTGGTTTCCATCCTTTGTATCAAATTTTTAGGATTCATATACTTAGCATTTACATAATCTCATTTAGATACATATCATATCCTTTGACCATAGCTTTAGCCTTGGAACTAAATTGCACTTTCATTTTGCATCTTTATCCCAAAAATACCAAAAACATAGCTTAATTTCATCTTAACCTTAGTTGCATCATTTCCTTTGATCATTAGCTTGACACCTTATCATTATCCTTGATCATTATTTAATCAACCTTTGGTATACTTAGCATCCATTAGTTTCATATCCATGCATAATCATATTGCATACTTGTGTGAGTGGGAGAACATTAGACCGAAAGCGGGATCAAACATGCTAATCTAAGAATCTAAACTAAGATCAAACATATTAATTTAAGATCTAAACCTACACATATGAAATGAAACTAATATTTTTGAACACACATAAATGAATCTATGATTATAAAATTGAATGTACAAAATAACATAGTG
This sequence comes from Sequoiadendron giganteum, assembly GCA_007115665.2. Lineage (NCBI taxonomy): Eukaryota > Viridiplantae > Streptophyta > Pinopsida > Cupressales > Cupressaceae > Sequoiadendron > Sequoiadendron giganteum. The sequence goes on from CM021109.1 coordinate 297,837,069, forward strand.
TTACCATCTCGTAGTAGAGTGCAGTTTCCTGATGTTGGGTTGTTCTTATCACTATGAAGCCTTCAAAGTTCATGTGCAAAATTTTGAGGAGTGATTGCCTTGGGATGGTTGATTGAATAAATGAGGTATGAAGCACTAGCAATGATGATTATGAATGTCAGCAGGAATTTGTTATGTAAATGATATTGATTCTCCAATTTTTATTTGTGAGGAAAGGGGTTTGTTATATATAAAATGATATTTGAAATGAACAATCGAGATCATGTTGAAGAATATTCATATCAATGGTCAAAGCGTTTTGAGAGGATTTAGACATGAGAAGATTGTGCAAAGTTTATTGCACAATTTAGGTGATTGAGAAATAGATTGGCCAGTCAAGGATTTAGATTGATCAGTTAGGATTTAGATGGCTTAGTTAGGAAATTGATGGATTAGTTATGAATTTGATTGATTAGTTAACAACTTAGATTGCTCAGTTAGAAATTTAGATTGATTAGTTAAAAAATTAGATTGCTTAGTCAAAAATCATAATTTGCTCAATCAGAAAGTGGGCGAGGAATATGAATTAATTGATTTAATTAATTAATTCCTTTTTGGAGTTGAACGTGCAAATCAAGTTTGAATTTTGCAAACAAATTTGCATTAGTTTGATTTGATTTTTGATAATTGATTTGAATAGTTTGAATTATTCAAATTTTGGAGGGGAAGTGTTATAATTAAAATATTATTTAATAATTTAATCAAATTAGATCAATAAGGTGGTTTAGCAATGCAATTAAATAATGAGATTTATTTAATCAATCAAGATGAAATAAAGTGAGATTATGAATTTATTAAATAAATGTGATTTATTTAATTGGTCAAAATGATGAAACATGAATTAATCAAATAATGTTGTTCTATTCAATTAATAGCATAATTACGGGTTTTAGGACTTTATTAAATAAATAAAATTTATTTAAATTGCCTAAAATGATGAACAAGTGAATTAATTAAATAATGTTGTATTATTCAATTAATAGAGGAATTAGGGTTTTTGATGTCATTTCAATGTGGTATGATGTGGGACATTACAAGATGATTCTAAGATGTTTCAAGTCATTCTAGGATGGTTTCAAGATGTTAAATGATGTTCTGAGATGGTTTTGAGATTTTACGAGATGATTCTGAGATGTTCTGAGACATTTTGGGATGTTCTAGGGTGAATATGAGATGATGCTTAATGTTTCTTGATGTTGTTTGATGTTGTTTGATTTTTTTCTATGTTGTTCGATGATGTTCAATGTTGTTCGATACTATTCGATGTTGTTCAATGTTGTTCGGTGTTTTTCAATGTTTTTTAGCATGTGCGATAGGTGTTAAGTACTGGTTGATTTGTTTCAAAGATTCTATTTTTAAGATCAAGTTTTTTTGAAAAAAATTTATGCCCCACTGTGCCTCGATGTTTAGTGGAATGATGGTAGGACTCTATGTTTCCCCCTCGATAGGTTGACTGAAAATGTCAAGCTTTGTGGTCAATCTCTTGACACTATTGTATTTCAATTTTGATGTTTTCAAATGAAATATCATATCAATAAGTGTTTTTTTTTTTCTCATTTTGATGCTTTTTTGAGCCTCTAATTTGAAAGTAGGAAGGTTCCCTATGTGAAATTAGGGTTTTCTTGAGGTGTTATATGGGAAAATAGTCTTAAAATTGGCTCATTTGTGCTTTGATCCTTTTGCTAATTCTTGTCTATAGATTTCACATTCTATCAGTTTTTGAGGAACAATGTCAATATTTGAGGATTCCCCACATCATTTCGAGCTTGTTCGAGAGTTTGGACGGCCTTCAGGCATCGATGACCTAGATGTACCTTCTCACTTTTTGCTTTCAACTTGTTTTTTTCTCGTTATGTGTGTACAAAGTTCTTATAGTCAATAGAGTAGTTTTTATGATTCTTACATAGTTGCATCATTTTTCATGCTTTTTCCTTGTCAAAACCTCGTACTTGAATTAAAATTATGCAGTTGCCTAAAAATTGTGCCCTTGTTTCATGCACTTGACTATAAATTGTGCCCTTGACCTAAAACTGTGCAGTTGACCTAAAACTATGCCCCTGTTTTTGTGCCCTTGACCTAAAACTATGCATTTGACTTAAAATTGTGCCCCTATTTTCTTGTCCTTGACCTAAACTTGCGTAGTTGCCTAAAAATAGTGCCCTTGTCTAGTATTTTCTAAGCATTTGCTCAAGAACCAGACTTTTGAATTCTCTTTCTATTTTTGTTGTTAGCATTTGTTCTAAACTCTAGCATGTGTCTATTTGTCATCCTAAATATCAATTTTCATCATGCTCATGTCATTTTGCATTGCTTTACATGTTTAGAGTGAAACCCTAACATCATAGTTTATAATGATTACAAGTGAGTCTCAAAGCACTTATGATGAGATAGAGATGTCCTCGCCACTTGTTCGATCTGATTACCTATTTTGGTGTGCTGGAGTGGGGCTTCCTTGATGCGTTGGGATTATGTTATATTTGTTACATGCCTTTGATTAGGACTCATACGATGATGATGACTACACTTGTGGAGAGGTGGCACTCTGAGACATCCTCCTTTCATTTGCCTATAGGGAGGCTATTATTACTCTTGAGGATGTTTAGAGGATATTTCATCTTCACATTCATGGTGATCTTGTTACATATCATGTTCGATGAGTTTGCTATGCTATGAAGCATTTGTTAGCTATTGCACAATTAGATGTACATGATTCAGAGGTTGATCTATCTAGGTTTTTTGATAGCACAAATCCTATTGTTCTTGTCCTCTATGGTCTGGTATTAGGATTAGTTGTTCCTAATAGGCGAGGTTGATAGTTTTCTATGGATTGGGGTACATGTATCAAGAGTATGCTAGAGCATGGGATGAGATATGCCTGGGGTGCTTGTTTTCTTGCTCATCTTTACCAAGATATGCATGAGGTGGTGTATCGAGGTGGGAAGTCTATGTTTGCAAGTGTTTCACTTTTGCATTTTGGGGCATGGGAGAATATTGCAGTGACTTGTCTGAACAAGATACAGGATCATTCTCTGAATGATCCATACTCTTATCATTATGGGGAATTTATGCATTACACCTTTCCTAGTGACTTTCCTTATTGGCATCGTGTGTTTGATGAGATTCCAGGTTTTGTGTGGAAACCTTGTATGAGCTATGAGGTTTGGTGAAAGGATGCTGATCATATTGTTTATTGCCCAAAAATCCGTTGGCTGATTGGCCATTCGACTTATGTGATAGAGAATTATCTATTAAATTGAGTCTTTTTCTAGTTTGAAGAGAGACATGGGTGGGTTCCTGATGCATATGAGGCTCATTTTGGTCAGACTACTCAGGAGGTCCGTGTATGGGGTCTCCAAGCTGATATAGATATTGTTGTTTCCAAGTTCAAAGAACTTTCCCAAGCTGGTTGGGGTTGGCTTGTTGGTGTGGCAGATCAAGGTACTACTCATGATTATGATGAGTGGTGGGCATGGTGTAGGCCTTTTAGGTTTACTAATCCTGGGGGTGATCCCATTATGGGTAGAGCAATTATTATAGGTCATCATGGGGAGAAACATTGCATTAAGGTTCTCATAGATTAGTTGGATTGAGCTCGACGTGATGAGGCATAGGGTATTCAGGATGAGCATATGCCTCCTATGCAAGGTCACGGATAGGTTCCAAGTCTTCCTCCACCAGCTAGGGATGTTGATATACTACTAACTCAAATGACTCCTGCCAGAGATGTAAAGATTTCATGGTGATAGGTTGTAGAGGCTCTAGTAGAAACTTTGAGAGTTGAGTGAGAGAGTGAGATCAATCGATGACATGCTATAGAGGCTCAAGTACTGTTATTGAATTTAGAGAGAGATACCCTCTGAATAGAATATGATAGTATGCGAGTTGAGCGAGATTGGTCTCTATAGATGTACACCTATTATCAGACCTTATATGATGCTACTATTCCTAGGGCCTCTCGACGCCCATGGTTTGGGGAGTTGAGTTATGTGAGCAATGGTGGTAGTGGTGCAGGTGCAGCTATAGGTGATTAGTCTTTGAGACACTCAAATTGTTTTTGGTGGTCTATAGTATCTTGTCCTTCCTATTGGGGTCTTACTTTTTTGGTACTTGATCTTCATGTTGTTTCATGGTGCAGGGGCATTTGTTAGACATGTGTTATATATATATATATATATATATTCATTGGTCTAGTCCAGACCTCATATATATGTTATGAATTTTTATTATCCTATCACACTTGTGTCACTATTGATAATGATATATATGAGATATTCCTTCTTCAATTCAGCTTCATTTTTATGCTTATGTGATGGTGATAAATGATGATGTATTTTTATATATGTTTTTATACTTTTCTAATGTATGAGTTTGATGTGGATGGATGAATCATACTTTGTCTCGTTATGATGTGGTTTTATGTTGATAAATGAATGCCCCATACAGGATACATGATACATGATACATGATGTTTTTATTGGTTTATTATCATCATGATATGTATTGATAACATTTGTGGATGTAGTATGGATATGGTTCTGATGATGTTTTATGCAGGATCAATGTTAATCAGAAGAAATATTGATTATAGATAGAATTATGATGTTAATTAGAAGAAATATGATGATAGATATATTTATGATGTTAATTAGAAGTATTGATGATGGATAGAAAATGTGATGTTGTTAGTTGTTAATGTGTTGATTTTTCTTTTCTTTAGAGACTTCACAGTTTGAACAATCCTTTTTGATGTAGCAAACAGATACGATGCACCATGGTATGAATTACCAAGGTGAGTTTGTATCCATTGTGTGGAATTTGACTCTACAAACAAAGAGTATTCTTGTTCATACCTTACATACAGATCTTTGTTTAAAGGGGTGGAGTTGTGTGAAAAATATTTCGGACTAGTCACAAAGAGAGGTATATAACACCTAACATGTAACTGCTTCACGAACTATTTTAATACAACTTCCATATACTCAATAAAGCAAGTATTTAACATGGTAATATTACAAAAATATCTTACAAATAGCAAATTGAAATGACGCTCCATTTCCCCCATTCCTTCTTCTCTAAATCCTTATGGACATCCTCAAGAGATCTTGGGAATGGGTCAATAAAATAAATCACAAAAATAAAACCATAAAAAGATTTAAAAAAAGTTGCAGTATCACTTGTCATATCTATTTGGGGTGGGGTTAATATCCATTATTGATCATGTCTATCGTAGGAATAGATCTGTTAAGGCATATCTCAAGATGTTGTTGGGACTTTGTCAAAAAAATAGGTAGTCAATACTTTGGCATTGTTTCCGTATTTTTATAGTCAAATCTTATGCGATTGTTTTTCTTGAAAGTTCTAGCTTTTGATGTTTCCTTTTTTTCTTTCTTTGTTTTTTCAAAGGATGATTGTGATGATTTGTTTATTATGGATGCAATGTTTATCGCGGATTTTGATGATGGGATGGATCTTTTTTTTTTCTAAGTTTTTATGATGTTTTTTTTGTTGTTTTCAAGGGACTAACTTAGGGCCTTAGGCGCTCATCAAAGATAAGCCTTCCCTATGTTGTACACATAAAGGCTCGTAGTTTTCTTGGTTTGACCTTTTCTATTTTATGAATGTTTTTGGATTTTGTATGTTGTATATGTTTTTGGGATTTTGATTTTTTGACTAAATTGAAAAAAGCATGTTAGAAACCTAAGGGGACTGACCTAGGGTCTTGGGGGCTAAAAATCCTTGCCTATGTTCTACACATAAAGACCACGCAGTTCGATCGTTTGACTCAAAGCATGAATTGTTTTGGGTAAACAACATCGATAATCTAGATCGATATTCCATTTTTGTGTCTAGAGGATATGTTGTGGGAATGTCACTTGAACTAGCTGTGAGGTTCAAGAAAATGTTGATATCTTAGACTGTTTGAGTGAAGAAATAACCCAACAATGTTTTTTTGTTTTTGATGTTTTTCGCATGTTTTTGAATTTTATTGTTTTCTAATGTTTTTGAATTTTGTTGTTTTATGACCTTGATCGGATGTTGCAAGATCTAATCCAAGACCAACTTTGGGAAGTTGCCCCCAATAAAACAACTTTCCTTAATTAGTGACAAGCCATGGTTGGATACATGATTTATGAAATGGATGGGTCAATGCTATGGAGAAGTGTTGATAAATAATGATTACAAGTTTTATTCAAACATAGCACGTGTTTTCCAAGTTTTCACTATGGTAACTATTATAGGAGCTCCACAAAGTGGTTTTCACTCCAAGAACATTTTATTTCTCTTTAGTATTTTTCTTGCTTTTTGATTTTTTTGTATTTTTATCTTTTTTTTCTATTTTTTTTGGATTTTTACCCTTTTTCTTGGGGTATTCTGATGCAATTTTATGTATAGAGCTTTTTGAGGTGGTTGTTGTTTAGCGATTGAACTAGAGGTTCTCCTTCAAGAGTATCCAACTGATATGCTCCAGAGCCATAGCTTTCTATGATGATGAATGGGCCTAACCAGTTAGGTTCAAATTTTCCCTTGTCATCTTGATTTAATTGTATCTTCTAATTCTCGTTGAGAACTAAGTCACCAAATTGAAATTTTATGTCTTTTATTGTCTTGTCATAGCTTTGTTTGAGCCAATTTTGATAAACTTGTAGATGGTTTAATGCACTTAAATTCCTTTCATCTAGGAGCTCTAATTCATTCAGTTTGGATACCTTGTATTATTCATTGTTGACCATGCCTTTTAATGAGACTCACAATGAGGGGATTTCGACCCTGATAGGTAATACAAATTTTGATCTGTAGACCAAGGAAAAGGGTGTGGCCCTAGTGGGTGTGTGAATGTTGGTTCAATAAGCCCATAAGGCTAGGTTTAGCTACAAATTTCAATCACAACTGACATCATTAATAGTCTTTTTCAGTATTTTCAAGATTGTTTTATTCAATGCCTCAACCTAAATTTTTCCTTGAGGATAGTAGGGCATGGAAAATATATGTTGGATAGAGAACTTGGAACATAGTTCTTGGACATCCTAATTCTTGAATGGGTGCCATTATCTGTGACAATTATTTGTGGGATTCCATACCTACAAATGAGATATTTCAAAATGAATTTTGATGTATGTTTTTTGGTGATATAGGTCAATGGAATTGCCTCTATCCATTTAGTGAAGTAATCTATTGCAGTGATAATGAATTTATGACCATTGGATGAAGCATGTGATATCTTACCTACCAAGTCTAATCCCCATTACAAAAAAGGCCATGGTGTCATGATGGGTCTCAACTCTTGTGTTGGTGCATGGAATAGATCACTTTGTTGCTGAAATTGTAGACACCTTCTAGAATGTTAAATGTAGTCTTGCTCCATGGAGGGCCAATAGTATCCTTCCCTAAGTAGCTTCTAGACTAGGTTAGGTCTGCTAGAGTGGGATCCGCAAATACCTTTGTTGACCTTTTGTAAGGTCATTTGTACTTCTTATGTGTTAATGCACCAGAGTAACATATCATCTAGGCTACGATGGTATAGGGTTTCTCCTAGGATCATAAAACAAGAGGTTCTACATGTGAAAGTTTTCTTCTAAGTAGTCATTAAGTCAAGTGGTATGATACCATTCTGGATATAGTCAAAAGTATCTTGGTACTAGGGGAGTTAGGACCAACAACAACACATACCATTTTTTATTCTAAGATGTCGAATGTAGGCACAAGTAGTTGCTCCATGAGGAAATCATATTTATGAACATTCTGAGGAATATTGAGTAGTGATCCTACCATTTCCATTGCATCGAAAACTCTATTATTGATCTGAGGAACTTGCTCAAAGGTTATTTTGATGAAGTAATCCTTGAAATTTTCCTCCATTCTTTTGTATGCTAGCAATTTGTTGTTATTTGTTTGGTATTCATCGTTCACCTATCTGATTACTAACTAAGAGTCTCCAAAGACATGTAGGTCTTTTATTCTCCATTCAATAGCCATTTCGAGCCCTGTGATAAGAGCTTCATATTCTAAAATGTTATTTTTGAATGGGAATACAATCTTGTAGGTCTTGGGTATACTATCCCCCTCTAGTGTGAGAAATAGAATACTTGCTCCAGAGCCATATTGAGTATGGGACTCGTCAAAGTATAGAGTCCATTGACTTTTTTTTTTTATCATTAAGAAAATCTTACCTATAAATTCCACTATGAGAGGTTTATGATCATCTATGGGTGCTTTGGCCAGTTGGTCTGCCATGACTTATCCCTAGATAGCTCTCTTGTCCATGTACTCTATATCAAATTCACTCAAGATCATTACCAATTTGGCTATAAAACCTATTAGGGTTGCCTTTGCTAGTAAATATTTGAGTGGGTCTACTTTGAAATCAACTTAACCTTTATGTTTAATATGTAATGTCTCAAATTTTGTGTTGAAAACACGACTAAGAGACATGCTCGTTCAATAGGTGAGTATTTTAGTTCATAGCCCACCAGTGTTTTGTTGATATAGTAGATTTCCCTGTCTTTATTGTTATCATCTAGATAGGCCAAGAGAGCTCCCAATGCTACTTGTGTGGTAGACACATAAAGTATCATCTCATTTTCTAGAATAGGTGGCATGAGTATAAGAGGAGTAAGTAGATACTCCTTGAATTATTGGAATGCTTGGTCACATATCCTAACCTACTTGAAGGTGATGTCCTTGTGTAGGAGATGAGTGAAAGGGTGGCACTTGTCTACCAATTATGTGATAAATTTCCTGATGGATTGTAGTTTCCCTTGTAGGCTCCTTAACTATTTTAGTGTCTTTAGAGGAGTCATCTCCATTATAGCTTTTACCTTTGTAGGATCTGATAATATCCCTCTACTTGACATGATGTACCCTAATATATTTCTATATGTTACTCTGAATACACACTTCTTAGGGTTGATTCTCAGATTGTACTTTCTAGTCGATCAAACACCCTTGCTAGATTTGTCAAGTGATCTGCCCTTTTGATTGACTTTCCTAGAATTTAATCCACATAGTCCTCCATGATTGTGTAGCATGTCATGGAATATGGTCATCATCTCTCTTTGATAGGTTTCTCCTTTATTATTTAGACCAAAAGGCATCACATTCCAACAGAAAGTCCCCCAAGCATAAGTGAATGTTGTTTTGTGTTGGTCATCTAGAGAAATATTTATCCGGTTGTATCAAGAGAAACCATCCATTAAGGATAGCATCTCATGCCCTACTGTTAGATTTACAATCATGTCAATGCTCGACAATGGAAAGTAATCTTTTGGATAGGCCTTGTTCAGGTCTCTAAAGTCTATACATATCCTTATGCCCCCAATAGGTTCAGATACTAGTACTAGATTTGATATCCATTGTGGATAGTCAATGGGTCTACTGAATCCTACATCTAGTAGCTTCTTTAGTTTTACCTTTATCAATAATGCTATATGAGGAAGAATTTTTTTGAGTTTTTGCTTGATAGGATTTTCTCTAGGGACACCAACTAGATGATGTACCACTAAGGCTAGATCTAGTTTAGGCATGTCATCATAGGTCCAACAAAAGTTAACCTTTCTCTCATTGATGAATGTTGTGAAATTTTCCTTCTCCTCGGGATCAAGTGATATTGCATGGTATGTTATCTTTGGGTCCTTTGTTGTGCCAACATTTATGGACTCTATTTATTCTACAAGGAGTGTTGATATTTATTGATATTCTAATATAGGGATATTGAATCCTCCATCCTTGGGTGCCTCTAGGAGTTTTTGACCTTCGAATGCATCCTTTATTTTTCTCTTTTTTGGATTTGATAGAGCCACAATGTGGTTTTCACTAGGGGATCATATATTTTTTCTTTCATTTTTGAGACTGGAAGATTCAATCTCTCCACCAAAGTATGCCTCCTATTCTAGATCCATGATGAACCTTGCTTTGTGATCTCTAGCTAGTATGTCTATTCGAAGTCCCATGAACTCCACAATTTCCTTGTCATTCTGGAATTGATCTAGAATAGGTGTACGTTGTTGTTGATCCTAATCTATGAGTTGTGGGTAATAGAGTGGGAGACTATTATATTGGTCTACAAAGCTTTAAAAAGTAGGTGAAAGGGTCAGTATGGATCTTGTGTCTTTTTCCCACTGGGTATCTAGGTCATCATTATTAGAAGTAAGGGAATCATATCCAGTGATGAAGGAAGGATAATACAATTTGTATTCATTAGAATCTGTTTCAGAATGGTAATATATGTTGGGAATGATTTCCATGTACTAGAGAGGGAACCTATCAATTCTAAATTTGTCGAATAAGTCTTCAATGGGTAACTCATTATCCTTGACATGATAGATATCCAGTTCCTTAACACTAGCAGAAGTTTCTCATTTCATCCAAGAGGTTCATCTAGTTTTTGGAATGACCACATCTTTTGTTTTATAACTTAGCCCCATATTTTCTTCCTTTGTTCTACTATGATAGGATCTGATTGGCCTTGTTTATGTAGCCTAAGGCCACCTATTCCATTGTATCCTGTTTGTTTGACTAATTGATAACCTCTAGTGTTAGGATTAATTAAAATGGGTTGTGGCTTTTCTAGTTCTTTTTGGTCCTCCTTGTATATCATGGATGAAAGGTCATCCTCAAATATTTCTTAATCTTTCATGTCTTTCCATCTAGTAAATACTATGGGCTTGGCTATCATTTGTACTATCTTGATCTCTTTTAGACCTCCATATACTCTGGGTGTTGGTGGAAGCATTTTGATGTAGAATGCTTGGTTAAAATGGTAGTTCCCATTATCCTTGTCAAGTACTTGAATCTTGGCTTCCATTTTTGGTTGATCACTTGATGCAATTTTGGTAGAGGTTGATAGAAGCATGGAAGGGTTGACATAAGAAAATGAATGGAAGGCTATATCATTGCTAGGTACATGTTGGATTTTATTGTATTTCTCATCCAAATTTTCACAAAAATGGAAAGGCTCAGGATTGACATATAGTGTTACTTCCTTTCCTTCATGGGGAAACCTTAGGCATTGATGAAAAGTGGAAGGGACTACTTGTAATGCATGGATCCAAGGGTATCCCAAGAGTAGGTTGTATGGAAACTCAAGATTTAGTACTTGACAAGTAGTTTCTATGATGGTTGGTCCTATCTGCATCGAAAACCTTACTGTTCCTTCAAAATTTCTTTCCAAGTCATCATATGCCCTTATGGTGATACTCTTGCCTTTGTCAATCATGTTGTCAAAATACCCTAGTTTTTTGATGAATTTCAAGGTACATATGTTTAAACCTTCAACATTATCTATCAATACTCGTTTGACCATGGTCTTGTGAACACTAACCTCTATGTATGGAGCTTGATTGTGGAGTGTTCTTTGTGGTAGATATTTATCTAAAAAGGCTAAATGATTACTTGCAATGATTTTTCCAACCATGGCTTGGAACTAACTAGGTTCAAGGTCATTAAGGACTGATGTTTCCAATGCTTTTTCCAATATCTCCCTATGTGCGGGTGATAGTTTTAATAATTCTAGGATTGAGATTACGATAGGTGTCTTCTTTAATTGTTCCACAATGTTGTAGTCATTTGGTGACTTGATTGTGGGTTTGGTAAGTGTTCCTTGTATTGTAACTCTTCCTCAATGGGTAGTCACATTGTAGTTATTGTCTCCTTGTATTGTTACTACATTTTCCCTATTTTCATCAACTTGTGAGAGGGTTTTTGAATCTCAGTTGTTTGTGATGTGTGATGTTTGTCCTTGATGAAAAAACTAGTTCTTATAATGGTGTTCTTTGATTGAAATTGCCAAGCTACATGATGTGTAGATTGGTTTCGAGGGTTTTGATTGGTTGGTTGGTATATGATGCAAGATGCATTCTCTCATTATTTGCTAGGATTGATTGGTTCTCGTAATATACAGACGGTGTATTCACTTGTGATGTGTCATTGACATCATGCACACGGTTTATACAGTTGGGATGGTCTAATCTTGGTGCATTTGGTTATTTTTGTAATCAATCTTGGCATATTTAGTACTTTGTGGATAGTGGTTTGGATTTTTTTTGTGGTACTAATCTTGTTGGATTCATGTGCAGAGGATATATATCACATGGGGTTATTCTTTCTACAGGTGTTGATGATCAGGTGATATCATTTTTTTATCATTACAGATGCACATAGTGTTCTAACACTCAGATTGGTTCAATGATATTGGTTGGTACTTACATTGGAATGTTTATTTTCAGTCTCTACTTTGTTTTGTTGAGACACATATAGGTGATAGAATTTCATTGCTCAGATTGAAGGTAATTTGGTAAGCTTCAGTTTTCATGAAGTCTTATATTGGAAATTCACTTTATTCAGATTTTACATGCTTGGTTTGCATGGTTGTATCATCCTTGATACACAAACAATTTATCATGTTGCATTTATATTCATGAGTTATTCATATAAATTCATAAAGGCTTCACTTACATTTCATTAAGTTCACCTTGGCTCAAGGCATACTCTATAAAATTTGGGTTTTATACATTCTTTTTGGTTATCCTGCACTTAAGATAATGCGATCTAGAGGTATCGGGCACTTAAGTTTTATGTGATCTATGTTTAAATAATGCAACGAAACCGACACTTAAGATATTTTGTCTATGATTGAAAGCCCTAGTCGGGCATGCTAAGTATTGTGAAGTTGGCATTTTGAAGTTTCAAAGCCTTTTAAAAAAAAAAAGCTTAAATAGAGTTATGTTTTGAAGTTTATATTTTGGTCACATTTTACATGTGACATTGGCTGTTATAATTAAAAAAAAATTGATTTTGTATAAATTCACTTGGCAGTGACAACAATATGGTTTTGATACATAGTTTTTCGTCATACCTAGCATTTGAAATTGGGAATTATGTTTTTATAAAGGGTTTTTGACTTGGTAGTCGACAACAATTATGATTTAATATTTGAAACTGGATTCTAAAGGCATCATTATGTTCGGATTTCAAAGGTTAATGATTTTTGACTAATTAGGTTTTCGGATTCCAAGTGACTATTCTATTTTGGAAAGTCTTTGACAGACTTGAAAGAAAGAAGATTAGGGTAATATTGTTGTTGTCAATGTGTTAATTTCTTGAATCCTAGCCGCCACCATATGTAAAGTATGCAAAATATCAGTTGACATTCTAAAAGAAAAATGAGAACTAATGCAAGCCAAAAACAGGAAGCTCGGTGGCAGTTTTTGTTTGAATGGATTTTGTTTTTTACTGTGGAAGTTATAAGAGTTACTTCCAGCTGGGTTATTATTAGTTTATGTGACAATTTGTGGTGGTTTCTTCACCTTCATCCTTCGTGGTCAGGTAAAATGATCTTGTGGTTTTGTTTTTAAAAGATTCTTTTGGAATATTCAGTTTGGTGCTTAAGGCATAAGCATTTTTCAATTCAAGTCTTTTGAGATTCTAGCAAAAAATATTGTTGTTATTGAAGATAGAAATTTGATAGGGTTTCACAAACTCGAGTTGATTTTTTCAGTTAGATTGTAACTAAATTGTTTGAATGTGGTGATATTTGGTTAAAGTGTTTACTTTGAAGGAGGATTTATTTAGGATTTGTCATTGGAACCCTAACCCGAGTTGATTTTCAGTTACTCAATCTACATACATAAGTTATCATTCCCAGTGGCTTTAAATAGATGATCTTCAGGCATTTTTCTGTAATCTAAGAGAAGAATATGAAGCTTCAGTCATATTGTGTAAAAATAGTACTGCATTGAAAATCTTTTACTATGATTCTCATACTATTGTATTGAAGGAAGATGTTGATGCACAACATTCTTTAGTGTGCTTAATGATAATATACATAGTCTTCTATTGAAATTTTAGAGTTGTAAAATCTGCACTTCTAGGGTTCTAATAGGATGCTATAATTTTAGTGCATTAAAAGAAGTTGGTGCTTCTTGGAATGGGTATTCCTAAGTTTGTAAAAACTGGGAGTTGGTGCTCCTATTGAAGTTGGTGCTTCAATCTTTTCAGTGTTGAGTTGGTGCTCCACCATTGTTACAGAGTTGGTGCTCTTTGAATGAATACAAGGAACATTTTAATAGTGTTTTTTTATACCCCATGAGGGTTTTTTCACTCTAGAAAATAATTTGTCATGTGTTGAAATTTGTGCGATTGTGTTTCAGCTCATGTGTTTAACTGTTTAAGTTTTCATTATGTCATATGTCAAAATAATTTCATGCAATGCTCTGATGCATGTTTAATGTTTCATTCTGAAAGGGTTCAAAGTGTAAAGTTCAATCTATCATGAATGTATGTTGTTCAACCTGTTATAAAATAATGTTCAATCTATCATAAGATGCATAGAATCTTGTGAATCTAAAGAATTATATAGATAATTTCTCAATCAATTTTATATGAACAATTTATATTATTCTTTGAAAATGCTTTGTAAAGTCACTCGAAACAATCTTTTGTTTAAGAGTTTAGTGTTGTTAAAAGTTCACTTTGTAATAAAAAGTTTCATTTAGTTACTTTCAAAGTCATCTTTTATATCTACATTTCAAGTTACAAAAGTTAAATTTGTACATTAATTTGATTCACGCCCCCCCCCCCCCCTCTTAGAGTAATTCAACTTCCAACAATTGGTATCAGAGCATAGGGTCCTGCATTAGGTTTCATACCTAGGATTGATTTTGGTATTTGGAAGTTTGTCAAACATATATTGAATTCGAGAAGGTTCTTCTTTGACTTGAGAGAAATGCTTGTTTAATAAAGTCTAATTGACTTAAGGTTTTTGGAATTGGAGTGTTGTGTCTGATATGGAAAAAGCTAGAAGGAATAAGGGAAAAATAAGGTCACAACAAAATACTAACCATCAAGCTCTGCCTAAACTTAATATGAGAAGTAATGAGGAAGAGATCATTAAAAATAATCCAAACATGATAGAGTATCCTATGTTAGAACACCTCAGTTTGGAGGTACCAATTTTATTCTTTGGAAAAGTCGGATTGAGACATATTTGTCTTCCTTAGGTTTTGATGTGTGGGTAGTAGTAGAAAGAGGTTGCACTATATCTGTAACATCTCCTTCCACACATGAGGAGAAAATAACTCTTGAATTCAATACTAAGGCTATAGATGCCATTTTCAATAGTTTTCCAAATGAAATTATTGCTAAGGTTATGCATTGCGGGAATGTAAAGGAAGTTTGGAATAGTTTGATTGAAATGAATTAGAATGGTGAGTTGCAAGAGGAGATATCTTTGAAAACTGAAATAAGTTGTGGGTCATCTGATAGTGATGGTTGTGCAAGCCTTTATCATTCTGAAGAAAATCAAATTGAATCTAAATCTATAGATATTACCAATGAACATTCAAATGGCCAAGAAATTAATGAAAAAGATCATTGTTTTGGAGAAGTTAACTCTGAACAGGAATATGAGGAACAAGAAAGACAGGTTGATTTGGAAGGTGAACTCCTGTGTGCTTTAGATACAATTAAGAAGCTTAGAAGAGAGAACCAAAATTTAAAAAGGCAAATTCAATAAGCAAAATATATCAAAGATAAGATATGTTCAGATCTTATAGAAGCAAAGATACAAGCTGAAGAAGCTAGAAAGATTGAGGAAGAAGTTAGAAACCAACTTAAAGTAAAAGAACGGAGTATAGAAAAACTTGAGTGGAAAGTGGTTTTACTGAGGAATGTTGATAAAGCACCAAATAAGCTAATTGATGAGAAAATTAATGAGAATGGCTCTATGTCTTTGGATATAATTATTGGTGCATAGAAGGATCCAAGTGACAAAGGTGGTCTGGGCTTAGAAGAAGGACAATGCTCTAAAGTTAGAAAAAACACCTAGAACAAAAGTAGATTTAAACTTTCATGCTACTAGCATTGAAATTGCAGGAAACAATCAACACAATGATATCAATAGAGGAGGAAGGAATAGAACAAACAGATTCAAAAGATCTCCCTTTGCTTGGCAAGGAAAATTGGTGAGGTATAGTTTTTCTTTTTCAAGCTATTGCTATTCTTGTTTTGATTATGGCCATAGAGCATCTAAATGTTGGATTAAAGTGAAGAAAAATGATTGGTGAAAGAACAATAATATTGTCACATGCTTCAAGTGTAGTCAATCAGGTCATATTGCAAGAAATTATGATAAATTGTTTCTAAAAGATGATGTAGGGGAGTGTAAATCTTTAGTTGTTTGTTGTATATGTAATGAATATGGTCATAAAGAAAGGTTTTACGGGGAGAAATCATTTGGATCTTTAATGGTCTGGAGAAGAAAGCAATAAAAGGAGAAGGAAGGACTTAGTCTTGTGCGTTATGCATAAGGATCATCCCTTAGCATTTAAAAGGTAACATGAAGATAAGGGGAGATCATCAATGCATTATAAAACAAACCCCGTTGATATCAAACAAGAAATGGCTGTGTTTTGTTGCCCCGTGACTTATTTTCATATCAGGGTGTAATTCATAGTGTTAAGTCACAAATATATCATTATTTTGTTTGTGTTCTATGTCGAGTTCATGTCTGTGCTGAGAATAACAATTGATGATAACATTTTTAATACTATGGTTCATATATATCATCATACTGATGGTGAAAATTTCTCATATGTCTACTGAAGTTGTAGTGGGTGCTTTATGTTTCTTTGAAAGTCTTTGTGGTAAAACATTGTATAAAATCTATGAAGGATGCTTGAAACACAAATTATGCCATTTTTGGATAGATTGTTTTAGCTTTGTTGCAACTTAATGACAATGGAATTTTTTTTTGTTGTGATGCTTGGTACATATTTTATGAGTGAAGTTTCAATGTCAAAGCATGATAAGGCAGAGGTCTGTTAATTGTTTAAGATCTTGAGGAATATAGTTCGGCTTGTAATGATAGTGGCAACTAGCTGAAAAGACAATGACAGTGAGTGTTGCTTGAAATTAAGTGTTATTGTGTAGACTAATAGACATATGACAGTTATATATTTTAGTGCTTACAGTATTTTATACCTGATATGATGTTCTTGTTGCTAGGATAGTGACCTTTTCACCTATGTTCCTTTGACATATCTTTTGCAGGAAGCTTCAAGTTTTAAAGTTTAGTAATAGTTCATTGAAATTAACATTGATGGTCAATAGATAATGGTAAAATTTCATGGTTGGAATGTGAAAAACACTCAAGAAGTTATTATAAAATTGTTTGACAAGTGCCATGTTGCTGATTCTAGAAGTTCGTTTGTGCAATCATATGATTAAAATATTTCTGGTTGACAAGGACTCTTCTTTGACAGAGCTTCTACTGGATAATAGAGACATTTCTCTTCAAAATTTTATCATACAGGTCATCTATAATAGTTTGGAGTTGTGTATTCATGATAAAAGTTTTAAGAGGTTGTAGAATTGATAATGTGTTTGGTGACAAAACTGCACTCTTAGGACAGTGTTCATCCTTGGTTCAATTATTTGTTTGATATATGTTGGATTTGGATTCTTGGTATCTTCATTGAATCATGGTAAATAGATTAAAACAATAATGTTCTTGTAAAAATTATTGATGATTAGTTCATTGATCATGAGTGGATTAGATTGCAGGAGTCCTCAATCACATGAAATAGTGATTTTTCCAGCCTAATTCAGTTGCTAACATTAAATGAATTTGTGAATAACGTTAAGGTTGATGTGCTAATCTGATGGAGTCTTTCATTTCCTATCATTCAGGCAACAAGAAGGATTGATTTAATGAATATTATTGTATCATGACCTCCTACAGGTGTTCACATCATTTTTTATGTGTTTCTACTGACACATTCATTGCAGAAATTCAAGTTTGAAATTACTTTGATAGTTCTTTGGAAAGTTTGATGTTCAATTCTTAAGGTGCAGTGACTTAGCTTTGAAAGCCAATGATTTGAAGGAGAAATGGTTTACTTTGGTTCACATAACAAGTATTACTATGAATCGAGAAGTAAAAGACAACATGAATGATGTTTGTACAAGACTGGTGGATAGACAATCCATTCAATGATAGTGATTGTTCTCTATTCTAGAAAAACTGATAATGTTATAAACAGGTTTTTTGTTGCTTTAACAATACAACATACTCTTCTATGGTGGATAGTGAGCATACTGAATTTATTAGTGGGACTAAGTTTTGGTTGTATCTTGCTTTGATTCACATGTAAATTCTTTGTTGATCAACATGTAGACATAATGATGCTTTACACTAAAGGTCATTTTCTTGAAGGAAAGATAAAAGATCCTCTGCTAAGAGTTAGTATATGCAAAGCGTCAGGGGGAGCCTCTTGTTGAAATTTGTCTTTAAGTATTAGAATTGATAGGGTCTTTGATTGCATTTATCCATGAGATTAACACAAGGAGATACATGCAATACCATTGTTTGCTTATAAAGTGATGGCTATTGGTTGATCCCTGAGTCTTGATTCATACTTTCAGCTGGACGTGTATTGATTGGACTCTCAGTTGTTTATTTTCATGGCATCACACATTCTCCTCTTTCATCTTGTCATTAACGCAAAGAGGGGGAGAGAAAGTATGTCTTTTTCCATCAAGTACAAAGGGGGAGTTTCTTGACTCTCAGTTGTTTGTGATGTGTGATGTTTTTCCTTGATGAAAAAACTGGTTCTTATAATGATGTTCTTTGATTGACATTGCCAAGCTACATGATGTGCAAATTGGTTTTGAGGGTGTTGATTGGTGGGTTGGCATATGATGCAAGATGCATTCTCTCATTGTTTGTTAGGATTGATTAGTTCTCATAATATGCAGATGGTGTATTCACTTGTGATGTGTCACTGACATCATGCACACGGTTTATACAGTTGGGATGGTCTAATCTTGGTGCATTTGGTTATTATTGTAATCAGTCTTGGCATATTCAGTACTTTGTGGATAATGGTTTGGATTTGTTTTGTGGTACTAATCTTGTTGGATTCATGTGCAGAGGATATATATATCACATGGGGCTATTCTTTCTATAGGTGTTGATGATCAGGTGATATCATTTTTTTTTATCATTACAGATGCACATAGTGTTCTAACACTCATATTGGTTCAATGATATTGGTTGGTACTTACATTGGCATGTTTATTTTTAGTCTCTACTTGGTTTTGTTGAGAAACATACAGGTGATAGAATTTCATTACTCAGATTGAAGGTAATTTGGTAAGCTTCATATTTCATGAAGTCTTATATTGCAAATTCACTTTATTCAGATTTTACATGCTTGGTTTGCATGGTTGTATCATCCTTGATACACAAACAATTTATCATGTTGCATTTATATTCATAAGTTATTCATATAACTTCATAAAGGCTTCACTTACATTTCATTAAGTTCACCTTGAATCAAGGCATACTCTATAAAATTTGGGTTCTATACATTCTTTTTTGTTATCGTGCACTTAAGATAATGTGATCTAGAGGTATCAGGCACTTAAGTTTTATGTGATCTATGTTTAAGTAATGAAAAGAGACCGAAACTTAAGATATTTTTTCTATGATTGAAATCCCTTGTTGGGCATGCTAAGTATTGTGAAGTTGGCATTTTGAAGTTTCAAAGCCTTTTCTAAAAAAAAAGCTTAAAAAGAGTTATGGTTTGAAGTTTATATTTTGGTCACATTTTACATGTGACATTAGCTATTATAATTATTTTGATTTTGTATAAAGTCACTTGGTAGTGATAGAAATATGGTTTCGATGCATAGTTTTTAGTCATACCTAGCAATTGACATCAGGTATTATGTTTTGATAAAGGGTTTTTGACTTGGCAGTCGACAACAATTATGATTTAATATTTAATAGTGGATTCTAAAAGCATCATTATATTCAGATTTCAAAGGTTAATGATTTTTGATTGATTAGGTTTTCAGATTCCAAGTAACTATTGTATTTGGAAAGTCTTCGACAGACTTGAAAGAAATAAGATTAGGGTAATATTGTTTTTGTCAATGTGTTAATTTCTTGAATCCTAGCCAATGTCATATGTGAAGTATGCAAAACCTTAGCTAACATTCTAAAAGAACAATGAGAACTAAAGCAAGCCCAAAACAGGACGCTCTGTGGTAGTTTTTGTATGAATGGATTTTGTTTTTGACTGTGGAAGTTAGAAGAGTTACTTCCAGCTGGGTCATTATTAGTTTATGTGATAGATTGTGGTTGTTTTTTTGCCTTCATCCTTCGTGATCAGGTAAAATGATCTTGTGGTTTTGTTTTTAAAATATTCTTCTGAATATTCAGTTTGGTGCTCAAGGCATAAGAATTTTTCAATTCAAGTCTTTTGAGATTCTAGTAGAAAATATTGTTGTTGTTAAAGATAGAAATATGTTAGGGTTTCACAAAGTTGAGTTAATTTTTTCAGTTAGATTGTAACTGAATTGTTTCAATGTGGTGATATTTGTTGAAAGTGTTTACTTTGAAGGAGGATTTATTTAGGATTTTTCATTCGAACCCTAACTTGAGTTGATTTTCAGTTACTCAAAGTGCATACAGAAGTTATCATTCACAATGGCTTTAAATAGATGATCTTCAGGCATTTTTTTGTAATCTAAGAGAGGAATATGAAGCTTTAGTCATATTGTGTAAAAATAGTACTGCATTGAAAATATTTTATTATGATTCTCATATTATTTTATTGAATGAATATGTTGATGCACAACATTCTTCAATGTGCTTAATGAGAATATACATAGTCTTCTATTGAAATTCTAGAGTTGCAAAATCTGCACTTCTAGGGTTCTGATAGGATGCTATAATTGTAGTGCATTAAAAGAATTTGGTGCTTCTTGGAATGGTTGTTCCTAAGTTTGTAAAAAATGGGAGTTGGTACTCCTATTGAAGTTGGTGCTTCAATATTTTCGGTGTTGAGTTGGTACTCTTTGAATGAATACAAGGAACATTTTACGAGTGGTTTTTTATACCCCATGAGGGTTTTTCCACTCAAGAAAATAATGTGTCATGTATTGAAATTTGTGCAATTGTGTTTCAGCTCATGTTCTTAACTCTTTAAGTTTTCATTCTATCATATGTCAAAATAATTTTATGCAATGCTTTGATACATGTTTAATGTTTCATTCTGAAAGGGTTCAAAGTGTAAAGTTCAATCTGTCATGAATGTATGTTGTTCAACTAGTTATAAAAGAATGTTCAATCTATCATAAAATGCATAGAATCTTGTGAATTTAAAGCATTATATAGAGAATTGTTCAATCACTTTTAGATGAACACTTTATATTATGCTTTGAAAATGGTTTGTAAAGTCACTCGAAACAATCATTCTATTTAAAATTTCAGTGTTGTTAAAATTTCACTTTGCAATCAAAAGTTTCACTTAGTTATTTTCAAATTCATCTTTTATATCTGCATTTCAAGTTACAAAAGTTAAATTTGCACATTACTCTGATTCACCTCTCGAGTAATTCAGCTTCCAACAAGGGTTCCTAAAACCATTCCACTGTATGTGTAGTTAGCATTGTGGTACGATTGTTCATTTCCTTTATCATTCCTCTTAGTGTGGTTTGGGATTAGATTTGAGTATATTTGTAGATCTTTGTTTTCAAGATGATGCTCAACGTCTACTTCCCCTTTATCTATCAAATCCTAGATGATATGTTTGAGGTACATGCAATTCTTGGTCATATGTCCTTTTATCATATGGAAATCACATAAGTCTTTCTCATTGTACCATGGTGTCTTAAAGATACGTTCCTCGTAATTTGGGCAATCATTCCTTTTGATGAGGTTTTGTTGTACTAGTTTGTGCATGAATGTTTCAAGTGACTCACCTAATACAGTGAACTGCCTCCTAGGTTGATCATATTGCCTTTGTTGCCCTCCTTGATTTATCTATTGGTTTACAACCTGATTGTTCTTGGGATGGGTAATTTGGTTTCTTTGTGTGTTGTTAGGAATATAGATTGTTTGTGCTACCTATGGTTTTTTTTTAATTTTTGTTTTGTGCATTCCATATTGTTTTAGTATCTACCACTCCATCATTTGTAATGTTCTTGTTCTTGGCCTAGACTTTAGGTTTCTCATTTGAGCTAGAGGGACTATCTTTTGGGTTGTTTTTTCTTAAGGTTCCTCTTACTATGAGGGTTCTCTCAATATGCAACCCCTTTTTCAATTATTTTCTCAAAGTCTACAAGACATAGCATAGTGTGTTGGTAGTTTATTTTAGGTAGTACATTCGTGATGAAAATATCCACCAACTCCTTGTCTGGAATGGGCCATTTGCACCAACTTTATTTGTGTCTCCATCTCTGTAGGTAGGAGGTAAAGGATTCTCCATGGTTTTGTTCGATTGTGGATAGACTTGTGATGGTGACATCTTGTTCTATGTTAAACGAGAAGTGAGTTATAAATTTACTAGATAGCTCATCAAAAGTTCTAATTCCCAGTTGTCGATGAGTGAACCACTCCATAGCATGACCTATAAGGCTATGTGGAAAGAGTCTCATAAGATAGACGTCATTTTTCTATACCTCCATACATGATACCAAAAAGTCTCATACATGCTCCACTGAATCTGCTACTCCTTTATACTTTTTATCAAACCTAGGTATCTCAAAGTTTTTTGGGAAGGGTATTGCCATGATGGAATGATCAAATGTGAATGGAAAAATTTCTTGGAGAGTGTAGGTTTTATTATGTTTTCCTACCTACATATCTGCTATTTCTTGGGTGACAACATCTAGCTTTAGTTCCATCTCTATTTTTGGTACATGTGTTTGCAAAACCTGTGTGTAATAACCTTGTTTCCCTACTAGGTTTTGGTCATATATCAGGTATTGTGAAGGTATAGGACCTTGATAGCCATATGGGATGTAAGGAGGGTTAATTCTTATTGTGTGTAAGGAGGGTTAACTCCTTTTTTTGGGGGTGGAATAGACTGAAGGCTTCCCTAATGATGCGTTTGTGGGTGACCTTATTGATGGGATGACTGAAGAAAGGTGCTCCATGAAACAAATTTTTGGGCAGGACTAAATTGAAGGTTACCCTAATGATGCATTGGTGAGATACCTTATTTATGGGATGATGGGGTAAGGGTGCTTTGTGGCACACATTTCTAGGTAGGACTAAACTGAAGGTTACCTTGGTGATGCATAGGTAGGATACCTTGTTGATGGGATGACTAGATAAGGGTGCTCTATGGCACACCTTGCTAGGTAGGACTAAACCGAAGGTTACCCTAGTGATGCATTGATGGGATACCTTGTTGATGGGATGATTTAGGAAGAGAAATTTTTGGCACACCCTACTAGGTAGGAATAAATTCAAGGTTACCCTAGTGATGCATTGGTGGGATACCTTGTTTATGAGATGACTGAGGAAGGGTGCTTTGTGGCACACCTTGATGGGTAGGAATAAATTGAAGGTTACCCTAGTGATGTGATGGTGGGATACCTTGTTGATGGGATGAATGAGTAAGGGTGCTCTGTGGCACACCTTATTGGGTAGGACTAAACTAAAGGCTACCCTAGTGATGCATTGGCGAGATACCTCATTGATAGTATTATTGGTTTGGAAGGGGACACTGTGATCTACCTTGTTGGTGATACTAGTTATTCAGAGGGGGAACCTATGTTCCACCCTATTTATGGTACTAATTGTTCGAAGAGGGACCTTGTATTCCACCATGTTGATGGTACTAATTATTCAGAGGGGGGCCCTATGTTCCACCCTGTTGATGGTACTAATTGTTTGGAGGGGGCCACGTGTTCCACCTTGTTGATGGTATTGATTTTTCGAAGGGGGATCAACACTTGAAATTCTCTAAGGGATATATTTCCTAGGAGGTGGATTTTTGTTTTGAGGTTCATACTGAGATGGACCTCCTTGATACATTTGTGCCATTGTTGCTTGTTCAATCTGAGTTGGTTTTTGGAACAAGGGGTTCTCTTTGGGTTGATCACTATTTTGTGAGAACATGGGTGGCATGATCAAAATCTATAAGGGTTGGTTTATTTGTCTCACATCTGATTTATCCCCTACGAGAATAAGATTGGGGTCTTTGAGAGCCTCTACATTGAAATCCATGGGTAATTTAGCACCACTATGTGCTAACTTGACGAAATAGGTGGTTGGGTCTTTTCTTAACAACCTGTCCATTAGTTTGAGGACCTTTGGGTTATTAGAATGTTCAAATATTTCCTCCCCATTTATCTCTTCCTCACTACCTACCTCCTCTATAACCACTCTATTTGGATCTTGATTGTTTTTTTCCATTATCTCCTTATGTTTGTGGTACATTTCTTCTTTATTGAAGGTGTCTCTATACACTAGTCTCTTTTGGGGAGTTTCATGGTAACTTGGCCTATACCCCCATGGGCTACTCTCATCATTCATGGTATTTGTTGGTGGGATACTGGTTGTGTTCTTGCTTGCTTCTATTTTCTTCATATGTTGTGACCTTGTGGTTGTCATAAACAACTTGGTTCCCCTATGGGAAAGTGGTGTACTCTGTAGGTGACTCAAATACTAGAGACTTGATGTTGTCCTACAGATTATGTGATATATTGGAACTATTGGAATAGACCAAGATTTTGATAGTATTAGGAGTACAAGTTCATATTGTTCCTTGAAGCACATTTATGAAAGTTGTATTCTAACCTAGTTCTAGTTTCGTGAAGTGCCCAAAGGTGTTTCTTGAGATATTTTGGAGTAAGATGCCTATGTCTAAAATGATGACCTATGGAATTTACCTTAGGGATATTGACCTTGTGTGAGATCATGAAGAGGATATTACCTAAGTCTAAAATAATATGGACTTTACCTTAGGGACTTTACCTAAGTCTAAAATAATTTGGTTCTTAGTGATAACTGTGAATGTGAAGATCTGACACTCACTCGCTGGCCACGTAAGTCTCTTTAACCGTTCCTGTTCCAATTAAGGCATAGGATTAGATATAGTCTATTATCAACATGACTTGAAGATACTTTCTTATGATTTCACAACCTTTAATATAGCCTACCAGTAAATGTGCTTTGAGACCTTGCAATGAGTTCTCCAACATGGGATGTATCTCAAAGAAAGCCCCCTCTTAAAGGTAAACTTGAAAATAGAGTGCAATGCTCAAAAATATTCTTTCAATCACCCGAGATCACCAAAAGGTGCAAGGGGAGAAGATAAAACACTTCAGCTTTTCCAATCAATGAATGCAAAATGAATAATCCATAGCAAATTGATTCTTTTTAAACACCTCGAGTGGTGTTATCCCCAAAAATATGTGAATAAAATAAACAAATTGTTCTTTTTATTTACACCCATAGGGTGTATTTAGGATATCAATCAAAAATAGAAATGGTACAATACAAAATAAATAACTTGTTCATTTTAAGCTCCAAATTTGAGTGTTTCTAAGAAAACAGTCCTGGTTTTCAATTGGTCAACAAATGTAAATTGTGCATTCATCAACAAAATGGAAATAGTTTGCGCTCTTTTTATGCACCAAAATTAAAGTTCCTATTTATGAAAACATGAAATGTGTTTATTTTTAGATCCTAAAATCGAAGTGTTTTTTTTATTCTTTTTATGAGCACCAAAATGAAAATTCCTAAGTTAAGAAAACATGAAATTGGTTCATTTTAAAACACTAAATTCAAATGTGAGTTTGTGTTTGTTCATTTTAGAGTACCAAAATCAGAGTTCTAAATTAAGATAGCATGAATTGGTTTAATTTTAAAACACTAAAATCAACTATGACTTTGAGTTTTTCATTTTAAAGCACCAAAATCAAGTTCCCAAGTTAATAAAAATTTGATTGTAGATCTAAAAATCTTGGACCAATCGTCTTCCCTACAAAAAACGTGTTAATGTCACTTGAATCCTGCATCAAATCTATTAATACCTATTTGCACACTCAAAAAAAAGTAAATTTTAGTGGAGAATTTCATTACAATAGTGTAGGATTTGTGCACTTGTCTATCAGAGAAACTGCTCAGTTCTTAGAGCAAATTCTTAGAGAAAAAATGAAAAAGCATTGGTTTTGAAGCAAATGCTCAGATTTGACAGCAAATGTTAACACTATCAAAAGAAGATGCACAAGTTTTGAAGTAAAAGTGTTGGTCTTGATGCAACTACACAATTCCCATGTCAACTGCACAATTCTTGTTGCAACTGTGTGATTTTCTTGACAGTCAGGTTCATAGGTTTTCTGAGCAGCATGTGAAAACTCTGCCAAGTGCATTTTCGAGACCTGTAGCTTTAAAAAAAACTCAAACAAACATTAGAGGAGGGGACAAAGGTCCCACTGGGTGTGCCAAAATGTGTGAGGTGGGGACCATTAGATCGAAAGTGGGATCAAACATGCTAATCTAAGAATGCAAACTAAGATCAAACATATTAATCTAAGATCTAAACCTACACATACAAAATGAAAATAAGCCTTTTGAACATACATAAATAAATCTACAATTACATAATTGAATGTACAAAATAAAATAGTGTTACCATCCCATAGTGGAGTGTATTTTCTTTATGTTGGGTTGTTCTTATCACCATGAAGCCTCCAAAGTTTGTGTACAAAAGCTTGAGTGATTTCCTTGGGTTGGTTGATCGAATAAATGAGGTATGAAGCACTAGCAATGGTGATTGTGAATGTTAGCAGTACTTCATTATGAAAATGAAGTTGATTCTCTGATCCTTATTTGTGAGGAAAGGGGTTTGTTATATAAAAAATGGTATTTGAAATGAATGATTAGGATTGTGTTGAAGAATATCCATATCAATGGTCAGAGTGTGTTGAGAGGATTTAGACATGAGAATATTGTGAAAAGTTGATAGCACAATTTGGGTGATTGAGAAATATATTGGCCAATCATAGATTTAGATTGATCAGTCAAGATTTAGATGGCTTAGTTAGGAATTTGATTGATTAGTTAACAACTTAGATTGCTCAGTTAGAAATTTAGATTGATTAGTTAACAAACTAGATTGCTTAGTTAGCAATCATAATTTTTTCAACCAGAAAGTGGGTGAGGAATATGAATTAATTAATTTAATTAATTAATTCCTTTTTGGAGTTGAACGTGCAAATCAAGTTTGAATTTTGCAAACAAAGTTGCATTAGTTTGATTTGATTTTTGATAATTGGTTTGAATAGTTTGATTTAATTATTCAAATTTTGGAGGGGAAGTGTCCAAATTAAATTATTATTTAATAATTTAATCAACTTAGAGGAATAAGGTGGTTTAGCGACATAATTAAATAATTGGTGTTATTTAATCAATCAATATGAAATAAAGTGAGATTAGGACTTTATTAAATAAATTTGATTTATTTAATTGGTCGAAATGATGAAACATGAATTAATCAAATAATGTTATTTTATTTAATTAATAGTAGAATTAGGGGCTTTAGGAATTTATTAAATAAATAAAATATATTTAACTTTTCTCAAATGATGAACATGTGAATTAATTAAATAATGTTGTATTATTCAATTAATAGAGGAAATAGGGTTTTTGATTTCATTTCGATGTGGTGTGCTGTGGGACATTGTGAGATGATTCTGAGATGTTTCGAGTCATTCTGGGATGGTTTCAAGATGTTTTGAGATGGTTTTGAGATGTTACAAGATGATTCTAAGATGTTCTAAGACATAATGAGATGATTCTGAGATGTTTCGGGGTGATTTTGAGATGATGCTTAATATTTTTTGATGTTGTTTGAGGTTGTTTGAAATTGTTCGATGTTGTTTGATGTTGTTTGATGTTGTTTGGTGTTGTTCAATGTTGTTCGGGGTGTGTGATAGGTGTTAAGTCAGTTTTACATGTCTACAATACTTATATCCAAAAAAATCCCCCAAAACATAGTTTATTCTCATTACCACCTTTGCATTACCATCCAACTTGCAAGTCTCACATGTTTGAAACAAGGTCACGAACCAAAAGAAAAGACATGGATTTCTCAAGTGACCCCTTTCATGACACCACCCTTGGGAAAAAATCAAATCAATCCACACCTCAAAGAGAGACACCACAAAGAGACTTTACATTGGACAATCTAAGTCTAAAATAATTTAACAAGAAGATGACTCTCAAAGAAATTGAAAGAGCTTACCAAGACCCAAGGATTTTAAGCATGGTTGATCAATTTTTTGCTGTGGATCCTAATAGATTTTTCTATGCACTAGCTAAAAAGAGCACCAAACTCCCTCAAGGATTTGATGTCTCAACCATTGTGGAAGAAGATACACAAAATCCATTTATATTAAGGATGCCCTCTTCACAAAAAATGTCAACCATACAACTTGGAACAACAACACACATGGCAACCACTACTGCACACATACCTAGCATCTCCACATTTGGAAACAAGGTGACCCATGCTACTACACAAGGAAAAAACTTGACATTTGGAAGCTCATCAAATTCCACGAGTAAGACCTTCACAAACCCTCTTTTTCAAAGTACAAATCAAGGTCTTCAAAACATAAATCAGGGTCCTATACTTACACTTCAAAACACAAATCAAGGTCCTTCATTAAAATTTCAAATCACACCATCATCCAATCAACATCAATCAAATAAATCAAGGAAGGCTCACATTTTCCCATGAAGGATCCCAAATTAAAACACCAATCAAGGGCCCACTCCTACATTGCAAGCTACATTTTCAAATGCTAATCAAGGACCTACACCTACATTTTCAAATTCTAATCAAGGACCTACACCATCATTTTCAAATGCTAATCAAGTAACTACCCCATCATTTCAAAATTCTAATCAAGGACCTACACCATCCTTCCAAAATGCAAATCAAGGACCAAATTTTCACATTCAAGGAACAAATCAAGGGCCTACACCTCAATTCCAAAACTCGATACCAAACACAAACATGAACTTTGGGACAAATCTAAATGCCAATTTCACTCCAAAACCAAACAACACACATCAATATGGTAAACAAGGTCCCACACCACAAAACACAAATTCCAATCCAAATTTGACATGTGACCTCAACACCAACACCATAACACCAAACCAAACCAATGCAACACCTTCTATTGTAGATATGTTGATGCAAAAAAATATAGGCCCTCCAACAACAAATGAAAAATATACAATTAGGGGCTAACAAGAAGACCTATTCCATGGCGGAATTATGCCCCTTTCTATTTGACAAAAATCTATGCATGCCACCCTTTCCCCCTCATGTCACAACACCACCTTTTCCTAAGTATAAGGGGATAGGGGATCCAATAGAACACATTTGATAATTTAACATGTCATGTATGGAAGTATCATATGATCCTACCTATTTTATGAGACTATTCCCATGAAGTTCCACAGGGCCAACCCTAGATTTGTTTGCACATCTCCCTCCAGGGATTAGAACATGGGGTGAGTTGGCCGATAAATTCATTAATCAATTTTACTTCAACATTAAAAATGATGTCACCCTTGCAACATTAATCACAACCAAACAAGAAGAAGAGGAATCACTTACCTTGTTTTACCAGAGATGGCTAGGTTTGGTTAGAAAGTTCCCTTATCAAATTCCTAAGAAAAAAATAGTCATCATGTTCATTGAAAACCTTGACAAGGAAATGATGAGTAGTCTAAAAATGTAATATTGCACAACTTTTTATGAGATCCTTGAGAAAGGTGTCCTTATTGAAAAGGGTCTTGTCACAAAAGGACTATTCAAAGTACACAAAGAAAAACCAAAACCTAATAATCACAAAATAAAATATTGGTCTTGAAACAAGAATGTCACAAATGATGGAATTGTTGATGCCAGAGTAATAACCAAAGGTCCTACCATTCACCTCCAAGGTCCTTCCTCATCGAGCACACCAAATGTATCAAATTCTCAAATGCAAGGTCAAAACCAAACATTGAATGTAGTCTAAAATAATCAACAACACATAGGTCCTCTTTGTGCCAAGAGAACATACACCCCATTGGGTGAACCCATTGAATCAGCCCTAAAAAAATATTTTGAAATCTAATGTTATCTCACTACTAGACATCAAAAATTATGAACCCTCATTAATCAAACCTTACTGATGGAAAGAGGATGAATACTGTGAATATAAGCATGGAAAAGGACACAAAATATCTAGATGTTGGACTCTCAAAAATATCATTCAAGACCTTGTTGAAAATGGAACCATTTCAATATGAGATTCACAAGGAAAAACCAATACTAATCATACCATGTTTAAAACTCCCTTACATGACCATGACAAAGTAAAATCCTCCAGTTTAGGGAATGACAAAAAATCCAATTATGTAGCTATCAAACATCATTATAGCACTATTATCCTTAATATAAAACCATTTTATGATCACATTACCACCATTACCATAAAAAATCCAAGTTCAGAATGTGTGGTCACCACTCGTAGAGCGAAGATAACTCTTCTAGGACCTTCTTCCAATACATAGCTGAAAAACTAGTATAATCTCCTAGATCAGTTAGGAAAAACTTCCGCACACATTTCTATTTTGGAAATCCTTCACATATAACCGCAACACAAAGATATCCTTGATAAATCATTGCAAGATGTGTTCATACTCTCTAATCTAGATTTCAATGAATTTCAGGCTGTGGTTGGATACCTAGCTATGGCACACCATTTCACCTTCTCTAGAGAAGACTTTTCCACATAAAATTCTGATCATAATGATGCACTACACCTTGAAGTATGTGTTAATAAACATAAGATTAGATAAGTCCTAGTAGACAGTAGAGAAGGTCTGAACATTTGTTCACTAAAATTGGTGAAAGAATTGGGATACTCTAAGAATTGTATAGACAAAACCAAGAAAGTTGTGATCAAATATTATGATGATGTTGAGCATTCCTCTGAAGGCGTAATTTAACTTCCTATAAGATTTGGTCCATCAATACAAAATAAAATGTTTCATGCCTTGGATTTGGATTTGCACTATAACCTTCCCCTTGGCCACCCATGGATTCATGCCATGAAGGCTATCCCATCCACGTACCACCAATGCCTCAAATTCCTATATAACGACACTGAAATTACTATTCCTAGAAACCTTGATCCTTTTCAATATTGCACAAACCTAAAAGGAACTGTTGAACATTAAGTGCCCATCAATCGAGAGGCATTATTCTCCACTTCATCTACCACTCCATAACATTACATTGATCCATCTATCCTTGTCAAATCATCCACTCCGTTCTCCACACCTTCCAAACCCAAAATCTAGATTCAAGACAAAGGATGTGGATATTACAACATGAAGAGTCTCTTTTTCACTAGAAAGTTACCTAAACCACCAAAGTTTTATGGAAAACCGAATCTTGTGTAGCCTTAAGTCATCATACGTAATTACCCTACCACCTTCACTAAATGGGGGGAGCTAACTAAAGAGTCTTTGGATGACCACATTCTCACATGCTTTGACAAAGAAGAGGAGGATACTGAGCCTAAGAATTTTATAGTTGAACAATATCCAAAAGGGTTCCTAATAATGAAACAACAAGGATATGATGGACACAAAGGCCTTGGCCTAAACAAACAAGAAATTTTGGAACCTTTACAACCTCTTAAATTAATAAAACACCAAGTGTTTGGGCTTGTACCAGTAACAATGATTGTCCAAGGTATCGGATTATCTTCGAGTGAGGATGTTAATGCTTTAGATGAGTTCAAGATATCCAAAGAATCTTGCAACTTTGAAGCTGATTCCAATGAATATGAATGGGGTTCCTTCTCCTCCACTACCAAAATGGACCTTGATAGACTATTTGGAAAAATTGATGAGCCTTCCCTTGAAGAAAAATTCAATCAAATTCTTACAATTGGTTCCCTGCAAAATCCACTAAATCCCTATCCTAAGGTCCCTTTGAAAAGAGAAAAGTGGATCAAACAATTCTAAGAAGCTCCATTGATTTTTCTTATTGGGAACCTAATGACTCTACGTCCATCTTCAACCTATCTTCCTACACCATGACCCTTGATAATATTGATGATGACTTACCCCTTGTCTACTTGCAACTCATAGACTAGGATCACCAAGGACCACCAAGTTTTGACACATTCGAGAATGACGAAGAAATTGCCAAGTTCATGGGACTTCATGAAGGAATACCTAGTGGGGATCACAAGGTTGGATTTGCTATATAAATAGATCATGTGGAATTCTTTGGTGAGGCTTTCCTATCCTCTAGTTGTAAAAGTGAAAATGAAAAATGTAAAAATATAAATAATAGGTCTTTAGGTGAAAATTGAAAGGTGCCTGTTGACCATGAAAAAGTAAAAATAAAAGACGTATCCAAGGGTAAAAACCTCTTTGAGGTGCCTTGGGATGGAGGATTGGATAGTCTCCCTATAGAGCGAGAGAGATCACCATTGCTTATAGAAGAATCAAAATAAGTGAACATCGGAACACAAGATAATTCTAGAACGATACAATTGGTAGCATCTTCGACCACCAAGGAAAAGCTTGAGTTCACAAGATTATTTTTAGAAAAACAAAAATAATTTGCATGGTCATATGCTAATATTCCTGGATTGGATCCCAAGCTGGTTCTACATCACTTACCACTATTACCAAATTCCAAGTCATACAAACAAAAGATAAGGAAAATGCACCCACAAATTGTAGTCTTGGTCAAGGTGGAACTCAAGAAAATCTTGGATTTTGAATTCATATGCTCTATTGATTATGTAGATTAGATATCAAACCTTGTTCCTATCACCAAGCCAAATGGTCAAATTAGAGTGTGCATAGATTTTAGATATCTCAACAAAGCTTTTCCTAAAGATGATTTCCCTTTAGAAAATATTAACATCATAGTAGACCTTACTGTCATATATGAAATGCTATCACTTATGGACAGATTCTTGGATTATAACCAGATAAGAATTACTCCTAAATATTAACCAAAGACAACCTTCACATGTTCTTGGGGAAATTTTTGTTCAAACTTCATGCCATTTGAGCTTAAAAATGTTGGGGCCACATCTCAGAGAACCATGACTACCATTTTTCATGATTATAAGCATGTACTTATGGAGGATTATGTTGATGACCTTCTCTCAAAATATCTAGAACAAAGTGGTCACCTAGTAGTCTTGGACAAGATCTTCACACGACCTGAAAATATCAACTCTAGTTAAATCCAAAGAAATGTGTTTTCGGGATCCAATCGGATAAAATTTTAGGATATATTGTCTCTCATAGAGGGATAGAAGTGGATCCTACCAAAGAAGAAGCTATCTTGGGCATGTCATCACCAAACAACATCAATCATTTAAGGACATTACAAGGAAGATTACAATTGATCCGTAGGTTCATTGCTCAACTTGTATACAAGATTCATACATTTCAACATCTGTTGCGTAAATGAATTCCCTTCAATTGAATAGAGAAGTGCCAAGAAGCATTCAATCAAATCAATAATTATCTATTGACTCCACCAATTATTATGACTCCAATTTATGGAAGACATTTTATATTGTATGTGACAACTACATCAGCACTGGGGGCATTGTTAGCACAAAATGACAATGATGGAAAAGAACAAGCAATCTACTACATCAGTCGCACCCTAGTCAGATACGAGTTAAACTATAGGCCTATTGAATGAGCATGTCTAATAGTGATATTTACAACACAAAAATTGAGACATTACATGTTGAATCACAAGACAAAATGGATTGCTAAAATTGATCCTCTAAAATATATTCTCAGCAAAGAAGCTCTGACAGGAAGACTAGCTAAGTGGGTTATGATCTTAAGTGAGTACAACAATGAGTACATTGATTGAAAAGAAATGAAATGACAAGTGATAGATGATCAAATCATGGATGTACCAATAAAGGTAGATCATCCTTTGATATCCAATTTCCCAGATGAATCAATCTTTGTCATAGACACACCAACAACATGGAAAATGTACTTCGATAGATCTTACACAAGTCATGGTTCAGGAGCTGGAATTTTATTCATCACACCTCAAGGAGATTCCATTCCCAAGTCATTTCAAATAACATTTCCATGTACTAATAACATATTTAAGTACAAAGAATTGTTGATAGGACTCTGGAAAGCAATAAAATGGAAAATCAAGGATCTTCAAGTTTATGGTGATTCTTAGTTAGTGATTAAGCAAGTCAATGATAATTATGATACCAAAGATGAAAAATGATACCCTACAAGTGCATGGTTGATAGTTTTAGACTATACTTTGATGCCATCACATTTGAGTAGATACCAAGAATCTAGAATAAAGTAGTTGACGTAATGGCTACAATTGGATCTCTCTTAGAAATTCCTAACAATGTATCACAATATGAGTTGTTGGTAGAACAACTATTAGTCCATGCGTTCGATATCCTCGAAATGGAAATTGTGTGTGAACTTGTTAGTCTCGACACTTCTTGGTACAAATACATCTATGCTTATTTACATGACCAAATTATCCCTACTGACTTATCCTCCAACCAATGCAAAACCTTTACCTGATAAGCCTCTAAATATGCCATTATTGGAGAAACCCTTTACCATCGTAGCCTAGATAGAAGCCTCTTTCGATATCTTGACTCAAATAAAGCACAAACAACCTTATAAGAGGTACATCATGGTGTATGTGGAGCACACTTTCCTAGTCCTACTTTAGCCAAAAATATCATGAGGATAGGATATTATTGGCATACAATGGAATGTGATGCCTATCATTTTGTGAAGAAATGTCACCAGTGTCAGATTCATGGATATCTTATACATGTGCCATCTTAGGAACTATAGCCACTCACATCGTTGTGGTCATTTTCTCAATGGGGACTCAACCTCATAGGAAATATCCATCCCACTTTTGTAAATGGACATAAATTCATCCTTGTTGCTACTGAATACTTTATCAAATAGAGTGAATCCATCCCGATGACCTACATTACTAGAAAGTAGATAGCCAAGTTCATCTTGAATTACATTATATGCTGCTATGATATCCCGCAGTCCATCATTATAGATAATGGCCACCCTTTTAAAAATTGGGATGTTCGTGAACTCTATGAAAAGTTTCATATTCAACACCACTTTTCTGCCTCATATTACACCTAGGGTAATGGTCAAGTTGAGGCATCTAATAAGACTATCAATGACACTGGTCATGACTAGCACCTCCAACTCAATATCACTCTATGGGCCTATTGTACCAATTTTCGTACCCCTATAGGAGCCACTCGATACTCCCTTGTCTTTGGGTCTAAAGCAATACTTCCTATTGAGGTCTAGTTACCCTCCCTATGAGTCTCTATTCAAGGATTGATTCATCAAGAATAATATCATGTATCCCATCTACATGAGCTAGAGTTACTAGATGAAAAGAGAAAATCCTTTGACACACTTGAAATCATATCAGAATCACCTTCGACATAGTTATAACAAGAAGGTCTGACCTAGGAGTTTTACATTGGTGACTTAGTCCTAAAAGAGAATCCAAAGAATCAAGAAGATCAAGAAAAGGCCAAAAAATTTGAACCTAATTGGTTGGTCCCATATATTATCATAATAGCATATGGATTTGGTGCTTACTAGCTCTCTACTCTTGAAGGTGAACCATTGTATGAACCTATCAACAACATGCACCTTCACAAATATTACACTTAATTCTTAGAGTATCCCTTCAAAAAGGAAAAAATATAAAAAAAATATATAAAAAAATAGTCATCCTAATGAAAACCTAGCAAACATGCATCTTGGTGACACCAAAAAAATGAAAAAACTGAAAAAAATATTAAAGAGAAATATTTTTTCGAAAAGTGAAAACCACTTCGATGGTGCTTTGGATAAGTATCATGGCGAAAACCTAGTGAACAGGTGCCATGCCTAGTCAGTCTATGGTCCTCCATCTACTATCATTCTACCTAGTCTTTGATTCATTGCTCATCCATTCACCCATATCATCCATAATAAAGCTTTGACATCCTTCTCATGGCTTGAGAACCACTGACATTTAGTATTCTTCACTTTCCATGATCATCCCATGCATTCATCTATCACTTCCCCCCACCCATAATAAATTGGTCATGTACCTGACTAGGGGAAATTACTCAACTTACGTCTTCATGGGAAATAAAACTTGGTATCAACCTTTTAAAACATCAAAATCCAAAAAAAATCATAAAATATCAAAATCCAAAAAAATCGTAAAACCCTCAAAATCCAAAAACATTGAAAAACTTCAAAAACTTCCAAAAACAAAGTCAGAGCCTTAGTCTAAGTTAGTTTGTGTTACTAGATTCAAAATAGATTTTCTCTGTGTATTTTCTATGTAGACAAGGCTCATCTTAAATAATCCCCCAAGACATTAGGTGAGTCCTTTAGGTTTGTGCAAATAAAATCATGACTTAGTATTTTGCCAAATAAAACAAAGTCAAGCCATATTGAACTACGAGGTCTCTGTGTGTATAACGTAGGAAATTACATCAATCGATGAGCCCCTGAGGACCTAGGTCAGTCCTTTAGGGTTTATCAAGTCTATTTTTTTATCCACAAGCAATCATCATTCAAACCAAATCATGAATCAATAGACAAACATATCAAACAATTTTTTTATCCTCAATCAATCATCTTATCATCAATCAATTTATCAGGTTATTGGTCTTATATCAAAATGGGGAATTATTTCATTTGTCTCATTCAGTCTTATCACTTGTCTTTTATTAGGATCCATCCTTCATGAGATTATACTTTGTCTTTGGTCAGTCTTGTCATTCACCTTAAGCAAGACGTGTCTTTCTTACAGTTAGGTGCTTAATCAAAAAATGGTCACTTGGTCAACTTTATCAGATGTGTTACTTGCCTCCAACAGGATATGTATTTCTTGAAATTCAGGCATTGTCACATCAATCAGTCAAATTAATCCCCCTTTATCAAATCAGTCAATCTTGTCATTTTAGTCAATTAATCTTGCCTTAATAAGGGCGTGTCTTTCTTGAAACTAGGCATAATCAATAAAATTAATTGGTCAACCTTTGTCAACTTATCAATTAAACTTTATCAACTTATCAATCAAATTCAGTCATCTTGGTCAACCTAATCAATCACATCAAGCAATCTTATCAATATTCTAGGAAAACACTATCTCTTTGGCAAACACTTTGTGGGTTTGGGTTTGTCTTATCTTTTTTATTGGTTCTGGGTTATGTTACTAGTTCCCTCGAGGATGTCCTATTAAAGGATTTAGAGAAATGATGATGGATCATGATCTCTTTTATTTTCTTGTTATTTGTGGTTTGTCTTGGCAAAAAAGACTAGGATAATTGGGTCTTTAGTATTAGCCAGGGCATTCCTTGTCTTTTAGCATCATCTTTTGACTGCTTGTCTCTCACAAATGGTCACCTTGCACACCTTGTTCTATGTCATACCATGGTGTTTATGCTCCATTTGTGACAATTTTTGTGCTCGATGATGATAAATATAAAG
This sequence comes from Sequoiadendron giganteum, assembly GCA_007115665.2. Classification (NCBI taxonomy): domain Eukaryota; kingdom Viridiplantae; phylum Streptophyta; class Pinopsida; order Cupressales; family Cupressaceae; genus Sequoiadendron; species Sequoiadendron giganteum. Next base: position 297,874,504 of record CM021109.1, read on the forward strand.
GCATGAAATTTTCTCCCTTGTCATTCCTCGTCTAACTGACCATCTGCCTTGTCCTCCATGCTAACTTCCATCTCTTCCGCATTAACATTTCTTCCATCTACATCTTGATAGAGTCCTATGACACACAAAAATATATTGCATACATGATCATGTTAGAAAACATCATAGAAATAATTAACATCATAGACAAAATTATCATACTAAGCTACATATATTTACATAAGAAAATAAAAAAACATAGAAATCATCCATATTCTTTTAACATTTCACTGCATTACATTTTGCATTATGATTATAGTTCATTTCCATTTATCACATTACATAAAATAAAATTTCACATCACATTGCATTACATTTCATATAGATTGCATCATATTAATAACATTATGGCACATCATATTGTACATCACATTTTGCATTTACATTAGACATTCTCAATCATTATTCTTTTCATTTATATTAAAACATTTTGAATCATCATATTTTGCATCATCATATATGCATCCCATTGCATCAATATTATATGCATTCACATATCACATTGCACTTATCAAATTAGGTCCTCCATATTTCATTTATCATCCATACATATCATAAACACATAAACATTCATAGCATAATCATAAATGCATAACCATACAACATGTTCAACCATCACATAACCATCTAAAATACGTCAAAAAATTATAAAAGAATGAGCATACATAGCATAACATGATCATAAACATAAATCATAATGAAATAACACTGAATATCATAAATCATCACCAAAAATCATATCATATATATTGCTCAAAAATGTGTCATAGGTATAATGTTAAGATGTGTCGTGTCTATCAAAAATGGAGCTCACAGGCTCAATAATCAAAAAATATAGTGTCCATACAACATAATGTCAAAGATTCTCTATCCTGAGCTCCCCTGATCTCCTATCCCTAGGGCATCCCTATCCTCTTGACATGGTGACTCTCTGACCCTATTCTCTATGGTGGATGGCCTGCCATATGGGGTGGCCCATCTCACATCTGATGTCTCATCCTCTGTCTTGCTATGAGAGCACCTATTGTGTGTCCTACAATGAGGCCTTCCTTGTGAACCACTGTCAATTTGTAAAAATGTGGGCTCCCTCCTCTTCGGTGGTACCACCCTCTCATAAAGATCATTATAGTATTGCATGGCTCTTCTATCCTTAGCATACTCCCAAGATACATCCATGAAAAATTCACTACATGTAGCTATAAAATCAATCATCCTCTGATATGTCTATTGTTAGCTGATGAAAGCTAGGTCTCTCTCACTTTACAAGGTGTCCCTCTCAGCCTTAACGTCATCTCTCTCTAATGTCATAGTCTTGAGCTCTCCCTCCAGGGCCTGCACCTGAGCTTGCAACGTGGCTATCCTCTAGACCCCACCTCCTCTACCTTATCATCCATCCCCATGATAATCCTCTCTCAGAGGACTCTCTTTGCTTGTCCATCTCCACCTCCTCTCCATGCTCCTTTTATCTCCCCTCTCCCACCTCCTCAACCTCCATAGCCTCCACCTCTAAAGTAGGCATCTCAACATGTTGCTCCCCTCATGCACCACCACCTTTGTCACTACCCTCACCTCTGATTAATCCTCCTCCATATCATCCTCCTCCCGGATCAATGTTAACTATCTCACTGACTGTTGTCTTCCATCCCTCATCCTATGTTGGTCTCCTCCTTGACCTCCTCAACCATCTCCTCCATCATACCCTCCTCCTTCATCTCCCTATACTCCTCCTCCTTGTCCTTCATCTCCTCTCCCTCCACCTCTCTGGTTTGTCAGTCCCCTTCCTCAATGATCTATAGGCACTAGCTGCCTAGATCTATTAGTGGTACTGATCGATGAATCAACCACCAAGCATCATACTCTGGTGTGGTCCCTATATCTACATCACCTCCTCTCCAACCTTAATTTAATTCCTATAGGGCATCAATCTCATACTCAATTTTAGTCACAAAAATTTGTGACCCCAAGGATGAGCTTCTTGAGAGGACCATGCAAACTCAACCATACCCACAAACACACCCTACCTCTCCTAGAACTACCATCTAACCCACTCTGGAAGATACATCTCAATGATGTGCTAGCTCTAAACTGTTTGCCCAATAAGATACCTAGGTTGTTAGCATCATGGTAGGTGATCATCCTCACCGACCCACAAAGTACAGTCTCTATACAACCTCCAGATGAAACTAACCAAAGTATCCAATCCATGTCTCCAATAACTATCATCTCCCACATGTGTCTATGCTAGAGAAAATTGATATAGATACACATATGGAGCACCCACTCCCATTTGTCATGCCACCAGTGGTTGGAACACTGTTATGTGCTCCCATGCCCATATCATCAGCAAAGTAACACCATAGCTCAAGCTCTGTCCTCCCCTATAAGAAATATCATGCAACTAAAAGTATAACATACCCAATAAGCATGGTCCCCATGCATACACTATCCCATCTTGGACCATCTCCTGAGCATCTCTCCCTAGCCTACTGGGAAACTGTGACCTCTATGATCAAGAATCATCACCCCTACTATCAATGCACATATCACACATTCATATTTATCGTACCTCTTTTCCAGGGTCTCCCATCAGATCTCATACCCCTAAATATTGAGATATGCATAATCATCACTCTCATAATACTCATATATCACTTGCAATCCATGATTAGGGTCATATTGTACCTGTTTGCCACAGATCGGAAGATGCAAGATCCTATAAACATCCTTGAGGGTGACTTTCACCTCCCCCATTGGTAAATGGAAGCTGCAAGTCTCAAAGTGCCATTGCTCTACCAATGATGTCAACATGCCCCTGTTTGCCCTGATAATGGGCATATAACTGACATAAAATAAACCAAGATCAAGCAACACTTGTCTCTCCCACTCATCAAGTTGGTCCCACAATCAAAACACATCCATTCATGACTCCTGTGTATAGATAGGAGGTAGCCAAACCTTCAGTCATCACACAAGCCATCATGTTAATCTAAAGTCCCCATTTGACCTTATTGGACCTAATTTGACCAAGTCAAAATATTCTAATCTAGGGTAAATTTTTAACTAGGCAATTGTGTCGTTATTTTTTCAAATGTGTCACACACATTTTCCATCAGCTTGCAACTACAATTGTGTCACTATTTTGTAAAATTCATCACACACATTTTCCACTAGCTCACAACTATAATTGTGTCTCTCATATTTCAAATATGTCATTTCATACAACACTTGCATCACAAAATTTTGATTATGTCATTCTCAGCTGCATATGAGACTCAAAAAGTTAGTTGCATCGCACCATTTGATGTGTCGCGATGCAACTATCCCTACCCTAGCCCTAAATCAATTACACCATGATGATATGATTGCAGAGAACTGCTTCTCATCTACATCACTTGCACACACAATTGTGTCATAAAATCCTACGACGCAATTTCTTGCTAAATTTTTCCCTAAATGCACGAAAATCAAAAATTTTAAAAGGCAGGTTTCTAGTACTCACCAGGGCGGGTGCTCCGTTAGCTCGATGGTAGGTACAAATGTGGTATGCTCGGTGTGTGGCATCCAGAATAGGTGACATCTTCACAACCAAATCACTTAGAGATCCAAAGTTTTCTAAATTATGAATGCACAAATGACCTAGTTTTCCTAAACCAATCGCTATTTATAGGTTGAAAATTAGGGTTTCCACTTGCCTTGTCTATTGGGCACACATTTTGATGACTTTGACCTTGAATTTGACCTCCTTATCAACTTTTAAAATAAATTTTGTCTTCACCGTTAGATTCTTGTTGATCAAATTATCTTATTGGGACAATTTTACAGAAAAAATGATTTTTTTTTGAAATTTTGTAGAATTTTCCTGAGAGGGCATACCTAAACCCTGCTTTCACCGAGGCATCTTTTGACTGAATTTCTTTGATAAAATGCAATATGAACTGCATTATGTCAAAAAGGGGCAAAATTTAGACATTGAAAAATGTCTTAGTTTGCGAGTGTCATTTTTCTTGGTCTCCGTCTCTGCATAGTTAAATAATTTTAATTATTTAATTATTATTGATCATGTTCCTCTGTTAAATAAAAAAAATTTAATTATTTAATTAATTCACTTATTACCTTTATTCTATCATGGATCACTTAAATAAATTAATTGCAACGCTAATTCCCCCTTTCTTCAATAATTAAATAAATTATTATTTATTTAATTATTTCCTTATCATCATTCGTCTATAGTTAAATAATTATCAAAATTATTTAATTATCTCCCAATGCTTCTCTTTTATTAAATAATTAACCCAAATTAATTATTTAATGCCCTTTTCCCATTTCCTCTCATTTAATTAAAATGAGTTTTATAAATTATTTGAATTAAATGCTCACTTGTCTTTTCCTCAAATAAATAATTTGAATAAATTATTTATGCCTCCACTTGTCGAGAGATTCCTTCTCATGAATTAATTATTTTTATTTTTTAATTTATCCATATTCTTCCTCCACTATCTCATTTTCAAATCTCAACCGTCGATCATCTCTAGGCTCTATCTAATCTTGACCACCCATTTTGTAACCTCCCCTTTTATGTTTTTCATTTCTTCTCATCCGTCGATCTTGACGTCTTTCTAGAAGCTTGATCTTGATAGTTTGTTTGAATGGTTGTCTATAAAAGAATCCTTTCTCCTCCATTATTGCCTTAACAACCACATATCTCCAACTTTCTTGCTTACAATTTGCAAGTGTTTGCACAAGTTAAACTAAAAATCTAAGGGCATATTTTTAAAAGAAGAAATAGGAGAGACAAGAGAAGTGATTCAACTTCAATGGGGAGTGATTTTTTCTTATGGGAGACAAGAGAAATGATTCAAATTCAATGGGGAGTGCTTTGTTACTTAGGAGAGACAAGAGAAGTGATTCAACTTCAATGGGGAGAGGCATAAATTCACTAGGATCTAGGCTAGCTTATTTTAACCCATCTTACAGAAGATTCTTGAGGTTCATTATGTAGTTTTTTCTTGTTGAAGAATATATCGGTTCTTTATTTTCAAATATCTTGTGTTGAAGGTGTTAATATTCTTAAAAACATGAGCTAAATGATAAAACAACAAACAAAGACACCTTCCATGCAAGATATATGCAAACAATATATGCAATATCCATCAACAAGAAAATCTATAGAATGAACCTCAAGAATCTTCAAGTAAAACAAGAGTCATCAATTGTTAAGATTTCTATCAAAAGACATGAAAGCTCAAGAGATAATACAATGAGGGTTGAGTGATATATAGGAGAGACCCTAAATTTTAAAGGGATTAGATCATGATAAGTGTCAACATCTTATGCAATGACACATAGTTTTATAATAATAGCTCTCTAGTTAAAATAGTAAATCACTCCTAAGTTTAGCTTAAGTGCATGAGAATAAATTAGACTAATAATTAATTAAAGATTAATTAAATATTAGCTAATGCATGATTACTCTAACACTTCCCTTAAGATGAACTAAGGGAGTATCTAAAAACCCTAAAAAGTGAATGCATGATGGTCCCAACAAACAAGGCCTTGTAAGGTACCCATGTATAAACAAAATATCTCTCAAAATTGGAGAAAGGGAGAAAACCATGGTGGGAGAAAAACCCTCTCCAAAAAGAGAGAAAGGTGAATGAAGGAATAAAGAAGTCTCCAAATCAAAGCGAAGGACTAAGAAGCCTCCAACCAAAATAATTTCCTAAAAAATCAGAACATGTAGAACATCACTAAAGCACAAATAAGTTGTAGAATGTTGTTGAAAGATGACTACTATAGTGCTGAAATGAAGAACTTATAGAAAAAGGAATGAAAGAGTGTCCATATGGTAAATGATCCATCTCACTAAAATGCATGTAACCAACCATTGATGTACACTACATACAAAAGTACACGGGAACAAGAACTAGATACATAGATCACTCAAACTGTGAAACCAAGGAAGAATTAGCACCAATAGTAGAAACCCCCCATAATGCTAAAAAAGGAGAGCCAAGACAAGTACACTGAAACTGTGTGAAACCAAGAAGTATATGTAGGAGAAACAACCTGCAAAAAAAAGGGTGTGCAAACTAAGACACATAGATATGAGGCAAGAGTCACTAGGATTCACTACTATTGTGGAAGGGATACTCACTTGACAAAGGTGTGATGGAAAACCAAAGGAAACATCAACCCCCCCATGAAACTTTATATCATAGTGAGAGTATAAAAGGCACAACAGGATGTGCAAAATTTCCAAAAATAAAATGATCAAACAACATGATACCATGCAGCTTTTTCTTGTTGAGGAATATTGCATATATTGTTTGTAGATCTCTTTCATGGAAGGTGTCTTTGTTCATTGTTTTATCTTGCGGCTCGTGTTTTTTAGTGGAATATTTTACAAATTTTTAGCATATTCCACTAAGATAGGAATATTTTGGCCTTGATTTTTTTCCCAAGGGTGGATTATTTCTTGATGCATAGGTAATATACTTGGAATATTCTACTGATGTCAGTCATACAGTTAGTGAGAGGTGCCCCAAGTCCCCTTATTTGGCCTTTAGGGAGATTTTTTTTCTTTTGGCCATAACTTTGTTAGGAATAAGGTGTCTCAACCTTGGATAATTCCTATTCTTATTATTTGTTTTGTAAAATGTATTTCTTGCAAATAATGTAATTAAGTGTGAGTGTACATGTCTAGTTTGCATGTTGATGTGTCACTCCACTTAATGTGTCGGCATCTTGAATTGTGTGTAAGGAGATCATGGCTGAAACGGTTATGACGGATTCCTATGACACGTAAGAGCTATGTCTGGAAGATTCAATGACAGGTGAAGACATGTGGCAATTGATAAAGTTGAGTACTGTACACTCTTCCACGATAGTGGGGTTCGGGGCATCGCCCCGAAAAAAATTTTCGAGTTCCTATTTTCTCGGAGAATGGTAAAACCCTAATACAGTTATCTTCGGAAGTTGCCCTAAAAAGGGAAGCGCATGATATAAGCATTTTTAGGGTTGCGAAGATTTGTGATGTGAGTGTATTGTTGGAACGTTTTTTCATGCTGCCGCATTTTGTCTTCAAGAGTTGGAAATCTCCTGAAAGAACTTGCATTGCAAGTGTGTTGTAACCGTTGTGTTGAAGATAATACATTGTGCAGGTTTTGGAGTGCTGGGGTTTTTTACCGAAAGGTTTTCCCCAGGGTAAATCATTGTGTCATTCTTCATTTTCTGTATGTATGGTATATTGCTGCAATATCTTTGTTAAGTAGATTAACGAATCTGAAATTGTAAGGGTTTAAAACGAATTTGCACCATACTTTCCTTAAGAGATTAGTGTAGGAAGCTGTTTCCGCACCTGAGTTTCCTTACAAGTGGTATCAGAGCCTGATCAACTTTTGATCCTAGTTGTTGGGTAGGGTTTTTTGAGCTAATCTCAAGTTGAGTGGGAGTTTTTTTGTGCAGAGCATTCTGAATCTTATTTGCAGATTGAGATGGCAAGTTCCTCATACAGTAGAATGGAGGTGGAGAAATTTAATGGCACTAATTTCGAGTTGTGGAAACTCAAGATGGAAGACATGCTTGAAGACCGCGATCTATGGGAGGCTACTTCACTTGATGTGAAACCTGTAGCGATACCTCAAGCGGATTGGGATATCAAGGATCGGAAGGCTAAGGGTCTCATCAGACTCTGTCTAGCAGATGCCGTTCTTCTGAATGTTCTTGATGAGACTACTGCAAATTCTTTGTGGAAACGGCTTGGGTCTGTGTATCAGGCCAAATCTCTGGTGAATAAGTTGTTCCTGAGAAAGAAGTTGTATTCTTTAAGAATGGAGGAAGGTGGATCCGTAACTGATCATCTCAATGCATTCAATTTATTGATTGCACAGTTGGCATCATCTGGTGCCAAGATTGAGGAGGAGGATCGATGTATGACCCTGCTTTGTTCCTTGCCGGATTCGTGGGACCATCTTGTGATGGCTCTCGGAAGTACTATAGTCACATTCCGTATGGATGATGTGGTGTCTTCACTGCTGTCTGAGGAGATGCGAAGAAAGACTTCGGATTCGTCTAAGGAAGCCCTTGCTGTTCGCGGGAGATCCAACGACAAAGGAAAGCAGAATGACAATAAGTCAAAGAAGGGCAGATCCAAATCCCGTGGGAGTTCTAAGACTCCTGGAAAGTCCAAGGCGAAATGTTGGAACTGTGATAAATCTGGGCACTTCCGGAGGGACTGCAAAGAACCGAAGAAGAAGAAGAAAGGCTCAGATTCAGCTTCTGAAAAATCTCAAGAAGATGGAGATGCTTTTATTGCAGCTTTGGCAGCCCATGCATCTGATGATGTGTGGTTAGTAGACTCGGGTGCTTCTTTTCACATGACCTCTCATCGAAACTGGTTCTCAAAATATGAAGAGTTTGATGGTGGAAAGGTGTACTTGGGTGATGATTCTCACCTAAAGATAGTTGGACGCGGAAGGGTCACTATCAGATTTCCTGATGGACGAGTAAAGGGAATCAATGGAGTTATGCACATTCCGGGTTTGGCACGAAACCTATTATCTGTAAGTATGTTGAATGATGTAGGTGTGCAAGTTGTTTTTTCGAAAGATGGATGCAAGATGATAAGAGGATCTATGGTGCTCGCTAAAGGTACTAGGAGAGGTACTTTGTTTCAGCTTGATGCATGCATTGCTCAATGCAATAGTTCTTCTGTTTCAAAGAAGAGAGCGGCTATCACTTCATCCCCACCATCTGAACGAGCAGTAAAGAAGATTGTGGCAATGGGTTCCGATGGCAGTGCAGTAAGTGTGCCTAAGGGTGTAAACACTTTGGAAGGCAAGCTTCCTGCAGAAAAGACAATGTTGTGGCATATGAGATTTGGCCACATTGGTGAGAAGGGTCTTAGGACCTTGAAAACTAAAAATCTCGTTGAGGGGCTAAATGATTGTAATCTCGAATTCGATTTCTGTGAACACTGTGTTTATGGTAAGCAAAATCGTGTTCAGTTCTACTCTAGTTCTCACAAGTCTTCTGGACTTTTGGATCTTATTCATTCTGATGTTTTTGGTCCTGTAAAAGTTCCTTCTATCTCCAGTTCTGTATATTTTGTATCTTTTATAGATGATTACAGTAGAAGGACTTGGATATATTTCCTAAAAAGTAAGACACAGGTTTTCAGTCGGTTCAAGGAATTTAAGGCTCTCGTGGAGAATCAGACTGGTAAAAGAATCAAGTGTGTGAGAACTGATAATGGTGGTGAGTTTTGTTCCACAGAGTTTGAACAGTTCTGTAAAGAACGAGGAATCGAGAGACATAAGACAACTCCTTACACCCCGCAGCAAAATGGAGTTGCAGAGAGAATGAACAGGACACTGATGGAGAAGGCTAGGAGTATGCTTAGTGGAGCTGGCCTAGAACAAAAATTTTGGGCCGAAGCTGTTGCCACTGCTTGCTATCTGGTTAACAGATCTCCTACATCAGCTCTTGTTGGTAAGACACCCATGGAGGTGTGGTCTGGTAAGAAGCCTTCAATTAGACATCTTCGTGTTTTTGGTTGTGAAGCTTATGCACATGTTCCAAAGGAGAAAAGATCTAAGTTGGAAAACAAAGCTGTCAAATGTATTTTCATCGGATACAGTGTTGGTGTGAAAGGATACAAGCTTTGGAATCCTATGACTAGTAAGGTGTTGTATAGTAGAAATGTTATTTTCAGAGAGCTAACATCTTCTCCTATTGTGCTACAACCAGATGAAAAAGAAAAGGAAAAAGATGTTGTTCAGTTTCCTCCTACCCCTGAGAAGACTGAACAGAGAGACCATGTTGGGTCTAATGATGAGGAGAGCTCTAGCAGCTCTGATAGTTCGGAAGAAGAGGAAGAACAACCTCAACCTCAGCCCTTGAGGAGATCCATGAGAGAAAGAAAGCAACCAGAAAGGTTTGGTTATTCTATGTTAGATTCCAGTTGTGCTTTTGCTTTGATTACTAACACTGATGAGCCTAGATCTGTGAAAGAGGCTTTGGGCATGGAAGATGCAGGTTCCTGGATTGAGGCTATGGATGATGAGATGGCTTCATTGGAGAAAAACAAAACTTGGGACCTTGTACCTTTGCCTAAAGGGAGAAAATCTGTTGGCTGTAAATGGGTGTTCAAGAAGAAATTTGTGCAGATGGCAGTGTTGAAAGGTACAAAGCTAGATTGGTTGCAAAGGGGTATTCACAGGTAGAGGGAATAGATTATGGTGAAATATTCTCTCCTGTTGCAAAGTTGACATCCATTAGATTTCTGTTATCTCTTGCTGCATCATATGATTTAGAGATAGAACAGATGGATGTGAAGACAGCTTTCCTTCATGGTGATTTGGAGGAAGAGATTTATATGTCACAGCCTGAGCACTACATTGTTAAAGGTAATGAATCCTTAGTTTGCAGATTAAAGAAATCTCTATATGGTTTGAAGCAATCTCCTAGGATGTGGTACCTTAAGTTTGATGCCTTTGTGTTGTCAATTGGATTTGTAAGATCGAAATCAGATCATTGTGTTTATTTCAGAGTTGAAAATGATCGCCTTCTTATTGTTGCATTATATGTTGATGATATGTTGCTGTTTGGGAAGGGTAAGGGTATGATTTCTGATTTTAAATCTCAGTTGTCAGCACAGTTTGAGATGAAAGATCTTGGGGCAGCAAGGTACATCTTGGGTATGGAAATCAGTAGAGACAGGTCTAACAGAAAACTCTGGTTGAGTCAGAGTAAGTATGTGAAGTCTGTGTTGGACAGGTTCAGCATGGCAGATTGTAGACCACTATGTGTTCCTGTTTCAATGGGAACAAAGTTATCTGTAGATGATTGTCCAAAATCTCCTAGTGAGGTGGAGGACATGAGTAGAGTACCTTATGCTAGTGCAGTTGGCAGTCTTATGTATGCTATGGTCTGTACTAGACCAGACATTGCCCAAGCAGTGGGAGTCCTAAGCCGGTTTATGGCTAACCCTGGACGGGTACATTGGGATGCAGTTAAGCGAGTATTCAGATATTTGAGGGGTACATCAGATTACTCCATATGTTACCATGGTAACTCTTCTGGATCTCCACATTCAGTTTGTATTCGTGGATTTGTGGATTCAGATTGGGCAGGTGATATTAACAGCAGGAGATCCACCAGTGCTTATGTTTTCACTATGTTTGGTGGTGCCATCAGTTGGATGAGTAAGCGACAACCTGTGGTTGCTTTGTCCACTACAGAAGCTGAGTACATGGCTGCTACTCATGCTTGTAAGGAAGCCATTTGGCTTAGGAGATTGTGTTCTGATGTTGGTGTTGATGCAGAACAGATTACTATTTGGTGTGACAGTCAGAGTGCTATTTGCCTTGCGAAGAATCCAACTTTCCATGCCAGAACGAAGCACATTGATGTGCAGTTTCACTTTGTGAGAGATATGGTGGAAGATGGAAAGATAAATTTGGAGAAGGTAGATACTGTGAAGAATGTTGCAGATGCATTAACGAAACCAGTGGGCACTGTGAAGTTCAGATGGTGTTTGGAGTCTATGGGCCTTTTGGCCTATAGCGGTTAATTCCTGTTATGTTCCTATTGCTCTTACAAGGTGTTCGACAAGTGGGAGAATGTTAGGAATAAGGTGTCTCAACCTTGGATAATTCCTATTCTTATTATTTGTTTTGTAAAATGTATTTCTTGCAAATAATGTAATTAAGTGTGAGTGTACATGTCTAGTTTGCATGTTGATGTGTCACTCCACTTAATGTGTCGGCATCTTGAATTGTGTGTAAGGAGATCATGGCTGAAACGGTTATGACGGATTCCTATGACACGTAAGAGCTATGTCTGGAAGATTCAATGACAGGTGAAGACATGTGGCAATTGATAAAGTTGAGTACTGTACACTCTTCCACGATAGTGGGGTTCGGGGCAAAAATTTTCGAGTTCCTATTTTCTCGGAGAATGGTAAAACCCTAATACAGTTATCTTCGGAAGTTGCCCTAAAAGGGAAGCGCATGATATAAGCGTTTTTTAGGGTTGCGAAGATTTGTGATGTGAGTGTATTGTTGGAACGTTTTTTCATGCTGCCGCATTTTGTCTTCAAGAGTTGGAAATCTCCTGAAAGAACTTGCATTGCAAGTGTGTTGTAACCGTTGTGTTGAAGATAATACATTGTGCAGGTTTTGGAGTGCTGGGGTTTTTTACCGAAAGGTTTTCCCCAGGGTAAATCATTGTGTCATTCTTCATTTTCTATATGTATGGTATATTGCTGCAATATCTTTGTTAAGTAGATTAACGAATCTGAAATTGTAAGGGTTTAAAACGAATTTGCACCATACTTTCCTTAAGAGATTAGTGTAGGAAGCTGTTTCCGACCTGAGTTTCCTTACAAACTTGGGTGTATGACGTTGTATTTTGGTGAACTATCATTGGAAAGATGGTTTTGCCAACTTTGGAGTGGTGTGGTTCTCATCACTTTTTTTGTTATTGGTGCATTCTATAGCTTGTTGAATTCAAAGGTGTTGTTTTCAGTCTCAAGCTCATAACTTTTGACTTGTTTCTTCATTTTTCATGATTCTAGTAGCATTGGGACTATCTTTAAGAGCTCTTCATAGCCATCTATACACATTTCCAAATTTCTCTTTAGGTACAGTTTATTCAATTTTTTGTGTTTTCACATTCTCGTGAATTACTTGGACGTATTAGCTCCTAGAAACATTTAGTTTGCATGGGATGACTCATTTTTGGATGCTCTACATGTATTTATAGAATTCTATCCCATTTGGGCATTGTAAACATATTTTTCATGCACATTCTTTTTTGTAGATGCATTGAGATAAAGTGTCATTCTGGAGTATACTTTTTGAGGATTTTGCACAACCTATTGTGCCTTTTGTAATCACACTATGAGATAAAGTTTCATGGGGGGTCGATATTTTCCTTTGGTTTTCCATCACCTTTTTCAAGTGAGTTTCCCTTTCACAACAGTAGTGAATCCTAGTGATTCTTGTCTCATGCATGTGTTTTTTAATTTGCACACACTTTTATTTGTTGGTTTTTTATTCTACATGCACTTCTTGGTTTCACACAATTTTAGTGTACCTGTGTTGGCTCTCCTTTTCAACATTATGGGGGGTTTCTTTTGTTGGTGTTAATGCTTCCTTGGTTTTGTGTTTGAGTGATCTACATATCTAGTTCTTATTCCTATGTACAAGTTTGGATGTAACATACAATAGTGGGTGGTTACATGTATTTTGGTGAGATGGATCATTTTATCATATGGACACTCTTACATTCCTATTTCTAGAGGATTTTCATTTTAGTGCTATATCAATAATCATTTTCCAACAATCTACAACTTCTCCATGCTTCAACGATTCTCTCCATGTTCCTCTCTTTTTTGGGACATTGTTTCAATTGGGGGCTTCTTAGCCCTTCACCTTGATTTGGAGGATTTTTCAATCATTCATTCTCCTTTCTCTCTTTTAAAGAGGATTTTTTTACCACAGTGGTTTTCTCCCTTTCTCCAGTTGTTGGAGATTTATTTTTTGTACATGGGTACCTCACCAAGCCTTGTTTGTAGAGATTCATCATGCATTCTCTTTTTAGGAATTTTAGCTACTCCCTAAGTTCATATTAGGGGGGGTGTTAGAGTAATCATGTATTAGTGGATAATTAATTAATCTTTAATTAATTATTAGTCTAATTTATTGGCATGAAATTAAGCTAAACTTAGGAGTGATTTACTTTGTTAATTAGAGAGATATTATTAAACCATTATGTCCCATTATATGATATGTTGACACTTTTCATGATCTAATCCCTTTACCATTTAGGGTTTCTCATATATATCACTCAATCCTCATTGTATTATCTCTTGAGCTTTCATTCCTTATAATAAAAATCTCAACCTTTGAGGACTCTTGTTTTCCTTGAAGATTCTTGAGGTTCAGTCTGTAGCTTTTTCTTGTTGAGGAATATTGCATATATTGTTTGCCAAATATTTTGTTGACAGCAGCATGACATCATGCTGACATCAATCATACATATGAATTGCATGGACCCTTTAACCCCTCCTGCCCTAAAGGAGGTGTTTTTTCATTTGGCCATAACTTGAGCATATGATATTAGTTTTTGGAAAACAAAATATTGTCAAAAAGATGGTTCTATCAACTTTTTAGTGGTGTGGTTCTCATCACTTATTTTTTCTATTAGTTCATTCTACAACCTGTCAAAGTCAGAGGTGCTATTTTTAGTCTCAATCTCATAAATTTTGACCTATTTCCCAATTCTTTCGTGATTCTAGTAGTAGGACGATCTTTCAAAGCTCTTCACATCTATCTATGCCATTTTTGCATATTTATATCCAGGTACATTTTATTCAACTTTTTATGTTTTCACGCTGGTGAATTACTAGGATGTCTTAGCTCCTAGGAAATTTTCACTTGCATGGGATGACTCATTTTTTTGTTTTTCCATATGTATTTTCAGTATTCTATCCTATTTTGGAATTATACAAATATTTTTAAGGACATTCTCTTTTATAGATGCACTGAGATAAAGTACAATTCTAGTGTAAAATTTTGGGGATTTTTGTGCATCTTGTTGCACCTTTTATAATTGCACTATGATATAAAGTGTCATGGAGGGTTTTGATGTTTACCTTGGGTTTGGAATCACACCTTTTTCAAGTGATTGTCCCTTCCACAATAATAGTGAATCCTAGTGATTCTTACCTCATCCATGTGTGCCTTAGTTTGCACACCTTTTTTTTTAGGTTGTTTCTCCTACATGAACTTATTGGTTTCACATAGTTTCAATTTGCCTATCTTGGCTCTCCCTTTTTAGCATTATGGGGGTTTCTATTGGTTTTACTAATTCTTCATTGGTTTTGCATTCAAGTGATCTATGTATTTAGTTCTTGTTCCCATGTACTTTTGGATGCAGTGTACATCAGTGGTTGGTTACATAAATTTTAGTGAGACAAATCATTTACCATATGTAACCTCTTGCATGCCTATTTATAGAGGTTCTTCATTTCAACACTATATCAGTCATCATTTGATAGTAGTCTACAACTTCTCTGTGCTTTAGTGATGTTCTACATGTTTCTCTCTTTTTTGGGACATTGTTTTGGTTGGAGCCTTCTTAGTCCATCACCTTGATTTGGATGATTCTTCAGTCCTTCATTCACCTTTCTCTCTTGTGGAGAGGATTTTTCTCCCACTATGGTTTTCTCTTTTTCTCTAGTTTTGAGAGATCTTTTATTTGTACATGGGCACCTCACCACGCCTTGTTTTTCAGGACCCATCATGCATTCTCTTTTTAAGGTTTTTAGATACTACCTATGTTCATCTTAAGGGGGATGTTAGAGTAAGCATACATTAGCTATTAATTAATCTTTAAATAATTATTAGTTTTATTTATTCTCATGTGTTTAAGCTAAACTTAGGAGTGATTTACAATGTTAACTAGATATCTATTATTAGACAATTGTCTCATTGCATGATGTTGGCACTTGTTATGATCTAATCCTTTTACCATTAGAGTTTCTCTTATATAGTAGTCAACCCTCATTGTATTATCTCTCAAGATTTCATGACTTTGATAGAACTCTCAACTTTTGAGGACTCTTGTTTTGCTTCAAGATTCTTGAGGTTCATTCTATAGATTTTTCTTGTTGAGGAATATAGAAATTATTTGTTTGCAAATCTCTTATGTGGAAGTTGTTAGGATTATGATAAACACATGCCAAAACATAAAACAATGAACAAAGACACCTTCGATGCAAGAGATATGAAAATAATATATGCAATATTCCTCAACAAGAAAAAGATACAAAATGAACCTCAAGAATCTTGAAGAAAAATAAGAGTCCTCAAAGGTTGAGAGTTCTATCAAAAGACATGAAAGCTTAAGAGATAATACAATGAGGTTTGAGTGTTATATAGGAGCAACCCTAAATGGTAAAGGGATTATATCATGATAATTTTCAACATCTCATGCAATGAGACAAAATTATCTAATAATAGCTCACTTTAATTAACATAAACAAAAACTTAGTTAACTGAATAAAGAACTAAGTTTAGCTCAAGTGCATGAGAATAAATTAGACTAATAATTAATTAAAGAATAATTAAATGTTAGCTAATGCATGATTAATTTAACATGCTCCCTTATGATGAACTAAGTGAGTAGATAGAAACCTAAAAAAAAATGCATGATGGGTCCCGAAAAACAAGGCCTGGTGAGGAACCCATGTACAAACAAAAGATCTCTCACAACTAGAGGAAAGGATAAAACCACTGTGGGAAAATATGCTCTCCAAAAGAGAGAAAGGCGAATGAAGGATTGAAAAATCCTCCAAATTAAGGTGAATGATAAAGAAGCTTCCAACCAAAATAATGTCCCAAAAAAGAGAGGAACATGTAGAACATTGTTGAAGCACAAAAAAGTTGTAGATTGTTGTCGAATGATAACTGATATAGTGCTGAAATGAAGAACCTCTAGAAATAGGAATGCAAGAGTGTAGATATGGTAAATGATCCATCTCACCAAAATACATGTGACTAGCCACTGATGTATGTTGCATCGGAAAGTACATAAGAACAAGAATCTAGATACATATATCACTCAAATGTGAAACCAAGAAAGTGTTATTATCAGTAGTAGAAACCCCCCCCATAATACTAAAAATGAGAGCTAAGATAGGTACAGTAAAATTGTGTGAAACCAAGAAGTGCATGTAGGAGAAACAACCTACATATAAAAGGGTGTGCAAACTAAGGCAAACACACAACAAGCAAGAATCACTGGGAAATTTAATACTGTCATGGAAGGGACACTCACTTGACAAAGGTGTTATGGCAAACCAAAACAGAACATCAATCCCCACATGACACTTTATATAATAGTGTTATTACAAAAGGAACAACAAGATTTGCAAAATCCCCAAAAAGTATACCCAAAATGGTATTTTATCTCAATGCATCTACAAAAAAATAATGTGCATAAAGATGATGTCTACAATGCCCAAATAGGATAGAGTATTGGAAATACATGTAGAACAGCTAAAAATAAGTCATCCCACACAAAAAAAGGGTTTCCAAGAGCTAAGAAATCCAAGTAATTCACCAAAAAATGAGAACATAAAAAATGAATAAAATGTACCTAGAGAGAAATCTGGAAAAAGTGAATTGATGGTTGTGAAGAGCTCTGAAAGACTGTCCCAACACCACTGGAATCATGAAAAATAAAGAAAAAAGTCAAAATTTATGAGCTTAGAATTGAATATAACACCTTTAACTTCAAAAACATGTAGAATGCACTAGTAGTAAAAACAAGTGATGAGACCAATGCCACTAAAAGTTAGGAAAAATCATGTTTTTGATGATATTTTGTTCTTCAAAATCTGACAATGTACACCCAAGTTATGGTCAAAAGGAAAAAAAATCTCTCTAAAGGCCAAATTAGGGGACTTGGGGCCTCTATTGTTAACTGTATGGTTGACGTCAGCATGATGTCATGTTGACATTAGTGGAATATTTTGAGTATATTCATTGTGCACGAAAAATAAATCTAACCACCGAGAAAAAAATTATGGCTAGAGTATTCCTATCTCAGTGGAATATGTTGAAAAATAATTCCACTAGCCAGAAAATTTGGAAAACTACTAGAAAATAAATCGGCTAGAAAAAATTTTGACCACTTGTGGACCCATTGTATAGTGTTTTAATAGTGCTCAACCCTATTTAAATGTAATTATTTATTTAAGAATCATTGATAATAATTTCTTTTCTTTTCAAAAATTTAATAAAAAATCATAATTTAAAAAATAATAGTCTATTTTTTCCTTGGTTTTTTGAAACATGTTCCCATAGAGTCATACAGGGGCCATACGACCCTTGTACAAATTTTTTTTCCTCAAAAGCTCTCGAAATTGAAATAGGGCAATTTATGGTCAAAATCTGTTGAATCGCCTTCCTAAATCCAAGGGCAAGATCCTTTTGTGCAAAAATACACCAAAAGCACACCTACCCTCTGGATATAAAAAACAATTGGTTCAAACCCTCATAGATCTTACCTCAAGAGTCCAAATCAAGCAAGATAAAAGTCAATTATGACTTTCTTGACAACTTTGAATCTAACAGTGAGGTCCTTTTCATGCTAGAATGCACCTAAAAATTGCAAAAAACAATAATGGAGAATTCAGATTTGAAACCTATAACCCTTGTTTAAGAAAAAACCTCATAAATCGAGAAGGGGTTCACTGAATCTACTATCTGATACCATGTTAGGATTATGAAAAAAACAATCCAAAGGATCAAATAATGAATAAAGACACCTTCCACACAAGAGAGCTGCAAACAATATATGTAATATTCCTCAACAAGAAAAGGCTACAAAATGAACCTCAAGAATATTCAAGGAAATCAAGAGTCCTCAAAGGTTGAGAGTTATATTAAAAGGAATGAAAGCTAGATAGATAATATAATGAGGGTTGAGTGTTATATAGGAGAAACCGTAAATGGTAAAGGAATTAGATCATGACAAGTGTCAACATTTCATGTAATGAGACATAATGATCTAATAATAGCTCTCTAGTTAACATAGTAAATCACTCCTACATGCATGAGAACAAATTAGACTAATAATTAATTAAATATTAATTAATTATTAGCTAATGCATGATTACTCTAACAGGATATACTTTACACTTAAACCCTTTTCTTTGACTTTGTGTTCATGCTTGCAAGTTTTTGATTGCCTCTTTTAGGTATTATACAACTCTTTATATTTTGGAGTATTTTGAGATATTTTTTTGTTGATGTGCTAACATATTTTGAGTTGGATTGATATGATTGGTAAAATTAATTATTTATATTGGGTTAGTATGGTTGATAGATCAATGGGTTTCAGTTAGGTTCGATGGATTGATAGAAATTGATTGTTTTGATAGGATGGTTTAGTTGATAAAATTTATTGTTCAAATTAGGTTGGTATGGTTGATATAATTGATTGCTTGGATTGAAATTGTTTGGATTTAAAATTATTGTTTTTTTTATTTGAATTATTTTAATTTTAAAAAATGCTTTGAATTTCTTGGATTCAAGTTGTTTAAATTGGTGTTGTTTGGCTTCAAATTTAATTTGTTTTGATTCAATTGATTATTTTTATTTACATGTTTCTTGAGGTGGTTGGATTTGAATTTCTTAGATTTGAACTTGTATTGTTTATAGTATTTTGATTGTTTGAGTTATTTTGACTACCAATGGTATAATCAAAATTTGTTTTATTCACATTTCTCTTAGTAGTGGCATGGTATTGAATTATGACAAGGTTGTATCCTAGAGGTAATGTAGGTGATTATTTTAAGAGGTTTCTAAAGACATTTTATTTGTTTTGTTCTAATTATCAATTTGTTAGGAAAAGTCCCTATTCAAAATCAAAGAAGTTGTTATACTCATTGGAAAACTCATCTTCATATTGTTAATCACTATCACTCTTGATATCATTATGATTTTCATGTAAATTTTGAGAGGATCCCTCAACAATATTAAATTTTGCACACATAGGGTTCTTGGAGAAAAGGGAACTCTTCATTGAATTCTATATTAAATTTTACTTGAATTCTAGATATGGATGGCATATAAAATTATTTGAGTTTATTTTTGTACAATTTTAACAAAAAGGAAAGATAAGGAAGGAATAAAAACAACATAAATTACTCAAGTGGGTGTTTTTGGCTTGTGATCCTACCACTATATTAATCTTGGTCATAAAAATTGACCTAATATCTTAAAGCACCAAGTATATAGGACTAGGATCATACCCATAGCCCAATGGTCTATTTCCTATGGCTAATTTATTACTAATGTATCATGTGTTACAAATTCTCAACGTTCTCTTCATCTAAGCTTAACAAGGCTCAACTAAAGGATTCCTTAATAAACCTTGTGCAACATGAGGCCCAAGTCCATGATAAAAGTGTGTTTTCTAATTTCTTGTATTGAGAGGGTAATCTCCCTCCTCATTCACTTACCAAAATATAATATGGATATTACCTTAACCCAAAATGATAGCCACACTAGTAATTTATATATCCCACCAAAACAAAATCTTTTAAAAAATAAATGGAAAAGGATTAGTTGCTTTGGATTTTCAAGATCACACAAGGTGCAAGAGAAGAGAATACACAAAATACTCTTTAGTAACACAAGTGAGTAGTTTTTTTTTATTATTAGGATCACATAAAGTTAAATAGAAGATGATATGCAAGGCTAACCATGTGCAAACAAAAAAAAAATGAAACAATAATTGAAATTTGTTTGCAATTTGATTTTTGATAAGAAAGCCCTAAAAAAAGTGTTAGTGGTTTGTATGTGATGTAAAATTATGCATATCGGAAAGATAAAACTAACTACACATCAATGAAATGTCTTACATGAAAGAGATTGAAATAACAAGACAAACCACTTTATATACTCTTTAAAATCATTTAATTTCTCTCTAATCTTAAGGACCCTCAAATTCATGCATGCTCTCAGATTTATTTATGTGTTGCACATGAATTTATTAGATGACAACCTAAGAAACGAGAAGATTTATGAAATGCAAAGCTAGATTCCTACATTAACATGTTTTTGTATTTTTTTTGGATATAAAAGGCTAAATGATGGATGCAATTACTGTTGTGTAAATGATGTAAATATTATTAATAAAGATAAGATGCAATTCTAAATGTAATGCTGGGATAAATTCTATAAAACTAATGCAATGCTATGATTCTACAAAAGAAATTTGCCATTATAATTATACTACAATGTAAATGCTAAATGCAAACTAAATATTCTAAGCCAATGCTCTCCAAATGCTAGTATGATTCCTGCAAAGTAAGTTTTCTCAAATATGTGTTATGAAAAGCTAGAGGATGATGTTGTATTTATAGGATTTCCAAGGCATATTGTGACGTGGCAAGATTCAATGGTCAATATTGTGATCTAGAGAGATTGACGGTAGAGAGAAGAAGTTAGAGAGAATCATGGGGGCGGTTCCCTTTAATAGAACACTTTGCCAAGTGTTGAAGAGCATCAAAGGGAGGAAGAAGCCATGTGTTTCCAATTTTGTTAGGAGTTTGTTGATGGAAATTCCTATTTAGAAAATAGAAATATTTAAATTCATGTGACACATGTTGCGGTGGCAGATAAGGTGGAAGGAGGTTAGAAAAATATGTAGAAATGTGACAAAATTGAATTTTAAATTGATAGAGAATTAATTAAATAAAATAAATTTGTTAGATTTTTTTATTTAATTAAATTTAGAAGAAAATGATTTTAGATAGGAAGAATTAAGAAAATTAACTATATAAATAAATTTTGCAATTTATTTATAAGTAGAGGAATTAAGAGGTTTTATTAATTAAATAGTTTTTATTTAATTAATCGATTGTCTTGACCGATTTTAGGTGTATACATTTTGCCTCTCTTTGAAGTGATGTGTTTACACATTTCTTCAAAGAAAAAATTTGATATGCCCTAGACATTGATTTGTAGGTGATGATGGATATATGCCCCCTCGGGAGATAAATCAATGAATTTTTGAACTTTTTGGATTTTTGGAAAGTTTTGATAATTTTGCTGATTTTTATGATTTTGAAATTTTCAGCACATTTCAATGGTTTATCTCCTGAAAAATAATAGTGAAATCTACCCTAGTTGAGGAATTGATTAATTTAACCCCTTTGAAAAATTAAAAAATCAATGTCACTTAATTACCCACCTTAATTACCCTTTAAAAGGTAAAAAGGAATGAAAAATAATTCATTTGTGCACTTGCAACTTTGAAAATTTAAGAGAGTTATTTTGAGCAATTGGAGCAAGATGGTGATCCCCAATAAAACACATCGATTTGAGTGCGTGTGACCTCATAACTACCCGACAATGTATGGTCCTCCAGTAGTACCTCGAGAAACCTTCTCGTGATTTGTGAATTTTGAATTTCTCACATTTTTCACGTTTAAAAATTGTTTTTATACATTTTAGCGCATTAGGTCGCTGAAGTGGCACATCCATAGACTGTAGTAGTACATTCAAGTTTTCAATGCATAGGGCTAGGTTTTTAGCGCATTAGGTCAATGTTGTATCACATAGGGACTTTTAGCACATAGGGCGCATGAAGTAGCACATAGGTTTATTTCCCTAGTGCATAGGGTCTTTTGGCACAACGATGCCAAGTTTTAGCACAATGGGTAGATTCTTTAGCGCATAGAAGTAAGTAGCACATTGATAGAGAGGTTTAGCGCATCGATGAATTTCAATGGCACATACATAGATTTTGTGCATAGAGACCCTATTTTAGCGCATTAGTTAATTTCTTTGGTGCATTCATGGTTTTAACTTATAAAGACCCTGTTCTAGCACATTGAGGCTAGATTGATGATTTTTAGATTAGACTCCCTTATTTTGATGATTTTTTTATCAAGTCAACCATCGATTAGGTGTTGTTTGATGATTGACCTCATGATAGGATGATTATGATTGACTTCATGATAGGTGAGGATCAATGATTTATTGATGATGATCGACCTCATGATAGGTGAGGATCGATGATAAGTGCTCACAAAATGTAATCAAAATCTCATTAGAGCTAGTTAGCTTGATAGGTTTACTAATATTTGATTGATTGATTGTTGATTTGATATGTTGTGATGATAGGAGCCTTCATCTACCTTGATGTCATGGGAGTGATTCCCGAGGACGTGGGATTTGATACTGCATTTAGATTAGGCTGAGAGACATTTGATTGGATGATGTGGGTTTAGTTCCTTGTTAGATATGCCCCAGATTAGGATTAATCAGGATCTTGATAGCCTTATCAGAGAGGTGTCCTAGTGATCACAACACTTCCCATTTACCCACTGGTGAGATGACAGTCAAACTAGAGGACATCTACCGTATTTTGCAGATTCCAGTGATTGGAGATTTAGTTGTTTATGATGTCATCAAGCAAGGAGGGGTTGATTCCTTGAGGAGGGTATTCGAGGATGACCAGATCTATGATTATGAGATACCATGGTGGGATATGTTTGATGCTTATGCCATATTGTCATGTGTGCTTGTCAGATTTATTGGTGGATTCTTGTGTCTCGGTCATAGGTCGACGGGATTGTCAGTTGGATGGGGTCAGATTCTAGAGAGCTTGATTCTTCATTAGACTCGATATGCCTGGGGATCTTGCATGATTTCTCACTTATACCATGATCTTCACTAGGTTGTGTACCTCAGAGCCTCTAGTTTGTCAGTAGGGGTCACACTGTTATAGATATGGGTGTGGGAGCATATAGCTATCATGAGGCCAAATGCAAAGAGACAAAGGCTAGCCAAGAGACCTTATGTTCATGGTTACACAGGTCCATTTGTCTAGCATAAGCTGGGAGAACTGGAGTATTGGAGGAGGGTGTTGGATGGCCTATATTCTATGATATAGAGGCCTTATCTAGATTGCGAGCGGTGTCCAGAGGATGATATAGAGATGACGTATGTATGCATAGTGAGATATCCGATTGGCAGTGTAGACACGAAAAATATGAAGATTGATCCTATACACCTGATCCTGATACTGATATTACTAAAATCATTTCTTCCTAAATCATCCTCTTTACTAATTAATTTAATTGAATAATCTTTATTTTATTAAATTCATCATATTTCCTCTCTTAATTAAATAAATCAAATTTATCTGATTAAGTCATTTTCTTCCATTAATTAAATAAATCATTTCATTTAATTAATCCTATAGTCTCTCTTTTAATTAAATAATTCATTTTATTTAATTAAATCTCTAAAGTCATCTCTTTAAATTAAATAAATTAATCTTTATTTGATTTAATCTAACACCATTTTCTTTAATTAAATAAATAAATATTTATTTAATTAAATCTAAATCATTATTACTCTCAACTTTGATTTTAATAAATCCTAAAATCTAAGTCAAAATTGTCAAATCGTCAAATTTCTACTTAAATTGATCAAATCATGAATAATCCTAATCCTAATCACTGCAATCCTCTAGATTTTGCAACTTTCACAATAAATCAATTTATTTGATTTATAAATTCATCAATTTCCATTCAAAAGGGCATCTTTTGTGGAATATTCTTCCAATTCAAAAATCCCTCCAAAAGGGATGAGTACTTCCACCAAGGAATTTAAGGCCTCTTACATTTCCTTTGCCTTGAGCCAAGTGGAATTTACTCCATTTCTTATTCCCTCTAAACTTGTCATCTCAACACTTTCAAATCCACCTAGCCATATTTATGTGCACATTCATCCAAATGTGCTCATTCCTCCTCCAATCACATATGGACAAGTGGCCTTCTCTTATTGGTTGGTATTTTGTCCCACATTCATCCAAATCCTTCAATATTTCATTCTTCAAATTTATAAATAGAGGGCCTCTCCTATTGAATTGATCATCCACAATCCATGCAAGCTTACTATACTTAATTTTATCCACAACTTCATCCATTTTCATCTAGGTTTCATATTTTTTAACAATCTTATCAAGGTTTTGTCAAATTTTGATCAAAGAATCAAGAATCATCATCAAAGATCATCAAATCACATCAAGGAGTTGGGAAAGAGTCATTTCCCACATCAAAATGGCACCAATTCCCCCATGGGATTGATATTTTTCTCTTTAGAATAGGATTTGATTGATTTCATTATTGTGTTCTTCATTTTATTTCATATTTTGATGTTTCAATCTAATTTCATGGGGAATGTTGCTTCTAACTTGCATTTGGATCTAATTTTGTGTTTATTCTTTGTGTTTGTGCAAGAATAGAAACTCCATTCACATTTTGGCACTAGAAGGAGGGCGAATCTGAAGGAATTCATCATGTTTTTAAAAAATTCTATGTGTTTTTTTTTAATTTTTTGTGCCTACAGAAAAATTTGTTGCTATCTGTCCAGCGGTGCTATATTGCACCACTCCAAATTTCAAACTACTCCACTAGAGTCTTCCCACCCACAAAATTTGAATTTCAAACTGCACTGCTTGCCAAACAACACCACAATTGTAGTCATTGTTTTATTGCAGAGTGCCACTCTCAATCATCAGCAGCACTATATTGTGTTGCACCTTCAGATTGCACCGTTGCAGTTGGGTAAAAGGAAAATTCTAGATTATTTTAAGCACATTCTTTTTCCATTTTGGTTATTTTCAACTTCTAACTGGTTTTTAGTCTATGTTTTATAGTATTAATCAGTTTTTGCAAGTTGACTTGATCAAAGTGAAGGAAGGAAACAAAGACCAAGAATTCTCTATGTTGTCATTATCTCATTGTATCAAGTGTTTTTAAACACTTTGGGGAGAAACTATAATCCCTTTTCTAAGGACTTGTTATATTCTTTCTTTAAGGACTTACTAAATTTCGTTTGGGCTTAAAAAAGAACAAAAACAAAAGGGTTAAAAAGAATCATAGGAAAACTCACTAGATTTTGTTTTGGGGCTTAATAAATGAACACAAAAATCTCATAATTCAAAATTGGTGCTTAAAAAGAATTCATATCATTGCTTTGTGGTTAAATGAACATGTGTACTCTTTTTTTTGTAATCCCTTTCACAATTTAACATCATCAAAAAGATATATGCACTTCTCTCACACTTTATAGCGATCTTGAGAATCAAAAGTCCTTTTCATGATATTAAGTTATGTAAGTGATTACCTCCACATTTCGATTTGGGTGCATAAAATTGAACAAATCTTGTGAGTGTGAGTGGAGTACATCACGAGTGTTCTCTCTTTGTTTCTCAACAAAGATCAATCAAACTATGGATGTGTTGATGGTGTTTTTATGCACTTCACAACATAGGTAATACGTAGGTGCATTACCTCTCTTGAAAGACAATCTTCCACAATCAAATTGCAAAATACTATCCCGAGGTCTCTCGGATGTCAGGTCATGACGATGCTTGGAATATATCAGTTGTTTGATGTGATTTTGTTGGAATCACAAGGCAGTCTTACGTGGTTTGAAGTTGTAAGAGAATTGGGTTGATGAATGGAGTCCTTCAAATCTGGAATTACTGTACTTCATTGTAGGCTCGGACAACAGTCTTGGACTCCATTGTTTTGTCAGATTTGGCTTTACAATGTGCAATGAACCATAACGCAAATTGTTTCTAAAAAAAAGGAAAAAAGGGGCAAGGAAGAAGGATGGTTCTTGGACCTGCAACTACCGATGAACAGTGATCATGGAGGTTCCTACAGTGGATAGTTTCCTTAAATAGAATTTCACTTAATCTGAATTCTCACAATGTCATGAAATCTATGCTATCTTCTAAGGACTGCAGATATTCATCATTCATTCGCCATATAATGTGAACAAAGACAAAGTTTAATGAGCAGCTATGAAATTGTAGTCCAGGCTAACTTTGCACAGTCATCTACCAACAGCAAATGACCAAAAGTATGGACAAGGAAAGCATACACACAACATGAATCTTCAAAAACAAAGACAACATACTAAATCCACTACAGCCAACTAAAGAAACTAAAGCAACAAAGTAACTTGAAGCAAAGTTTTAACTAAAGGGAGAAGAATCATGAAACATGTGGAGAAACCCAGAAATACACCAGAAAATGATTGTATTTTCTATTATAATTTCTGCAGCATGCCTTTACAACAACTCAACTCTCTTAAAATGAGAGGAGGAGAGCCCTATTTATAATTTTCAATAAGAAAAATGAGTGGCCAAGATTTGATTCTATTGTGTGGCCAAGATTCACTTTACACTAGGGTTTCACCTACCCCCAAATACATTTCATTTATAAGACTTTTCTTGTCTTTTCCCTATTTTGTCATCTAGTGATAGCACTATAGCAATTTCATCCTATAGCTGGTTGCTCTTTGTTGTAGCTATTCTTTAAGGAATTCTTCATCAATGACTAGGTTTCCTTTGCGCTTCTTCAATGCGACATACTCCATAAAGCTCAATATTAGTGGTTGGAACTTGTCCAACTCCATGATGTCGGATCACAAAATCTGATAGCTCCATTCCTGGGAATTGCTGACGAGCTTTTTCCAGTCATCATCATATTTAGCTACATTATCTCTGAAGAGTTCTGACTATGTGAAGGCTTGGGCAGAAAAACTCATGAATTCAGTGGTGACCTTAGTTGACATCCCATCGTCCATGATCTTTAAGAAGTGGGCCTTTATACTCTCAGGATTGATCTCGACCACAGGCAGCTCATACCCCATCATCAGTTTGAGGTACCGCGAGCACTCATCCCTAGTTTCCTGGGCCCATTCGATATCTAGTGCTATATGCTCCAGGATCTGCTGTAGCCTCCTCTTCCAATGATCAAAATCTGACCTCCATGTATCCACTAGCCAATGATCATCATCCTTGAAGGCAAGGTCATTCTCCCAGACCTCACTTGGCAATGCGAGTATGGCCTCAATCTTTGTATAGGCTACTTTGTACTTCCTCGAGAATTCCTCACAGATCTACCTTGTGCCCTCAGGGGTTCTTTGTACCTCCAAGAACTTATTCGTTGTCCAAACAACCAAGTTGATACCTATGTTTCTCATGTCTAAGACCTGTCGGAACCAGTTTTCCATAGTCCTATCTAGGTTCCTCCTCTTCTCTAATTTATTGATCTTCTCTTGGGATAGCAGTTGAGGTGGGGCAGATGACATCGTGGGCTACTCATCTAGGGATGAGCATTGTTGAATGTAGGCTATTAGATCAGCCACCTATGCTTTGAGTTCTTCTTTGGAGATCTTATCCTGTTGGATAAGATGCACCACTGTGGCGACCAATTCCTGGAGGTGATCAAATTTTTTGATCCCTTGTGGCCACTCCCAAGTCGATGGTGGAGACATTATAAGTTATCCCTTGTTCTCCAACCATCGGTGTAGCTATTTGCACCGCCCTAGATCCTGAGGCATCCATAGTTACCTTTGACCTGATCTTTGGTTTCTTCTCTTTCCTAGTGCTTATTTGTGCTCTGGCCAGAATGGCTTCCAGCCTTGCCTTTGGATCTTTCAGGATGGGAGTCTTTCGTTTCAACTGCTTTTCTAGCTAGTTGGGCATTTGTGGCTCTTCCCTATGTGGTTCACTTTGATTCCTATTGTCCTCCCTCTCAAGTTCAATGGCTCAAACGACAAGAGCCTTTTTCTGAATTTTTTTTATCTCCCTTCTCACCGGAGTCCTGCTCAAGTATTACATACTTAGTGGGAGACTTGGTGCGCAACTTCTCATTGGAGGGATCCTCTATTTCAGCACCCCTTTTCTCTTCATCATGGCCTTGTTCATGTTCCTCAGGCTTCCCCTCTTGCTCATCTCCTTGGAGGGATGCTTCCTCATTGTGTTCCAGGGTTTGTCCATGCCCCTCAGTCGGAGACTTGCTTCCCTCAACTTCTTATGTAGCATCCTCTTTCTCTTATGGAAGCCAATCCTCGACCTCTTTATCTTTGATCTCTTTAAGTTGCCTGCCCCACTCTTCATTGACTTTAGGATCATTTGTTTCTCTTATTCATTTAGCATCCAAATCCTCGTTGCTCTCGCTGGAGGACTCATAGGCCACCTCATCAATCTCCTAACGTTCGAATAGTGGATGTTCGTGGTACTCAAATTTTTCGTCCTCCAGCCTCGTCGTAGCCTTTAGCTGCCACCGCTCAAGTTCATCATATATTTGCATTATTACCTCCATCCTTGGTGGCTCAGAAGGTGGAGAGAGAGTTGGAGCGTGAGCCATAGCCTGAGCTATTCCAGCTTGCATTGTGGGATTAGTGAGCATCCCTAAAAGCTCGGAGGGCACGTTCTGCATGTATTTCACAAAGGATTCCGGGAGGCTGAGGGCAGGCATTGTAGCAGCAGAAATAGAGGGGAGGGAAGGAGACATAGAGGAGGAGGAGATTAGCGAGGTCATGGCAGAGGAAGAATCCATAGGAATAATTTGTATGATAGGAGAGGTGGAAGCAAGGTGGATAGAGATGTCCACCGTAGGTGGGGAGGAAGCAGAAATTGCAAGCGAAGCCTGCGGGATGGTGGTAGCAGTAGCAGCGGTAGTAATTGTAGTAGATGGAGACCGTGGGGAGTCTGATCCCTCTCCCTTAGTTCCATGAGACGGACCCTTGGGTGTCACAGACATCTTCATGCCTCTGATTTTTTTCCTTTTCTTCTAGGAAGGTTCGCCCTTTGATGTCTTGCAGGCATAAACCTTTGGTTTGGGCAGCTGCTCATTGGCCTCTTCTCTCTTCTTGGTTTTGGTTGATGGTGGGGTTTTGGAGGGTCCCCCAATTTTTGCAATGGGAACACCACCACCGAAGCCACTAGGCTCACTCTCGAGTCCCTTAAATGTTAAGGCAACTCCCTATTGTTTCAATTGGGCCACCTATTGGTTGATCCATGCCCATGTTCAGATTTCGACGGGTCTAGTGAGCACGTCGATGTTATCAAGTTCTTGCTCATCCCAATCAATTGCAGGCAGCGGTAGATTGGAAATGACATCATATCTCGGATCTATCACTGTGTCCTCATCCTCCTCAAGCTGGTCGGGAAATGGGCACAGATTTATCCTTCGCACATACATGGCAGTCATGCGCATGTAGTGCCACAATCGTACCTCGAGGTCATCCTTGCAGTTGCCCCAGAAATCCTCGATATTGTGGAGGTGGGCGTACTCAAGTCGTAGTGCCTTTTTGATATGACCATAAGGGTCCATTCTCGATCGAGTTGTGTACTGCTTGAAGTGGTCTTCAGCTAGCTCTTTCTCTAAATAACCTGCGCATTGGGATGTGTGGATCTTGTACATTCCCTGACCAAGGCTAATAGGATAAGGTGTCCCTACCAAGTGTTTGTCACTCAAGATATTATGAATATCTCACAACTATCGAGTCAGTTCCAATAGTAAGATCCGGTCATTGGGGTACCGAGGTAGCTTGTTCGGCCTCTCCATGAATCCTTGAGTGCACATGTAAGTAAACTTGGGGAATTGTATGTACAAGAAGGCATAATGCTTGAGGAGGGCCATGGCGCTATGGGATACTCTTTTATGAAAATCCCCTCCAAATAGTCGGATGATGTAGGCAACGAAGGCATCATTAACCCTATAGTAGTCCTTCTTAAAGTTCTAGAATTGTAGCTGGGGGTATCGGTCATAGGGGTTAAACTCCCTTCCCGACGCCGCATTGGGCATCATGTTCAATCCATGGTAATGTCGCTGATTAGAAAGCGAGTATACCAGGTAGGACGTCATATAGAATTATGATGTCTTCTTTACATTGATAAATTGCTCATGGAAGCAATTGCTGATTATTTCTCCCCAATCATAGGCAGCGTTACCATGGAGAATTTTCTCTATAAAGTAAAACATCCATTCCTCCAAGAAGGCCACAGCAGAAAGACCCATTACTCTACTCAACAAGGTCACGAGGTCATGATAATCCTCAAAGAAATCACTTTGATAGAGCTCCTACGGGACCTTGCCAGCACTGGCTCGCATATCCTTCAACCAGTATTGATTGCTCAATTTTTTACACTTTATCGAATCTTGTTCCCACAATGCCTTGCACTCCTCCATGGTTGGTGTTTCCATGGTCTCAAAGGCAGGGATGTGGAAAGTTGTAGCTATTCCAAGAGGGGACATGTCTACAAGAATATTTCCATCTCTATCCACTATGGTTCTGGTTTTAGCTTGATATGCCTCTTGGCACGCCAATACCAATTCGAGGGCCACCAAAGCTGGCGGGAAGCTTGCAACCTTAGAGAGTCTGCTGCTTCTGATTAATTTTGCATTCCTCGTCTTTGGGTCCACTCTGACCCACCGAGTAAAATCATCAATGTCAACCTGCTCGATGTTTGTATCCATGATGTCCCTCCAAAGGGTGGTGATCCTAGATTGCAATGGTACCCCTTGGAATTGGAAATTCATCTGATCCTTATCCTCCTTACCTCAAGGTGTCTTTGCAGTTCCTTTTCCCTTTTCTTTGGCGGCACCGAAAGTTTCTGCACCAGATTCCATAAATCCTGCATAGAGAAATGTGAATTAGTAATATTAAACATGGAAAATAGCCTCAGACAACTCCCTGCATGTTGAGGCTAGATCCACAATCATAACTCATATTTAAAAACCATCTAATAGCTGATGAAACATCACAAGAATGTAAAACAGGCTATCTGGGTTCCCAAGGCCAAAATTCCCTTGGCAGAATGTCGTTTGGAAGGGCAAACTAAGCTTGGAACTCCCAGAGGGGCTTCCTAGTGTTGGATTTGGTCAAATGAGGGTTGGTATGAAGGAAGACCTAATTTTAGCAAGTGGATCAAAATCCATTTCGGATTTGGAGGTCATTTGATCCTTCATTTGTGAGGTCAGGCACCAACTGCAGGACAACCATTGGAAACGGTGCAGGGGAGATGGAACTCTGGGAACCGGGTTTCGGATCTCGAGTTGCTGTCATTGGGGAGTCAGTCAGGTCCGGTCATATAAAATGGAAAAATGCAAATGGCAATCTGAAAAGGGAATCCTAGAAGGAAATCCACGGAGACAAAATCGGGAGATGGGAAAGTCTGGCGACGAACAGCGGGTTAGGACCCGGAGGTCGGAAAGTCGTAATGAGTTCGCCGTTCAAAATGGCGATAGTGAAATGGAATTCCAGAAGTGGAATTCTGGAGTTTGGGGTCTGAACACAGATTGGGCGGCTTGGTTTTTCGTTCGAACTTCTGACAAGGCGATGAGACGGCCATGCTAAAACGGAAAAAGTGACACGGAATTCCGGAGATGAAATTCTGGAGGTCGGGGTCCAGGTTGCCCATGGATTTTGGATTTTTGTTGGTTCTGAACGAAAATTGTGCGATCATAGTCTGAGGTCCGTAAAGATGCTTTGGACAGGCCGTCTGAATGATGAAGCAAGAACAAAATTTCAGGGATGGAACTCCAAGGTCCAGATCCCGAGGAGAGTTTATTTCTTCTGTCAATTTTGATTTTTTGCAACTTTTGGCATGGATTTCGCAAGGCCGGGGTCTGGAGGCTGGAAAGACACACCGCATCCTTTGTTCAAAATAATGGGGAGACAACGGAGACCTACGAGGGGAAATCTGGATCCTAGGGTCCAGAACAATTTCGGCCGCACTAATTTTTTGAAGTTCGGTTCGGAGTTTGGCAGGCAGTCATGGCAAGGTCCAGGCCTGGGAGATGCTAGCGACTATTCTGAAGAATAGTTGCGACAAGGTTAAGCTCTGGTTTGAGTTCGGAGGCCCCAAATAATCAATTTTTAACATTTGAACATATGGGTTTTTTAGGGGAAGGTACTAATTTACCAGTTTTAAACCCAATTTTACATTTTCATTGCTTTATCAATCAAAAATTTGCAAAATAAAGGGCAAGGCATGCGGACGGTGGATGTACCTCAAGATCCCAAAGAAGCAAACTATTGAACGCATGGGAAAACAGCTGGTCGAGAGCTTGGGCATGGAGGCGGAGATTGCCGAAAGTGGGGAGCTCTGCAAATTTCTCTATCACTCAGTTGGGTGAAAATGACAGCCAAAAAATCCGTTTAAATAGCTAAAATAGACTTTAATGCAACAATTTAATTCAGTTGTATGGCGGCCAGTGAGTTGGTGGGTTCAAATTTGCAGACGGCAGTAGTAGGACCAAAGTTCGGTGGTCGGGATGATGCCCAGCCACGGCCGCGAGAAATGACTATGCGCAAACGTTATTCCAGAAGGGGAAATCCGGGATCTAGGATTCGGGGTCCGAAAGGATGTCAGGTGCCGAACGCTAGCAACAGCAAACCCGCAATGGAAATCTGGAGAAGGAAACTTGAGGGTTTGAGCCCGAGAGGGGCTACAGACGTCAGAAAGGTCATTCTGACAAGGGAACCTCGAATTGACTTAAGACTTGGCATTTTTCGAAGGGGTGAAGTTCGGTGAAACCTAGCATTTGACTTTGAAGGGTGAGTTGACCAATTAGGGTACAAAAGTGGACACACAAAATGAGGTGAACCAAAAAGGGTCCGTCAATCAAAAGAGGGATGAGAGGGTCCCCGTTCCGAACGGGGCATGTGTGCAATAGGCACAACAAATGTCGACTCCACTGGGAGAATGCTCCCGACGTTCTTAGAGATAAATATTCATTCCGAACCCATGATCTCTAGTTTCGCAGACCAAAGTTGACTTTCAAAGCTGAACTAGGAACAATTTAAGGAAGGTGGGATTGAATACAACTGTAGTATCATCATTGAGGTGTGTGCATGGTGAGTTCATTTCCTTTTCGTAGAGATAGCACGAGTAACCACTGGTTGGGAGAGATAAGCTATGTAGTTCACTGTCCCCAAAAGTAACCTGGACATTGATCTGTTGCCAGTCAGGCATCCATAGCC
Organism: Sequoiadendron giganteum; assembly: GCA_007115665.2. Taxonomy (NCBI): domain Eukaryota; kingdom Viridiplantae; phylum Streptophyta; class Pinopsida; order Cupressales; family Cupressaceae; genus Sequoiadendron; species Sequoiadendron giganteum. The sequence continues at coordinate 297,907,932 of CM021109.1, forward strand.
CCAATGGAGTTGTCGTTGTGACCCCATGAACATAGCTCTACTACCATCTAGGCATCCATAGCCCCAGTAGAGATATTCGCACACCCACATGGTTGTTATTTTCACTTTATTTATTATTTTGTTTGATATTTCATTTTAGCACTTTCTCTTTTCTTTTCGTTCAACCACGTAAGCAATGAAGCTTACAATGGACTTGGGAATCGTAGTGGTCACTGGAGCATACTTTAGATTTTTCACTTATCCCCTCTTCCTACTAGTCATGACACCATTCTTTGGAAACATTAAAATGTGTTTTGTGTCCCATGACAAAGGCAGGGAATTCAAGCGGAAAGCCATCCTAGGTTAATTCAGAGTTCAAAAGTCAAAAACCGACCCTTGGGAGCTTTCAGAGGTTAGCAACAGGGAATGAAGGCTTATCTAAAGAATAACACAAGAGCGGGTAGCAGGTAAAACCGTCTATCGGGCCAAGCACAACCACCACAGCAGAACAGGGAGGTTCTTCCAAGATCAAGACAAAATATCTGGGACAATGAGCAAAACTGAAGGACAAAGCAGGAAACCTATTCTAACCTATGTACAGGTATTTACACAAACAACTCCCAAAAGAGCTCAAGCCTGGAAGTAATGCTTAAGGTGTTGCACGTTGACTGGCAATGGGACATCTTCACCCATAAGGGTCTTTAGGAAAAAGGCATTATCTCAAAGGATTTCGGCAATCTGAAAGGGGCCAAGCCAAAGCTTGTCGAATTTGTTGTGTCCCACTTTCTTTTCATGGGCCTTGTCCCAGTAAAGGACTAGATCAAAAATGCGGAAGGCCTTAACTTTGGCTCAGTGGTCGAACCATCTCTTGACTACGGCCAGATGTTTGGAAAAATTTTCTAATGAGCGATCTCGCACTTCTTTGAGGTGCAACAGCTCGACGAGGCAAGCTTCTCTGCGGTCTTCTCCTTCATAAAAATCATTGATAAACTGGAGGGTAGGGATTTTCAAATGTATGGGAAAGATGGGCTCTAAGCCGTAGACTAGATGGTATGGGGAATCCCCAAGGGCAACCTTGTGATGGGTGCGATCTGCCCACAAGGCAAAACGAAGTTGGGTATGCCAATCCTTAGGATTCCTATCTAGTAGCTTCTTGATCACCGTGATCAAGTCCTTGTTGGTGGACTTAGAAAAGCCATTGCCTTGAGGGTAGTAATTGGATGAAAATTTGAGGGCGATGCCATAGTCAAAGGCCCAACTCATGAATTTTAATGAAGCAAATGCAGGGTTGTTATCACATACTAGAGCATATGGGCAACCAAAGTGATTCAAAATGAAACTTTCTAAGAAATTGGTTACGACTTCAGTAGTACATTGCCTACAAGTTATCACTTTTGTCCATCTAGTGCAGTAATCAGAAGTGGTTAGAATGTACCTGTGTCTCGCAAATGATGGAGGGCTTACCAAGCCAATGAAGTCAAGACCCCACTGCGCGAAAGGTCTTACCTCCAGAACAGGTTGCAATGGGACAACAACATTCCTTTCTCTAGCGGCAGCAGTTTGGCACACATGGCAGGTACGAACGTGACCATGAGCATCCTTGAAAATAGTGGGCCAGCTCTCAATATTTGGTGTGCAATTGATAGAGCTAAGCCATGGCCAGTTCTGAACTTGTCATGGAATTCCTTAAGAACGCGATCAACTTCTTCCTTACCTAGGCATCTCAAATAGATACCTTCATGTTTTTTCTTGTATAATATGACACTTTGTAACATATAGCTACTACTTTTCAGCCTGAGGGCTCACCTTTGGACTCACTATAGATGAGGTAGACATTTATGGTTCAGCAGGTAGTACACTATGTCATTGTACTACTCCCTTGGCGAGACATCCTCTAGCTAGTACTGTTATACCATGAGTTTAGGTCCAGCATCAATAACTACCTCTACCATTGTTCGGCTGAGTGCCTATCCTCTTACCATCTTCATTGGTTGGATCTCCATGTCATACTCCTGTAGCAACACGATCCATTTTTCCCTTCATTCCCCCAACTCGTTCTGCATAAGCAAGGTCTTCACTACGGGATCGGGAACTATAACAAACACCTTGTTGTGCAAGATATAATGCCTGAACTTTTTAACTCCCTTAACAAGGGTATAGGCCTATTTTTCAATGTTATGATAGCATAGTTTAGCATCCTTCAGGGGGTCACTCATAAAGGTGATCAGATGCTCGCTCCCCTTGTCATCCTTTTGTGTCAAGATGCTGGCATAGGAATGCTTTGAAGCAAAATAGTATATGTAGAAAGGCTTTAGGTAATTGGAGTTGACTAGTACAGGGGCGTCAGTGATTGCCTTTTTTATCTCCCTGAAAGCCTTCTTTGCTTTGGGAGTCCACTCAACCTTAGCATCATGTTTCAGTATGGCATTGAGTGGTTTAACTATTTCCACAAAGCCTGTAATGAACTTGTGGACAAAGTTGATCTTTCTGAAAAAAGACTTTAATTCCTTCTTGCTACCTGGTAGCTGGATTTTCATGATGGATTGGATACGTTCGGGGTCAATAAAGATTCCCCATTCTAACAAGACATGCCCAAGGAGCTTACCCTCAGTGACCCCAAAGATGCACTTCTTCGGATTAAGGGAAACCCCAAAATGCGCAACACCTCTCAAAGACCTTGCATAAGTCAGTGACGTGATTACCCCAATGTTTAGAAAATTCTGTTAAATCATCCATGTAGATGATTATGCATTTTCCTATTAGATCCTTGAATGCAATATCCATGGCACACTAGAAAGTGGCACCAACGTTGATTAGCCCGAACGACATTCTCCTATACACGAAGGTTCCCCACTTAGTGGTGAATGTTGTCTTATGTCAATCTTCGTACTGCACCATGACCTGGTTATATCCCAAATATCCATCTAGGGAGGACATCATCTGGGATTCTTTTACTACTTGTAACACCTTGTCCAATGAGGGTACAGGATAGTTGTCCTTCTCTGAGGCCCGGTTCAGATTGCGGAAGTCTATGCATAGTCTGATTTTTTCGTTTTTCTTTCTAATAGGAACCAAATTTGCTACCCATGTGGAGTGTCTGACTGAAAAGATGATCCTGGTTGACAGCAACTTCTATACTTCCTTATATATTATTGGTTCCAATAAAGCGTTGACAGGGCACTGCCGCTACCTAAACGGCTTTGCATCTGGTCTGAGAGGGATAGTGTGCGTGATGATCGACGTATCATATGTCTTGAGATCATCATAGCTCTAGGCGATGATGTCATGATACTTCCACAGAGCTTCAATAGTCCCCTTTCTTTCTTCGTGGGTGCATACTTTACCTATGAACACATTCTTGGCATTTCTAGATGTACCTAGATTGTGAGTGTTGCATTGGCCGCTGATGGTATCCCTTTTAGCTTGTTGCTGTTAGTCTCTGATGTGATCAAGGTCAAAGATTCGATCCAATTGAACCATTCCCCTAGGGATGGTGTTGGTGTTTAGGTTGATAATCCCTTCTATATCTAGGTCCACCTCTTGGGGTTCGACCTCATTGATTATCTGCATAGCAAACACATCTAAACTAGTGATGAAATCCAGAATATGCTTGTCATCATTGAATACTTGGAAATTGGCTACATTATCCGAGACTGACGGGACGGAGGTGACTTCCACCGTGAATCTTCTGAGGCCTGATAGGGACAACGGTTGCAGGGTGCTTGTTGCCTATGCCAGGGCATTGGCAGTATGATTCCAAGCACACAGAATCAACTAAATTTTGAATGCATCTAGCCCTTCCAAAAGATCCCATACGCGGTGCCGGTAGTTAGTGAGCCTTCGATCATAGCAGGAATACAACTTCCTGACCTATTTTACAACCAACTCCGAATCTCCATACACTTGGAGCATTTTGACATCTTTTCTCAATGCCATTAAGAGGCCCAAGACCAAAGCTTCATACTCTTCTACATTGTTAGTACAATAAAACTACAGTCTATGAGCAACAAAGTATGACTTACCTTTGGGACTGATCAATTCAAAACCTGCCCCAGCTCCGTGCTTGGATTTAGATCCATCAAAGCACAATGTCCAAAAGCCAGGAGGTTCCTTGGACATAGCACCTATAGCTTTGACTCCTAGTGTCGATGGAGCTTTCATTTTAGGGACTGCCTTAGGAGATATGGGGATGGAATGTGTTTGTTCGGATGATGCAATTTTTGTTTTCTCCATCGGAGTAGCTTGTTTCCTAACGTGTTCAATTGCTGCTTGACACAGGCCATAGTTAAATTCTAAGTGAGCAGCATTGTGTACCTTGCACTAGTTAGGGAGCAAGAGTTCTCAGAAGTTCATTCGAGTTCCCAGGCTAAGCTGGTCCTTAACACATTTTTCCATAAAATCTTGGAAACCATCAAGCAGTCCCCAAGGGTCATTCTCTCCTCGTTCCTCATCATCCGACTCGATGAGAGCTTCAGTGCTCTAAAAAACAATGGTCAAATTAGTAGGTGAGCTGCATAGTACGAGGAAGATTTGGCTCGTTCCTTCATTTTCAAGGTATTCCTATTCATTCTGATATGACACTGGGGAATAATTCCCCAAACCTATTTCAACATACAATACCTCATTTGTGTTGTTATACTCAGTGATCATAAACCTCATTTGTGGCTCCCGATTGATCCTGATCTGATTCGGCATTCCTTTCCATGGCAGCTACATGTGTGAGTAATCAGTCGCGGCATATCCATTCAATGCCCTCATGAAATCCCTTCCTAGGATTATGCCATAGGTATCCGGGATATCGACCACCTGTATGTCAATGGTTTTTTGGATCCGGGGATCAGCAACAACTTGCATGGGTATTCTGTTAATTTCCCCCATAATGTTGATTTTGATCTTGACAAGTTGTGTTACTTTTCGCTAGGAAGGAGTGGGAATTATTCCGAGTGCTTTGCATACAATCAGGGGGATAACATTGGTCGAGGCTCCTGAATCAAGTAAGCAGTTATGGAGGTTCTTCCCGAACACGCGGATGGTGGTCAAAAAGGGAGGAGTTTTGAATTTCCCTTGAAACAATCCTCTAAAAACATCCACCTAAGTGACTTGGCCCTTATCTTTCTCACTACCCTTACTTTTGGTTTGTATCTGATTAGTGGCCCTATCGGGTTGCTTATTTATCTATTGACCTACTAGCTGGTCAGCCTTGCTGTCAAAAATCTACCTAACAACCGGTTCATTTGGTTGATCACCAAAATAAACCTTTTTTACTGGAGCTTCCTAAGCTGACTTCACTAGTGGAGTCCCATTTATCATCCTGAAAAAGGCGTTCCTAACAGCAGGCACCTTTAGAAGTTTAAATGCCGACATGCTTAGATTTACCCCTTTAAACTCTTCAGCAATAAACTCCCCCATCTGCTTGATTTCTTGATTGCAGCACACACTTTGGGAGGAGGTGGCGGCTTGGCTTTGGCTGCCGCTTTGCTGTTTATTTTTGGTAAGGTACCACGTGGGGGTGTGGGGAAAACCTGGGTTAATATTCGCATTCGGATCGGGAGGGGTGCTAAAATTATTTGGTAGAGTGGAGGTCATAAAAGGACCTCCAGCATGACCACCAACTTGTCTATTTATCAGGTTGTAAGGGGTGGTCCGTTGGTGAAACATTTGGACTTCGTCTTCCCTAGGCTCTTCTTCGTCATCTTTAGGACCATTATCTACTGAATCGAAAAGTTGGGCTAAGGGGCTTTCAAAATTTACCTCTCTCACCACATCATGATTGCTTGAATCAGCATTCTCCAATTCAAGCATGTTGCATTCTTCCCTTGGGAAGGGAGCCTGGTTTAGCACCAACACTAAAGAATCATATGGATTGGACGGGACAATGTCCCTGCATCCCGAATTGTCAACTACATTCTGAACTTCTACTTGGAAAATCTTGGCTGCAGTTTGGAATTCCGGACAATCTAGTTAGGTTTGGTGGCTCGTTTTGTGAATACGACACCATCCAAACAACACAGCCTCTGCCAAATACACTCCGCTTGTGGGGTTTTCATTGCTGTTGTTGTTAGGTTGGTCAAGAGGTGTGGGAACACCACCATTGTTGGGTCGTGTATTCCACATCTGATTTTTCCTTTGGAAGGGCCTTCTGTCGAAGTTCTGGTCTAAATTCTGATTTTTGTTATAGTTTTGGCTTGATGACGTGCTGGCATCGCGATTGTCCTGACTTTTTTGTTGATCTCAGTTTTCCCTATTAAGGTTGGCCTGGATTCTCTTTTGCGACACCTATAGCTAGTTGTTCTGATTCTTTAGGTGTGTCATTTCAGTTGAAATCTTCTTGATCATTTCTATGAGCTTGTCGATTCTATCCTTTTTAGCATTGTTCGGTGGCGGTGCGGCGTTTTGAAGGAACACGGGATGTGCCACTAGCTGATTCTGATGAGCAGGTGGGAATTTTGGTGCCTAAATGTACATAGGCACCTGGGCTTGTTGAGGATGCAACTGTTGCTACTGGGGCAGCAAGTAATGAGGGATTGGGTATGCCTGGTTCATCGGCTGCCCGGGATGCGGAACCAGAGGTAACTACGACACCGGATTCAACAAAGGTGTTTGCTACTGCAAGGCTTGCGTGAGTCCCTGAAGCTACGCCGGATGTGCGATTTTTCTAAGAGAAGGTAGTGGACTAGATATGTTCTATCCCAAATCCGTGTTGATGATGATGGCTTCAGCATATGCATCGACCAACCTAGCTGGTGGTGGTCTCATTCTTTTCACCAGGGCTGAAGTGAGATTGTTCAAAGCTGCATAATACATGGGTAGGACAGCAGCATCATTGAAAATGTATGGGGCCTATAGCCAAGTGTATGCTCTATGGAGGTGATCATTGAAGGAATTGATCAGCTCATTGATCTCCCTCTACACCAACATGAAGTGTCGATACAAATCCACGGGGCTGATCGGGGTCTTGAACTTTTGTAGAAATGCATTCTTCAGAAGATCCCATGTGTTGATAGTTTTGGCTAGAAAATTGACATACTAGTAGAATGCCTCCTCCCCTAAGGAGTAGGGAAATAGCCTACAGGATACATCTTTGTATATGATCTGCATAGTCTTTAGAGCAATTTTGAAAATCTTGACATGCTTCTCGGCTGTCCTCTGTAGATCCCGAGAGTTGAATTTTGTGCAAAATTTTTTAGGGTTCTTTGGTATATCATGGTAAAGGTTAAAGGTGAGAGGAGATGGGTTATTACCTAGCCACACCATTGGGAAAGGTGGTGGAGGTGGCTACACCAGATTGGTCTGTAACTGCGACAAGATGACAACAACTGACGTGGCAGTGGCAGGGCTAGTGACTATGTTTGCCTGAATGGCAACGTTCAGCCCAAATGGAGAGGTAACCTGGGCTGCTATGTGGATTGGGTGAGTAGAAGGTGGTGTTTCCAATGAAGAAGAAGGATACGAAGGTGAAAGAGCAGTGAGCTGCTCTACGAGGTCAGTGATGGACGCTTCCCCAGTTTTAGCTCTTTTAGCTCGAACAGGGCACTGCAATTCCTGAAACTCTCCCTTGTTTGGTGTAGACCTCAAGACCCGATGGAATCTCTCAAGGGAGAATGATCCAATTTGATCCAACTTTACCCTATAGCCCTCCTTCTAGTGCCAGTTCTATTGATGGTGTTTTTATGCACTTCACAACATAGGTAATATGTAGGTGCATTACCTCTCTTGAAAGACAATCTTCCACAATCAAATTGCAGAACACTATCCCAAGGTCTCTCGGATGTCAGGTCATGATGATGCTTGGAATATATCAGTTGTTTGATGTGATTTTTCTGCAATCACAAGGTGGTCTTATGTGGTTTGAAGCTGTAGGAGAATTGGGTCGATGAATGGAGTCCTTCGAATCTAGAATTACTACACTTTGTTGTAGGCTCGAACAATAGTCTTGGACTCCATTATTTTGTCAGATTTGTCTTTACAATGTGCAATGAACCTTAACACAAATTGTTTCTAAAAAAAAGGAAAAAAGGGGCGAGGAAGAAGGATGGTTCCTAGACCTGCAACTACTGATGAATAGTGATCATGAAGGTTCTTGTTGTGGATAGTTTCCTTAAATAGAATTTCACTTAATCTGAATTCTCACAATGTCATGAAATCTATGCTATCTTCTAAGGATTGTAGATATTCATCATTCATTCGCCATATAATGTGAACAAAGACAAAGTTTAATGAGTAGCTATGAAATTGTAGTCCAGGCTAACTTTGCACAGTCATCTACCAGCAGCAAATGACCAAAAGTATGGACAAGGAAAGCATACACAAAACATGAATCTTCAAAACCAAAGACAACATACTAAATCCACTACAACCAACTAAGGAAACTAAAGCAACAAAGTAACTTGAAGCAAAGTTTTAACTAAAGGGGGAAGAATCATGAAACATGTGGAGAAACCCAAAAATACACCAGAAAATGACTGTATTTTCTATCATAATTTCTGCAGCATGCCTTTACAACAAATCAACTCTCTTAAAATGAGAGGAGGAGAGCCCTATTTATAGTTTTCAAAAAGCAAAATGAGTGGCCAAGATTTGATTCTATTGTGTGGCCAAGATTCACCTTACACTAGGGTTTCACCTACCCCCAAATACATTTCATTTATAAGACTTTTCTTGTCTTTTCCCTATTTTCTCATCTAGTGACAACACTGTAGCAATTTCATCCTGTAGCTAGTTGCTCTTTGTTGTAGCTATTCTTTAAGGAATTCTTCATAGATGACTGGGTTGCCTTTGCGCTTCTTCAACGTGACATACTCCATAAAGCTCAAGATTAGTGGTTGGAACTCTTCCAACTCCATGATGTCGGATCGCAAAATCTAATAGCTCCATTCTTGGGAATTGCTGACGAGATTTTTCTAGTCATCATTATATTTAGCTGCATTATCTTTGAAGAGTTTCGACTGTGTGAAGGCTCGGGCAGAAAAACTCATGAATTCAGTGGTGACCTCAACTGACATCCCATCTTCCATTATTTAAGAAGTGGGGCTTTATACTCTTAGGATTGATCTTGACCGCAGGTAGCTCAATTTTGTCAAATATTTTCATTGTTGCCTCCATCCTTGGTGGCTCAGAAGGTGGAGGGAGAGCTAAAGCGTGAGCCATAGCCTGATCTATTGCAGCTTGCACTACAGGATTAGTGAGCATCCCCAAAAGCTCAGAGGGCACGTTCTGCATGTATTTCAAAAAGGATTTTAGGAGGCTGAGGGCAGGCATTGTAGTAGTGGAAATAGAGGGAAGGGAAGGAGACATAGAGGAGGAGGAGATTGGTGAGGTCATGGCAGAGGAAGAATCCATGGGAATAATTTGCATGATAGGAGAGGTGGAAGCAAGGTGCACAGAGATGTCCATCGCAGGCGAGGAGGAAGTGGAAACTGCAAGCAAAGCCTATAGGATGGTGGTAGCAATAGCAACGATAGTAATTATAGTAGATGAAGACCTGGGGAGTGTGATCCCTCTCCCTTAGTTCCACAGGGATGGACCCTTGGGTGTCACAGACATCTTCATGCCTTCGATTGTTTTCATTTTCTTCTGGGAAGGTTTGCCCTCTGATGCCTTGCGGGCATAAACCTTTGGTTTGGGCAGTTGCTCGATGGACTCTTTTCTCTTCTTGGTTTTGGTTGATGGTGGGGTTTTGGAGGGTCCCCCTGTTGTTGCAATGAGCACACCACCACCAGAGCCACTAGGCTCACTCTCGAGTCCCTTAAATGTTCAGGCAACTCCCTATTGTTTCAATCGGGCCACCTGTTGGTTGATCCATGCCCTTGTTCAGATTTTGACGGGTCTAGTGAGCACATCGATGTTATCAAGTTCTTGCTCATTCCAATCAATTGTAGGTAGTGGTAGATTGACGAAGGTATCATATCCCAGATCTAACACTATGTCCTCATCCTCCTCAAGTTGGTCAAGAGCCAGGCATAGATTTATCCTTCGCACGTACATGACAATCATGTGCATGTAGTGTCACAACCACACCTCGAGGTCGTCCTTGCAGTTGGCCCAAAAATACTCGATATTGTGGAGGTGGGCGTACTCACGTCCTAGTGCCTTTCTGATATGAACGTAAGAGTCCAGTCTCGGCTGAGCTATGTACTACTTGAAATGGTATTCAGCTAGCTCTTTCTCTAAATAACCTATGCATTGGGATGTGTGGATCTTGTACATTCTCTAACCAAGGCCAATAAGATAAGGTGTCCCTGCCAAGTGTTTGTCGCTCAGGATATTATGAATATGTCGCAACTATCGAGTCAGTTCCAATAGTAAGATCCGGTCATTGGGGTACCGGGGAAGCTTGTTCGGCCTCTCTGTGAATCCTTGAGCACGCATGTAAGTAAACTTGGGGAACTGTATGTATAAGAAGGCATAATGCTTGAGGAGGGCCCTGGCACTGTGGGATACTCTTTTATGAAAATCCCCTCCAAGTAGCCAGATAATGTAGGCGATGAAGGCATCGTTAACCTTGCAGTAGTCCTTCATAAAGTTTCAGTATTGTAGTTGGGGGTATCGGTCATAGGGCTTAAGCTCCCTTCACGGTGCCGCATTGGACATCATGTTCAATCCATGGTAATGTCACCGATTAGCAAGCGATTATACCAGGTAGGATGTCATATAGAATTATGATGTCTTCTTTACATTGATAAAATGCTCATGGAAGCAATTGTTGATTATTTGTCCCCAATCAAAGGCAGCGTTACCATGGAGAATTTTCTCTATAAAGTAAAACATCAATTCTTGGAAGAAGGCCGCAACAAAAAGACCCATTACTCTTCTCAACAAGGTCACGAGGTTGTGCTAATCCTCAAAGAAATCATTGCGATAGAGCTCCTACGGGACCTTGCCAGAGCTGGCTCGCTTATCCTTCAACCAGTATTGATTGATTAGTTTTTTACACCCTATCGAATCTTCTTCCCACAACGCCTTGCACTCCTCCATGGTTGGTTTTTCCATGGTCTTGAAGGCGACGATGTGGAAGGTTGTAGCTATCCTAAGAGGGGACATGTGTACAAGAATATTTCCATCGCTATCCACTATGGTTCTGGTTTTAGCCTAATATGCCTCTCGGCACGCCAATACCAATTTGGGGGCCACTAAAGCTGGTGGGAAGCCTGCAACCTTAGCGAGTCCGCTGCTTCTAATTAATTTTGCATTCTCTGTCTTTGGGTCCACTCTAACCCGCTGACTAAACTCATCAATGTCAACCTGCCCAATGTTTGTATTCATGATGTCCCTCCAAAGGGTGGTGATCCTAGATTGCAATGGTACCCCTTGGAATTGGAACTTCATCTAATCCTTATCCTCCTTACCTCAGGGTGTCTTTGCAGTTCCTTTTCCCTTTCTGTTGGCAACACCTGAAGTTTCTGTACCGGATTCCTTAAATCCTGCATAGAGAAACGTGAATTAGTAATATTAAACATGGAAAATAGCCTCAGACAACTCCCTACATGTTGAGGTTAGATCCACAATCATAACTCATATTTAAAAACCGAATAACAACTGATGAAACATCACAAGAAAGTAAAATAGGCTATCCGGGTTCCCAGGACCAGAATTCCCTTAGCAGAATGTCATTTGGAAGGGAAAACTAAGAATGGAACTCCTAGAGGGGCTTCCTAGTGTTGGATTTTGTCAAATGAGGGTTGGTATAAAGGAAGACCTAATTTTAGCAGGTGGGTCGAAATCCATTTTGGATTTGGAGGTCATTTGCTCCTTCATTTGGGACTTTGGGCACCAGCTGTAGGACAGCCGTTGGAAATGGCGCAGGGGAGACGGAACTCTGGGGACCGGGTTTTAGATCTTGGTTTGCCGTCATCGGGGAGTTAGTTGGGTCTAGCCATATAAAATGAAAAAATGCAGACGATAATCCGAAAAGGGAATCCCAGAAGGAAATCCGCGGAGATGAAATCGGGAGATGGGAAAGTCCGGCAGCGAACAGCGGGTCGGGACCCGGAGGTCAGAAAGTCGTAATGAGTTTGTTGTTCAAAACAGCGATAGTGAAATGGAATTCTAGAAGCACACTTCTAGGGTTCGAGGTTTGGATACAGATTGTGCGGCTTGGTTTTTCATTCAAACTTCCGACAAGGCGATGGGACAACCATGTTAAAATGGAAAAAGCGACACGAATTCCGCAAACGGAATTCTGGAGGTCGGGGTTGGGGTTGCCCATGGATTTTGGATTTTTGTTGGTTCTGAACAGACATTATGTGATCGGCCTTCGAGGTCCAAAAGGATGCTTGGGAAAGGCTGTCAGAACGGCGAAGCAAGAATGGAATTTTAGGGATGGAACTCTGAGGTCCAGATCCCGAGGAGAGTTTATTTCTTTTGTTAATTTTGATTTTCTACAAGTTTCAGCATGGATTTCACAAGGCTGGGGTCCAAAGGCCAGAAAGACACACTGCATTCACCGTTCAAAATGACGAGGAGACAACGGAGACCCACGAGGAGAAATCTAGATCTCGTGGTTCGGATTAATTTTGGTCACACGAATTTTTTGAAGTTCAGTTTGGAGTTTGGCAAGCGGCCGTGGGAAGGTCCAGGCCTGGGAGAGGCTAGCGACTGTTCTGAAGGCAAGGTTAAGCTTCAGTTTGAATTTTGAGGCCCTAAACAATGGATTTTTAACATTTGAACATATGGGTTTTTTAGGGGAGGGTACTAATTTACCAGTTTTAAACCCAATTTTACATTTTCATTGCTTTAACAATCAGAAATTTGCAAAATAAAGGGCAAGGTGTGTAGATGGTGGATGTACCTCAAGATCCCAGAGAAGAAAACTATTGAACGCGTAGGAAAACAGCCGGTCAAGAGCTCGGGCACGGAGGTGAAGATTGCCAGAAGCGGGGAGCTCTGCAAATTTCTCTATCACTCGGTTAGGTGAAAATGAAAGCCACAAAATCCATTTAAATAGCTAAAATAGCCATTAATGCAACAATTTAATTCAGTCGTATAGCGGCCAGTGAGTTGGTGGGTTCAAATTCGCAGACGGCAACAGTAGGACTAGAGTCTGGTGGTCGGGAGGATGCCTAGCCACAGCCACAAGAAACAACAAAGCGCAATTGGAATTTTGAAAGGGGGAATCTGAGATCTAGGATCTGAGGTCTGGAAGGACATTGGGCACCGGACGCCAGCAACAACAAACCCACAATGGAAATCCAGAGAAGGAAACCTGAGGGTCCGGGCCCGAGAGGGGCCATGGACGTCAGAAAGGGCATTCTGACAAGGGAAACCCAAATTGACTTAAGACTTGGCATTTTTTGAAGAGGTCAAGTTCGGTCAAACCTAGCATGTGACTTTGAAGGGTGAGTTGACCAATTAGGGCACAAAAGTGGACACGTAAAATGAGGTGAACCAAAAAGGGTCCAGCAATCAAAAGAGGGAAGAGAGGGTCCCCGTTCTGAATGGGGCATGTGTTTAACAGGCACAATAGATGTACTTGCTCACTTTTGTTTATCCATAGAGGGCCTGCCTAGTTGGACAAAGTAATCTCCCCAAGGAACGACCCAACCGATAAGACGCTAAAGCCAAGCGACTTCCAGCTGGTATATAAGTGTGGGTACTCAAGGAAAGTTCAAGTATCATGAGGATCATTCTATCAAGAAGGGAAATAGTGGTCTCTTGCTGCATGGATGGTCCCCCACGAATGGAATTCCCACATTAAAATCCCTTGTTTAGAAAGGCCAAAATCCCTATCTATTTGTTGATGCAAGAATGATTGTTCTGAAGACATCCCACACTTTTATGGCTCTTTGTAGAGATGAGAAGTATTCCATGGGAGTTTCATGGGTACTGATGCTTGGCTGACTCGAGAAGTGAGTGCACTATAAGGGGGAGCTTATTTCGTCAAGCATCTAATCATCCACTAAGAGTAGGCAAGGGTGGATTTATCCAAGTGGGAACTCAACAAATATTGCCTCATTTCATCCATAGGGTCGTGTACATTCTTTGAGATCAAAACACTTTGCTTGATTCCTAAACATTGGAAAAACAAACATTCAATAAGTCTTCAAAATTTCAAACCCTTTGGCGGGAAGATATACCTTTGACAAATCCAAGTGTTCTTGAGTGCCCTAGGGATTTCATCCTTAGAGGCTTCTAATTATTTTTGTTTAATCATAATTTGTTCTCACTAAAGTCAACATTAGGGAACTTTTTCCTTAATTTCCTCAATTCTCCACATAATGGACTTTGTGAGATGAGAAGAAGTTAGGACATTAGACATCAAGTTTGAAAACCTAATCAATATTTTTTGTGGTACAAAGAAGTCATTAAGCAAAGCTAAGAAATAATTGATCCCCACACATGTTCTCTTCCAAATGATTTCCTGAAAGATCAAAATTCAAAAACCAAAGTTCAAAAATCTAGGTCCAAAATCTCATGAAGAACGTCTTTCAAGGCTTCACAAAGTTAGAGAAAGGTGGTTTACAATTTTTAAAAGAAAACTTCAAGGAACAATCCTAACTTGTATGAATTTTATCACCAATAAAATCTAATCTCTTTCAAAGGTTTGCATTTCTTACATAGGAGTTACCAAGCATGTTCTTCAACATCGAGGTCTCATAAGGAGTTCTATCTAGGTCTAATCTAGGATCAAAGTAAATAATTCTCATCCATCCCCCAAACATCAACAAAAAAATCATCTCACCAACAACTCTTAGAAATCTTGAAAACATCACTCATGCTAGGATTTTAGCAAATCCAAAATCATCTTGTTTGGTTAGATGTGTGTAGATGAATCCTTCTCCACATATTTAATCAAATTATCAATCCTTGTGAACAAGTCTACCTCTTGATAACATCCAAAATCTTGAAATCTATAAGTTCATTATCCAAAAGAAAAATCAAATCAAAATCATCTTGTTTGACTAGGGGTGTCTTAATGAATCCTTCTTTACACACAGTCAAATTATCATCTTGTGTACAAGTCTACTCTAGGACAACATCCAACCTCTTAGAGTTTATGATTTCTCTATCCAAATCAAAATCCAATCAAACCAAGGTCAAAATAAAATAAAATCAAACTCAATCAAATCAATATCAAAGTCCTAAAGTTTAGCATCCCCTTCAAGGTTTCTTAAGAATTCAATCACCTGCATCATCCACCTTTTGTTTATATCATCATCACCCTTTGATCCTTAATCATCCTATTTCTTCTCTTTTTGTGCCTAAATTTAGATCAATCTAAATAATTAGAGGTTCATCTCGTACATTCTTGAAAATTGATCCCTATTTTATGGTGCAAACTATATCGCAACACAAGAAGAACATGGAAATCAACAAAGAAGCATCAACTTCCAGTGATGTAAGCCAAACCACTCCTGAAATGAATCTCGTTGGAGCAAGCAATCCCATAACCAATCTTCCTCTATCATCACAAAATCCTCAAGAAGAGGGATAGGTGGAGGAAATCACTAACAATGTCTAAGGGATGACACAAGATGAAATCATTGAAATGGTTCAAAATCCTGAGACTCATAGAATTGTCAATGCCATGTTGAGGCTCAATCCTTCCCTATACATGCTTGAGTTGGAAAAAGAAGGGGCCAAGCTCCCTTCTGATTATGACATAAGAACTATTGTGGAAAGTCCTCTTGGGCTCTTGTCTCCAATCTCATCCACACCTCCATTTCAAACGATCACTCACAACATCCTGCAAATCACATCATCTATTGCTCCAACTCAATTGATTGTTAACAAGGGAAGCTCATTGCTTCGTGCACTTCAAACACATCCCCTTGTGAGCAACCAAGGTTTGGATGCAAACACCATACGAGATCAATCCATCCTAGAAAATCCTTTACACCCATATGTTTCACTCACATTTCATGATCCCACCAATCCAACCTCTTTTCACACAACACCAGGGTATCCCCTCAACACACAAACCTCTCTCCCTATGATCTCACAAGGAGAGGGTGAATTATTCGAAACAAGGGGAATCTTCGATCCCTCCTCATCTTCACTTTTCCAAGGGAATACACCGCTGCTTCCACCATTGCCATTAACATCCACACCACTCCTTAGGTTGGGCCTTCCACCTTTATCAACCATCAATTAACAAAATCTGAGCAAACCTCCAATCATAAATCAAAACATCATATTGAATCCTCCCATCTTCCCATCGATATCACAACATTAGATGCAACCATTCAAGTAACCCTAGCAATCAACACATCATCTACCATCCCCAAGTATCTCTAAACATGGTATCCCAAGGACCAAGCATCTCAATCACACCATCCACCACACAAACCCCAATCATCAATACAACAGTCCCTCTCATCACAACATCCAACACTATTCCTAATCCACATGACAAACTCATTTAACACCATGTTGCAAGAAGCTCAACAAGATGCCTATCAAAAGGCACTTCAACAAATTCAAAATCAATAAGTTGCATAGCTAGCTACTAAGCAGGCACGGGAAAAATTAGCAGTGCAACAAGCTGCCCAAGATCAAGCTTTACTTCAAAAAAGTAAAGCCACCCAAGATGCCCAAGCTATGCAAGAATATCAAGCCACACTAGCCACACAGGCTGCCCAAGCTATACACAGGAAGCCCAACAAGCACAGGCCCAAGCTCAAGTCCAATATCAAGCTCAACAAGTTCAAGTGCAAGCTCAATACTAGGCACATCTACAAGTAGCTCACCAACAAGCACATCAACAATCCCTGCAGCAATATCAAGTGCAGAAAGAAGCAACCCAATTACTAGCCCAACAACAAGCTTTGTTGGCATAACAACAAGATTTGTTGGCACAACAACAAGATTTTTTGGCACAACAAAAACAAGACCAACAACAAGTGTTATTAGCACAACAATAAGCATTGCTAGCACAACAAAAAATGCAAGCATATCAGCAAGCCTTAATCACGTAGAAATTTTTTCAAGAAACTCCCATCAACATACCTAATGCTCCACCTGTCAATCAAACATCTCAACCACCTCAAAACACATTCACTCCACCTCCTAATCTGCAAGATGATGTGACAACACAAATCAAATTTCTCTTGCAACAAGTGCTCAATCTCCAATCAGGGAAAACAACAAGGACACCCAAAAATCTATGTCCTTATCCTTTCGATAGGAGCCTTACAATGGTACCATTCCCAAAGGGTTTTAAAATCCCTAAATTTGACAAATATTGCGGGTTGGGAAATCCAGAGGATCACATCAGGGAATTCCAAGTACATTGTATGGAAGTCACATATAACAATACATATCTAATGCGGCTATTTCCTCAAAGCTTGGATGGCTCTACCATGGAGTGGTTCTCTCGCTTGCCTATCGAAATCAAAATGTTCCAAGAAATCATCGACGCATTCATAAAGAGTTATGTATTCAACATTGGCTTGGATGTTAGTCTAGAGGAACTATCTGTACTCAAACAAGGAAAGGGGGAATCATTCACTTCCTTCCTACAACGATGGTGATCCAAGGAAAATTGGAACAAGTGGGCCATGCTGGAAGAGTGATAAATTTGGACCATCATTTCCAATCTTGAGAAAAAAAATTCATTCCATCTAAAGATGTAGTGTATCACCACTTACGACCAATTGATCCCCAAGGCGCTTAACATTGAATGATACCTTATTGCACAGGAGGGGACACCCATGTATCTGGAACATCAGGACAATGATCCTTCTACCATCTATAATGAAAAACCTCACACATGGATGAAAAATAGAAATGTCACCAATGACGGGGTGGTTGATGCTAAATTCGTGATCAATGCTCTGAAACAAAACACCCCAACATATCAACAACTGCAAAACAACAATCACAACAACATGTAGACCAATATGGTACCACAACCACCATCCAATAATCAAATCAACAACTTGAATAATCAAGTGGGGCCACCTCTACAAAACAAATATCCCCCCAAGAGAAAGTTTACCGCTATTAGGGAATCAGTCAAATCCATCATGAAGAAATTGGTAGATGAGAATCTCATTAAAATACCCACTTTTGAGAATTATCAAGATCCCATGGTGAAACCACATTGGTACAATGAAAATTTCCTTTTTGATTATCATAAAATCAAGGGGTGCATGATAGCCAATTGCATGAAGCTAAAAAATATAATCCAAGACCTTATCGATGATAAGATCATTAACATGGAACAACTAGTAGGAAATCAAGATCTCAAGATCTACATAAATCTGATGTCTGACCATAACCAAGGAAATAACAAAGGGAAGAAAAAGTATGGCAATGTGAACCATTTGTATGAAGGGTTGTTGTTTCCCTAGATGAATTGGTCATGGTTGTTAGCATCAAGGGAGCCAAAGTTGATTGTGGAGTCACCACACACAACATAAAATTCACCATTGTTGGGTCATCATAGCCACCTAGGGCATCCATCTCAAATCCAAAATCCACTCCTAATGGATACAATATATTAGACTAGTTGGAAAGAACTCCCACTCAAATATCCATCATGGAGTTGTTGAAGATATCATTCACCCATAGAGAAATTCTTGAGGAAGCATTGGCTTCATCCATCGTCTTCGCGAATCTTGATACAAAACAATTCCAAGTTATGTTCAGAAACATCACCACCCCAAATATCCTCACATTTTCTGATCAGGACTTCCCCGCTCAACCATCTCACAACCGTGCAGTTCACCTTGAAGTCTTGGTTCTTAAAAACAAAGTTAAGAGCGTCTTGGTGGATGGGGGTGCAAGTTTAAACATTTGTTCTCTCAAGATCATAAAGAATCTTGGATTCTTCGAGGATTCCATTAAAAAAGGCAAGGGAATCACGATAAGAGCTTATGATGATCAAGAAAGAGTGTCTTAGGGGACTATCCAACTCCCTATTCAAGTAGGGCCAGCCACTATGGAAACCACCTGCTAGGTCCTTGACCTTGATTTTCCTTATAAAATCCTCCTAGGTTTTCCATGGATCCATGGGATGCAATCAGTTGCATCAACCTTCCATGAGTGCATCAATTTCTCATACCAAAATCAAGAGGTCACAATCTACGGTGATCCTAAGCCCTTTGTCTATTGAAAAAACCTAGAAACAAAGTACTATACAATTCCCCAATTCCCAAAGAATGATGAAGGCCCTTCAACTCCGTATATAGACCAAGCCAATATAGCATCCACTTCTAGGACAAAGACACCCACCATTCCTGATATATTTGAAATCAAGGTCATAATCCAAGACAATGGGTGTGGGGATTACAAAATAAAGAAAGGAGCCTTTGTGGTAGGGGAGTTACCTCAATCCCCTAGATCCCATGGACAGCCACAACCTGCCAATATAATAGCTCAAACTTTCAAAGAAGATCCTTCTGATTTAGGAGTTGGGGGGATCTAGGCTGAGAAGTGGTGGACGAGAGAGATGTATCCAGTCTCCTCTATCAAGATGAGAGACCTGTACCATCCCTTCCTATGGATGATTCCAACAAAAGACTTCAATTAATGTTGGGCATGGGCTATAATAGGAATCAAAGTCTTGGAAAGAACAACAATGGCTGATTGGAACCTATCATTATGAAAAAGCACATGAAAAATCTTGGCCTTGGGTGTACCCCTCTAAGTGTAACCATACATGATAGAATTCCCCTGATTAAAGTAGTCAAAACTCCCCCTCAACTATCGGCAGCCGCCCTTCAATTACCTGTATCCAAAGCTCGAGTCATAGACAGCTTTACCTTTGCCATAACTATTGTCTATAGTGATAGTGACGATGACACCATAATCGACTTGCCTATGTTTTTTGAAGATTCCTCGCTATTAATGATCAACACCTTATCTTTTGAAACAAACCATCAAACCCATGAAATAAACTTAGTCTATCCCCAACTCATTGATTATAACTAACGAGGACATCATAAAGCTAGGTTTGACATCATATTGGATACACAAGCCTATTATGGGGAAATGATTGAATCCTTCAATCGCAAAAGTGGAAATTTGAGAATAATCTCAAGGTCTTTGAATGAAAACCACATAGTGGCACTCTTTGACTCAAAAATAGTAAAAATAAAGGATGCATCCAATGGTGAAAACCTCTCTAAGGCACTGGAGGATGAAGGATTCATCAAGAAAAGTCGGTTGTTCTGGCAGAGCAGTGAAATCTCATCAATATGGGAACAAAGGAAATACCACACATAACATTCTATGTCGAGTCACTTCTCATAGCAGAACAAGAACTCCTAGATGCATTCCTAAAGGAAAGAAAGGTAAACTTCACATAGACTTATGTTTATATGCCTGGGCTTGATCCAGAAGTTGTAGTTCATCACCTAGTTGTATATCCTAAAGTGAAGCCTATGAGACAAAAGTTGAGAAAAATGTATCCCCAAATAACATTTTTGTTCAAAATGGAATTATAAAATCTCCTAGATGCAAGGTTCATATAGGTAGTTGACTATCCAAAGTGGCTCTGAAACCTCGTACCTATTTCAAAATTGAATGGGGTCATCTGCATCTATATTGATTTAAGAGATTTGAACAAAAAGTGTCCCAAGGATGACTTTCCACCTCCAAACATTGACATGATCATGGATATGAAGGTCGGAAATGAGATTCTATCACTAATGGATGGATTCTTAGGATATAATCAAATCATGATAGCTAAGGAAAACCAACATAAGACAACTTTCACTTGTCCTTGGGGGACATATTGATGGAATATGATTCCATTCGAGTTGAAGAACACATAAGAAACTTACTAGAGGGTCATGACACTCATCTTTCATGATATGATCCATAAAACTATGGAAGATTATGTGTACAACATACTGGCTAAATCAAAGAAGCGACGGGACCACATATCATCTTTGAGCTCTATTTTTGACAGACTAGAAAGGTATAAGGTCAAACTTAATCCGAAGAAGTGTGTCTTTGGGGTACAATCAGGAAAGCTCCTAGGGTACATTGTATCAATGAGAGGAATTGAGGTAGATCCTGCCAAAGTCAAGGAAATCCTTGAAATGGAAGCACCTAGGACATTGAAGTAGCTAAGAGGCCTACAAGGAAGACTTTAGTCCATCTGTTGATTCATAGCACAACTAGCAGACAAGGAAATCCCATATTCTCATCTACTCCACAAGGGGGTAGCATACAAATGGGATAAGAAATGTGACCAATATTTTAACAAGATCAAGGAGTATTTTCTCACACCACCAGTCCTTATGTCACCAATTCCAGGAAAACCTTTGATCTTATACATATTAGCAACAATAGCAACCCTTAACACTCTCTTAGCACAACAATATGAAAATAGGAAGGAGAGAGATATCTACTACATCAATAGGACCATGGTGGGACATGATTTGAACTACACACCCATTAAGAAATTATGCCTAGCATTTGTGTTCGTAGCTCAGAAGTTCAGACATTACAAGCTAGCACATCAAATCAAGCTCATTGCAAAAATAGATCCGCTTAAATATCTACTATCCAAAGCAACTCTCATAGGATGAATGGCTAAGTGGGTTATAATCCTAAAAGAGCATGACATCGAGTATGTAGAATAAAAGGCCATCAAAGGACAAGCAATCACAGATCAACTAGCGAAAGCACCAATATATGCAGAGAATCCACTTGTTTCAAAATTCCTTGATGAATCAATCTTCAACCTCAGTATAGCGGATCACTAGAAGATGTATTTTGATGGATCCTACACACAACATGGGTCAGGAGCAGGAATCTTCTTCATCACTTCACAAGGGGAATGCATACCTAAATCATTTAAGCTGACATTCCCATACATAAGGACAAGCAATCACAGATCAACTAGTAGAAGCACCAATATAAGCAGAGAATCCACTTGTTTCAAAATAACTCGATGAATCAATCTTCAACCTCAGTATAGCGGATCACTAGAAGATGTATTTTGATGGATCCTACACACAACATGGGTCAGGAGTAGGAATCTTCTTCATCACTTCACAAGGGGAATGCATACCTAAATCATACAAGCTGACATTCCCATACATAAACAACATCACAAAATATGAGGCTCTTGTCATAGGGATGAGGATCACAGTACATTGGTAGATCATGGAACTTAAATTCTATGGATACTCACAACTAGTAAAAAACTAGGTAAATAATGAATATCAAAAAAAGGACAATAAGTTGACTCCATACAAGAAGTTGGTGGAAAGCCTTAAGGAATCCTTCATTGATATCACATTTGAACAGCTACCCAAAGAAAATAACAGAGAATTGGATGCAATGGCTATGATTGGATCACTACTAGAGATCTCGCACAACGTCCCAAAACAAGATTTCCTCATAGAGCATCTTCTCATACCAACATTCGAGGTACCAGAGTGAATTCATGTGCAAAATCGTTGGTCCCGATGATCCTTGGTATCATGATATATACACTTTCTTGAGAATAGGAGTCCTTACTGCCGACATAACCCCAAACCTCAAAAGAGATTTCATCAAAAAATTATCCCATTTTGTCATCCTAGGAGATACCCTATATTGTAGGAGCATTGAGGGGACCCTTTTACATTGCCTAAACACTGAGGAAGCCTTGTCTGCTTTAACCAAGGTACATAACAACATTTGTGGTTCACACTCGAGCTATATGACCTTGGCCAAGAAACTGCTGAGAACAGGATACTATTGGCCTACAATGGAAAGAGAAGCACATGACTATGTCAAAAGGTGTTTGCAGTGTCAGCAGCATGGGTACCTCATCCATGCACCAACTCAAGAACTCCACCCCATTATCACACCTTGGCCCTTTTTGTAGTGGGGGCTCGATCTCATTGGTAAAATCACCCCCACCTCATCCAATGGCCATAAATTTATCATTATCGCCACAAAGTATTTCATGAAGTGGATAGAAGCCATACCCATGACCTACATTATAGGAAAGAAAATATCCAAGTTCATCTTGAACTACCTTATTTTTTGATACGGTGTCCCTCAATCCATTATCTTAGATAATGGGACACCTTTTAAAAATCAGGATGTTCATGACTTATGCCAAAAATTCAATATCCAACATCACTTTTCCACTATGTATTATCCCCAAGGAAATGGACAAGCAGAAGCTACCAATAAAACTATCTTGAAAATCATTAAGAAAATAGTCAATGACGTTCGTCATGACTGGCATCTACAATTGAATCCTTCCTGATGGGCCTACTACACAAGAATTTTCACACCAACAGGTGCCTCCCCCTTCTCCATGTTCTACGGATAAGAAGCCATACACCCTATTGAGATCGATCTCCCGTCCCTCAGACTATCACTATAGAATCTCATAACATATGAATAATACTAGGTCTCATGATTAAATGAGCTGGAACTCCTAGATGAGCAGTGTATGGATGCCTTAAACCACTTGCAAGTCTATCAGAATCGTCTTAAGCGAAGCTACAACAAAAAAATTAGGAGGTGGACCTTCCAAGTCGGTGAGCTAGTACTGAAGAAGTATCAGAAAAATGTACCAAATTCAAATAGTAAGGGCATGTTCGAACCAAATTGGTTGGGACCTTTCATCATCATGACAAGTTACAATTCAAGGGCATATCAGTTGTCAACACTTGAAGGGGAACCTCTACGGGAGCCCATAAAAAAATCTCATCTTAAAAAGTTTTATGCCTGATATTTTAAGGGTAAAACCAAAAATAGAAAAAATAGAAAAATAGAAAAATCCAAAAAAATTAGAAAAGGATTAAAAATAGTAAAGAGAAAAAATTGTCCTCTAGTGAAAAACACTTTAGTGGCACTTTGGGCAAGTACCTTGGTGAAATATTGGAAAATAGGCGCCTTGTGTAAATAAAGCACTCTCCATTTATAGGATCTTCACGACTTGTTCAACATCATTCATTCATCATGCTTTCATCACATCCCATATCTTCCATCCATCCATCTGCGTCCTTATCATAGCTTGATCTTTTGTTTGTATAATGATCTCCCTAGTACTACTTGGCATATTCCTAAAGTCAGTTTGTCTTGCCTTTATCGAAGTAGTCTATCGCATCATATTGGGGGCATGCTATTTTACCTGCATCACATCAGATTCATGTACATCATTGAAATCTTCCTAAAATCCTTAGGAAAAATCCAAAAACATTTATAAAATCAAAAAATCCAAAAACATCAACAAACCAAAAAATCAAAAATCATATCAAAAATCCAAAAATATAAAAAAGTGGAGTCATCTTGTCAAACTACGTCATCTCTAAGCTTGAACGTAGGCAAGGTTGATCTTTTATCATCCCCCGAGACACCCTAGGTCAGTCCATTAGAAGTTCGTCGTAATAAAATGGCAATCCATTTGTTCGTCTATCTCATCATTAAATCAAGTTTGTGTCACTCAAACTACGTGGTATTTGCATGTATAATGTAGGCAAGGATAATATTTTGATCAAATCTTGAGACGCCTAGGATAAGTCTTTAGGTTAGGCTCTTGGTTAAAATCTTAGAAAAACCAAAAAATTTGAAAATTTGAAAATCAAAACATTCGTAAAAAATCTCAAAATCTCAAAAAATAGCCTCAAAACATTTCAAAACACCAAAAACATCCAAATATTTGAAAAATCCATCCATCCCCATCTCGCTCTCACTCGAAATAATCTCATTGATAATAAATTAATCGTCATTCTCATCCTTTGGTAAGTCAGACAGAAGCAAGTCTAGCAGGTTCTAAAGTGAAAACCCAATCGTTAAAGTCTCAAGTCTAGGTCAGTAAGTAAGTAGGTTAATCAGCTCCGAGTATCAATAGCTTATCATCTGGTCAATCCAAAATCATCTGATAAAAATATTTCCTAGGATGCATCCTTCCTACAATGGACATCAACATTAGGCATCACCGTAGTTTATTCTTGGCTAGCGGTATGAAGAACATTAGCTTGTTTGTTTACTTTATTTTTGTATTTTTGACTTATCTTATTTTGTACTCATTCCAATGACCACTCGATGATGCCTAATCAAAATGGTTTAGAGAGAAAGGAATGGGGCAACAATCATTATCTTTTTATCTCATGTGCTTTTTGGATATCCTTGTAAAATAAATTTGTCATGCAGGTTTTGTTTGGTTTGTAGGGAGGGTGTTTTAGGTATCTTGTTGACCACATACGAAGGCTTGCTTTTCATATTTTGGTCCAAGATGTTTAGAATATCTGAACTACATTATGAATAAGGATTCATATGTCACGTTTGAACAAGGGTGCTCCTATCTAATTATCAATTCAAAGTCATCACACAAGGTACAACGCCATCCTAGTTCCTTATACCTTGATGCATCGTACCTATGTGTATTATCAAATGTAAGGTAAATGGCCCTTTTAAAATCCCAATTCTTGATATCATTTTCATCATCAATAAAGTATGCTTGTTGGATCTTCCTTCTTCCATCTTCTTTCTGTACTAACGTGGTACCAAGCTAGTTACTAAAAAACATCACTAAAATGCACCTACCCTGCATCTACCATGCATCAGCATATTGCATATCATATCATATAGGAAACATAAATGCATTGCATTTCATCATTAATATAGATTCATTACTATTATTTGGATTCCATCATAGATATTATCAAATAAGGATTATTAAGTCATCCATGGCATAATTATCATATCAAAAGCATCATCATTATCATATACATATTCACATTATATCATAATAACCTCATTACGTATAATAATCATTTACATTTCATGTAATAATCATTTCACATTACATGTCATAACATTTGCATCCACAAATAATTACGAAATAGGAATCATTGCATTACGTTCATCATAGGTCATCTCTCATCATACATTATCATTATAATCATTTCGCATCAACACATTGCATTTATTACCACATAGGCATTATTGACTCATCCATTGCATAATCACATATTATATCACATCATAAATCATTACATATCCATATTCATATGACATACTTTTTTATCATTACATTTATACATATTACCATTGCATATCATATATCATAAATACCATGCATCATATCACATCGTTACATTCATATTCCATTACATAAAATCATCACATTTTCATATCATGACATGTTGCATCCATATAGCATCCATCATAAATGCATAATAAAGAGAAACAAAAATATTACACTTTCATATCATTGCATACATAATCCATTTAAAACGTAGTTTAGAGAATCATTTGCATATCATAACATATTGCATCCATACATCATCATCATAAAGTGCATAAAAATATACAAAAATAAATACATTTCTAACCATGTGCATCCATGAAATATTCGCATAATCACTACATCACATCATTGCATCACATGAGAAAATTCATTACATCTACATATCATGCATATCATAACACATAGGAAATTACATACATCCATTCATCATGCATAAGTAAAGTAGGACATCTCATAAACAAATCGAACCATCTCATATATATATAAAATTTGTAACTGTCATGGTACAAAGATCGGGATCAAATGTGTATAAATCAAAGTATATGATACAATCGAGGCAATAAAAAATTTGGAGCACATAGGTCAAAGAATATATTCTCTAATCAATGAGGCTAGCCCTATTGGCTTAACCCCTCATCCTCTTGTCTCTCAGTAGGATGCTCAGCCTACCTCATGCATGTCTGCTATGAAAACTCTAGAAATCGGGTTGCTACTAGTATTGCTTACTTATAATGCAATTGGTAGTACTCTTCCTCTCTCACTGGCTCCCGGTATACCCGTGTAGACATTGTCCTACCCTAGAATGCAGAGGCCATGCTCTCAAGTTTCCATCTCTAGCCTATCTCCTGCCCCCGCTTTGATCAGGCTTGATCTCTCTCTTTAGTAAGCACCTGGGCCTACTGTTGGGCCTGATCCCTCCCAACTGTGAGAACCTGCAGCTGCTGAATTAATGTATCTCTATGATTTGGCTGCATTGATGGTGGTAATGGGAGCTATTGTTTTGTGTCCCTTGGGATCTCTCTCCCCATCTCTGGGATGCTCTTGGGGTGGTGTTTGTTGTGGATACTCTCAGGGTGGTGTCTATTGTGGCTACTCTCAGGGTGGTTTCCACTATGGCTAGTTTGGAGGCGGCCCACCTCCTCCCCTGTCCCCATATCCATGCCTCTCTCCATCACCTCTGCCTCCCTACCCCCACCCTCAGCCTCTTGATCTGCCTCTGAACTACCACCATAAGGGTGCCACACCTGGATCTATTAGTCTAAGGGGTGGTTTGAACTAATATGTATAGGCATGTGTGACCCCTGCATCCCCTTATCCCTAATCGTATGGCCATGGTCTGGCCACCAACACCCTAAAAGATGTCACTGCCTCATCAGCCGAGATGGGTTTTCCCCATGTAGTCTCCCTTGTAGTACAGGAAAAATGGCCATGTATTGGTCATCAGGACGATCCTATGTGTCCCCAAAATGTCTAGCCACTCTGTCTAATAGGTATCTCTCTATAATCATGTGCTCTCGACCCTACATAAGTTTGTCCTACTGAGAAAAAAATAACTATTGTGCATCATCATACCATGGACCCATGTCGAGCTAGGGCCTCCAAGTGAACACTGTCATCTCATCGATGACCCTCCTCCAATGGGCAATGCCACATGACCTTGTGTGTGTAAATATAGTTTGGTCCCTTTCGTACCACCAAACAATCTGATCATCTAGCTCTAAGGCAACCATTATAATCTATGGGTAGAGCACTGCAATGTGCTCCGAGGCCCAGACGTGCAATAATGTAACTTCAGCCCCAATGGCCTAGCTATCTAAATAAGAAAACTCATGGAGGTCTTAGTAGAGTGAGGCTAGCATCAGTGGCCCCCAAGAAAAGCACTCCCCCTGATGGAGCATCCACTCCCATGCTAGACATCATCCTGGGCTGAAGTATTAGCCCTGCTAATCTAGTGCCACAAGTCCAAAAATGATAGTAGCAACAACCAGTCTAAAAGTGGGCATTGTTCCCCTATATCACTCAAGATCAATCTGCCCCTCAGAGAAGACGATCGCCTCAAGCTCCATAACCTCATAGCAAGCATCCCTCCCAACATCCACATCATAAATAACTTACCCCGTGGATGGGTAATCGAAGGATGCACCAGACATCCTCCAATGTGACTGTGGCCTCGCCAGTAGGCAAGTGGAACAAAGATGTCTCACTATTCCATCTCTCTATTACGGCTATCATCATCCCTAAGTGTGTCCAAATAGGATGGGCATAAGCGACATACCAAAGTCCTATCACCCCAAGGTTCTCCTGAAGTAGCTCGTGTAACTCATCTAATCGACTAAGAACCAGGCACCTATGCTCCCATGAATGCAATATCCCAAGGTCCTCCTGCATAGGAAAAGCCACAACATCAAGTTTCAAAAAAAATTGAGATCTTGCCCTAAGTGTTCGCAGGTCAAACAACAAATACGGCTCAGTTTGTAGTTGTGGCATAGTTTACAAATTCCAAACTGCACCATTGTGGCATAGTTTGACCACATCCCCAAACCTAATTCCTAAATTGCACTGCCACAATATACTTCTCATATGCAGCAGAGTTTTTCCTAAACCGTAATTTTCTAAACAGAGTTACAATGGTGCTCTTCACACTTTTAGCACACTTTGAGGCCATGTGACACCAATTCTGCACCCACAATGATGCTATATAGTGCTACTTGACCTAAAGTTGACTTTGGACCCTATTAATTACACAAAAAAATCAAAATCAAGAGATGGGTAAGGATCACATACCACTGGTCCTACGTCGATTGGCCGTTGGTGCACTCATACTCGATCAGACATGTGTCGTGGAAGGAATCTTTGCACCATCTTGATCAATTCTCAAATAAATTTTCTAAAGGCTAAGTGTGCAAATGAATTGAAAGTGACCCCTTGGGGCCTATTTAAGCTTGAAAATTAGGGTTTTTTGACCCTGTTTAGCCATCCAGCTAGGGTTTTGGACCCTCGATCCCATTTTTTCCCTACCAAGGGCCGTTTTGCATTTTTTTTTGGCATCCTGGATCCTTTCTGGACCCGTCGGGTAGCTTGTCCTCTTTTTTCATGAGATTACCCAAAAATCCAATTTTTTGTCCGATCTCTTAAGGGGGGTAGTATACCAGCATAATCCTTCTCATTGGGGCAATAGTGGGGCATCTAAAAAATCATTTTTTTTTAAATTTTGATGTCGGCGGATTATTCTTTGAACCAACACAACAGGTACATTACTTCAAAGAAGGGAAAAATGTAGACATGAAAAATATGTAGATTGATCTTATACACCTGATCTTGGTTTTACTAACATCGTTTCTTCCTAAATCATCCCCTTTACTAATTAATTTAATTGAATAATCTTTATTTTATTAAATTAATCATATTTCCTCTCTTAATTAAATAAATCAAAATTATTTGATAAATTCATTTTCTTCTATTAATTAAATAAATCATTTCATTTAATTAATCCTATTGTCTCTCTTTTAATTAAATAATTCACTTTATGTAATTGAATCTCTAAAGTCATCTCTTTAAATTAAATAAATTAATCTTTATTTGATTTAATCTAACACCACCTTCTTTAATTAAATAATTCAATCTTTATTTAATTAAAGATAAATAATTATTCCTCTCAACTTTGATTTAAATAAATCCTAAAATCTAAGTCAAAATTGTCAAATCATCTAATTTCTAGTTAAATTGATCAAATCATGGTTGATCCTAATCCTAATCACTTCAATCCTCTAAATTTTTCAACTTGCACAATAAATCAATTTATTTGATTTATAAATTCATCAATTTTCATTCAAAAGGGCATCTTTTGTGGAATATTCTTCCAATTCAAAAATCCCTCCAAAAGGGATGAGTACTTCCAACAAGGCATTAAATGCCTCTTACATGTCCTTTTCCTTGAGCCAAGTGGAATTTACTCCATTTCTTATTCCCTCTAAACGTGTCATCTCAACATTTTCAAATCCACCTAACCATATTTATGTGCACAATCATCCAAATGTGTTCATTCCTCCTCCAATCACATGTGGACAAGTGGCCTTCTCTCATTGGTTGGTCTTTTATCCCACATTCATCCAAATCCTTCAATCTTCCATTCTTCAAATTTATAAATAGAGGGTCTCTCCTATTGAATTGATCATCCATAATGCATGCAAGTTTACTATACTTAATCTCATCCACAACTTCATCCATTTTCATCTACGTTTCATAGTTTTTATCAATCTTATCAAGATTTTGTCAAATTTGCATCAAAGAATCAAGAATCATCATCAAATCACATCACATCAAGGAGTTGGGAAAGGGCCATTTTCTACATCAAAATGGCACCAATTGCCCCATGGGATTGAGAGTTTTTTCATTAGAATAGGATTTGGTTGCTTTCATTGTTGTGTTCTTCATTTTATTTCCTATTTTGATGTTTTAATCTAAGTTCATGGGGAATGTTGCTTCTAACTTGCATTTGGATCTAATTTTGTGTTTGTTCTTTACGTTTGTGCAGATATAGAAACTCCATTCACAAGTTGGACACCGTTTATCATCAAGAGATTCCTCCTAGGCAAAGTACACTAACAGTAGGGTAGGGTATAGGGCATTCCCCAAGGAGTGGCTCGCTATGTATGGCGGCGACATGATATACCAGAGTGGGGTCCAGTTTTGTCATATGAAGCCACTTGCCAGGAGTACTATGGTTTTTAGCTAGTGATTTGGGAGTATCACCTAGAGATTGTAGAGGTTGCTTGCTCCAAGGATATGCACAGTACTTCTTTACTCATCCATTTCCCTGGTTGTCGAGTCCAAACGAGCCAGTGCCCCTATTAGATGATGAGGAGAGAGAACCACTACGTGCACCTAGGTAGAGGAGAGCAATGATGGGGGAGATGGTGATGATGGTGGAGATGATGGAAGAGGTTGTGGTGGTAGAGGTGTAGCCTTTGATGTCAAATATTTCAGGGTGCCTTGATGGAGGATATCTTTAGTTTTTGTAGCATGATAGTGCGTACAAATTGGGGTGCCCTCACAGTAGTAGCAAACACATATAGCTGCTTTGTAGGTGCAAGTTCAAAAACTATAGGGACAGTTGGCTCAGGTTTAGGCCCTACTAGCACATGCATAGGCAAATGCACAAGTAGCCACATTGACAACTGAGAGATATGCAACCAGAGAGTAGGGTGAGAAAGTAGTGGCATTGGCTAATAAATTATAAAGAGTGGCAGAGGGGACTACTATTGGTGACATTATGAGAGAGGTTGAGTACTACAAGGGCTGATACCATGCAGTTGTGCCTACAAAGTAGAGAGTTAGTTATGCTCAGAGTAGATCAACACACAGCCAGTCTCGGACCACTAGTATGGGTTTGACACAGCCACCATAGAGAGATCCAGGTCCAAACCCAGGTATAGGTGCAGTAGGTGCAGGTACCTCAAGTGTCATAGGAGGTTGAGCTAGGCTAGCAAGGTCTGAGGGAGCACCTCATAGCTCTGATGCGTTGATATTTCTTGTACTTTGAAACATTTGATGATGTATACACCGATTTTAGGCATTTATGATACTACCACATTTTTTATATTGTATCTCTTTACATTGTTGGACATCCTTGTACACTTGACATTATTATTTTGAAATTTATATATGATATGCAGTGATGACATTTGATCTTTATACGTCTATGCTATGATGTTTATGATGGATTTAATTTCTATGTTGTATGCGATGTGATGGTTCATATGCTTACATGATAATGATGTATGGATTTGATATATTCTCCTATGCTATGATGATGATGATGATGATTTTATTATGATGTACGAGATGGATGCAATATGGGATGTACTGTATTTTTTGAATGCATATATGATCTAATGTATGAATGAATAACTAATGGTATGGATAGATGGATGAATGACAAATGTTTTATTTTGAGATTATTCTAATGTGAATATGATGATGAATGAAAATGTATGAATCTTGATAATGCTTTATGTTTTTTGGATATTTTCAAATGCGAATGTATGATAAATGTGTAAATGAATTGTTTATGATGTCTAATGTATGACTGCATGATGATATGATTCATAATTCATATGGATGATGATATGTTAATTAAATTTCTCTTTTGTATTTTCCTAATACAAATCAAATCAATTTGATTATGCAAATGTGATGTAATACACTTCTTTTCAGTTTTCTGAGGCAAATGAGATGATATAATGTATGGATGGATGAATGATGTTTTTAATGTATTCTAGTGTATGTGTGATATGCAAGATGATGATGCAACTATATGGAAATGATGTGTTTTTTGTAATGTCTAGTGTACTCAATCCATTTAATAATAGAGATAACATCATTTTTTATAATTGTTCTAGCCTTGGAAAATCCTGAAATACAAATGCAAAACTAAGATGGATGCAATCTAATCTATCATGTAAAACTAAGGTGCAATGTTTCCATTCTGTTGTTGTGCTTTTTATCATCATTGAGCCTTTATTATGTTGAAAGTTAGTACAAACACCAATGGTATAGCTAGACCATGATGACCTGAGTACAATTTCCATACAACTTTCATTGAGTTTTGATAGTACAAGAGAACACAAGAATCTAGGTATAATTGGACCAAGATGACCTGAGCATCACTTGCGTAAACAGACAAGAGTTGATCGTTATCCCATGCAAATTTGAAATGTCATCAATGATACTTTGTAGAAAATATCCCACGACAATTTGCACAATAGTAATGATTGACTCCCAGACAATAGACAAAGAAAATACCATTCTCCTTCCTAGCCCCTCTAGTTTAGGACATCATCAAGGTACTCCAAAGAAATGATAACAAAAATTAAGATACGATAACTAAACATACATGCTAAAGTGATCCAACCATGATTCAGAAGATGATCATCCAATGAGATTTGATTTGTTTTATTTTTTATGTTGATTTGAATGGTTGATTGTTTGGTTGATTGATGTGCAATGTCCAGTTTGATGTTTAGGGTGATTGTTGTTTTCATCAGGTTTTCCTTATTGTTTGTTGTCTATTGTTTTAAGCTCAACATTTATTTTCCCCCAGTGAGAAACAAACCAATTTATTGTGGATATGCACAATGGTAACCAACCCAAAGTGGGACATGACCACAATAGCCGAATATGTTCATGAAGCTCATTTTATGATAGGTATGTATGTGTAATAATGGAAAAAGAAGATGGCCGACACATGTTCCAATAGATGGAGAAGCCGATTCATCACAAATAGTGCCTCTTTACCAGGTTTTCACTACTTGCTTTTATTGCAGTTTTTTGAATTTTATATTTTTTTTGTTGTTACCAAGATGTTGTTTGCCAAGTTTTCACCAAGATAATGATTTTTTCTGATTTTTCACATTTTTTTTGTTTGTATTTTTTCAAGACTTTTTTTCTATTTTTCAAGAATTTTTTTTTTTAAATTGGTATTTTTTTTCAAGACTTTTTAACGGCATGCAATGGATGGACTATGTGTAGAAATTTTTGAGATGGAGGCTATTCATAGGTTCCTCAAATAGGTCACCTTCAAGCATGGATATCTGATATGCTCCCAATCCATAGACTGATACGATGACAAAGGGTCCTAGCTAATTTGGTTCAAACTTTCCCTTTTTTTTTCAATCTTGTTGATTGCATGGATTTTCTTTCAATACCAAGTCACCCACATGAAATATTCTTGGTTTGACCTTATGATTATAACTTCTTGACATTCTCTATTGATATGATTTCAGATGATCAATTGCAAGCTGACGACATTCATCCAACAATTCCAACTCTTGTAATCTGGATACCTAGTAGTCTTCATCTAAAATGATTCCTTTCAATGACACATGAAGTGATGGTATCTCAACCTCAATAGGTAAAATAGCCTTTGATCCATAGATGAGATAATATGGTGTGGCTCCTATTGGGGTGCGGATGTTGGTGCAGTATGCCCACAAAGAAGGCTTTAGTTGAACATGTTAGTCACATCCAACATCATTGATGGTTTTCTTTAGGATCTTTAGGATCTTTAGGATTTTTTTATTTGAGGCCTCTTCTTGGTCTTTCCCTTGAGGATAGTATGGTGTAGAAAACCAATGTTGGCTATGAAACCTTTCACAAAGTTCTTGAACGTTCTAATTCTTGAAAGGTCTACCATTGTCGGTGACAATGAATTGAGGAATGTCATACCTACAGATGATGTAATTTAGAATGAAGGATGTAATTTTCTTACCAATGATGGTAGTTAAAGGAACAACTTCAACCCACTTTGTGAAGTATTCAGTGTTCGTGATTATGAATTTGTGCCCATTGGAAGAAGATGGATGGATTTTCCCCACAAGGTCAAGTCCCCATTGACAAAAGGGTCAGGTTGATGTAAATGGTTGGAGTTCTTGTGTGGGTGTATGTATGAGGTTACCATGGATCTAATATTTATTACATCTCTTGATAAACTAGAAAGACTCCTCCATATTCAACCAGTAATACCCCAAACGTAGGAGTTTCTTTGCTAGGGTAAGACCGCTGGAATGTGTTCCACAGATACCTTCATGAAATTATTATAAGGTTGTTTCAGAATCATCATGTTCAAGACGTCGAAGGAGATTTCCATCAAGCCCTCATTGGTAAAGTACATCCACGATAAGGGTGTATCGGGCAGTTTGACGAATGAAGTTTCATTTCTGGTTTCGTGATAGGTCGGGTGGGAGCGTCACTAGTACACACACAATAATATATGACTAAATAAACTACGAAAAAATGCATATAAATGAAATGACTAACTTTAGTCATGTGACTATTAGTGGTTTATTTGTAGTCATTTATAACACCACTAAATTTATGACTAAACAATTTTAGTCATTTATTTAGTCATTTATTTTAGTCATTAATTTTGTCATTGATTTGGTCATTGATTTATTCATTAATTTAGTCATGGTAGTGATTTATTTAGTCATATATTTAGTCATTAATTTACTCATATATTTAGTCATTAACTTAGTCATTACTTTAGTCATATATTTAGTCATTGCTTTAGTCATATATTTAGGCATTAATTTAGTCATTAATTTAGTCATATATTTAGTCATTAATTTAGTCATTAATTTAGTCATTACTTTAATCATTACTTTAGTCATTACTTTAGTCATTACAAATCAAATCTAATTGAATTAATCCTCACAAATTTATGCATATAAACTTCAAGTATCATAGATATTCAAATGTTGAAGAAACATCATGAAATGAAGACTAAAATGCTTGAAAAAATATGATTGATTAGACACAAACACAAATGGATTACAAATCAAGAGGAGCCACAACATAGTATTTATGAGTGGACAAAAAACCACTCTGAAAATTAACTTCATTAAGCCTCATTGGAAAATCAAAATCTCATTGGTTACATTCAATGTCTCAGTGACACTATATAAAAAAAATACTCCTATTTTCATATAATTATATTGTTTTCATGTTCCTTAACTGCGGTCCTTTTGGAAGGGAAGCGACTTCCTATAGGGGCTCAACCCATTTAATCCCATTACAAATCCACAACTTTCCCACCGCTATTGGTTTCGGCTCCTCCAAACTCTTCCTCGTTGGTATTCAACTTTCACCTCTCCAATTTTGAGTTGTAGCCTGAAAATAAGGTTTCGACATTTGCACATCAAAAAATTAGAAAAGTCAAATAATATAGAGGATAAAACTCAAACATTTTCTTTTCCTTTTGCAATTATGGCACCCTAAACTTAGGTGCTAGATATAATTTTAACTAGTTATCTCTTATAATTTTTAAAGAGATGAATTCATGCAAAACAACAAACAAATGGAAAATATTCAATTAGTGATATACAACTACCTTATTCCTGAACAACTGATCAATAGCTTGATTATTGATTGTAAATTTGTAATTGATATGCTTGAAAGTGTCCTTACTTGTGTGTGAATTGGAGCTTTGGATGAGGATATGAACACCCATCAAAAGCATATTTGGAATATTTTTATCAGTTATTGTAGTTGCAAGTTCCACTAATTATAATAAAGATAAATAGTTTTACCTTTTTGCATCAACTAATGCAATTATGATCTTTTAGAGGATCGACAATGCTAGCCTTTATCATATCAACATACTCACCTACAAGTTGCAACACAACATTAAACTTATTAATTAGACTCAACATCTAAGAAATAAAAAGAAACTTCAAACATTATCAATTTAGTAAAAGAATCATCAATTTCAAAGATCAAAGTAGCCAATGCTTCATTCTCTACATCCTCTGGTACGATCAAAAGATGTCTTTGTTTTTGTGATAAATGCAACAAGAAATTATATTATTTGTCAAAACTTATCACTATGTACTTATGAACTCAAGATCATTCAAATTGTCAAACTAATCAGCATAACTACCTAATTTATTTCTATCACATACACTTTAGGTATACAAGATCATTGAGAATCCAAATTATTGAACTATGAAATTCAGCAATGCAACAAAAATGTATCTTAAGTAAAATGTAAATCAAATCAACATTACATGTCTCAGCTTATCAATTGATCTCAAATTTTATATACACCTTTTTCATATAGCTTAAGGACATCTACAATAGATATGCACAAAATGAATTTGGTGGAAAGGAATTAAAAACTTTCAATCAAATACAATTCGCAAGTGTAAAGCCAAATTCCACAACCTTTGCCAACATCCTCCCTACCTATGCCAAAATAGGAGCTTTGAAACAATGCATAGACAATACACGATAGTATCCCTATAAGAAATGTGTTCTATGGATTGTAATATTACAGGATATGCACAAAATGGATTTGTTGAAAAGGCTTTAGAAACTTTCGAGCAAACGCAATTGGCAGGTGTAAAGCTAGATTCCACAACCTTTGCTAGCATACTCCCTATCTATAATAAAATGGGAGCTTTGGACAAGGTATGTACATCCATCAAAGCATAACAGAAGGTGGATTTCTGTTAGATATTATGGTTGGAAATGCTTTGGTAGATATACATGCAAAATGTGGAAGCACAAGCAATGAATGTGAACTGTTTGACATAATGCCTCAAAGAGATGTCATCTCATGGAATGCAATGATTGCAGGTTTTGCAAGAAATTATTTGTTGAAAAGGCTTCTGAAACTTTCAAATGAATACAATTGGTAGGTATAAAGCCATTTTTTTTGCTAGAGTCCTCCCTACCTATGCCAAAATGGGAGGCTTTGGGATGGGCTATGAACATGCACCAAAGCATAATGGTAGGGGAATTTTTGTCAAATGTTATAGTTGTATATGCTCTGGTATACATATATGCAAGATGTGGAATCATAGACAAAACACCTGAATTGTTTGACAGAATGCCTCAAAGAGATGTCATCTCATGGAATGAAATGATTGATTGTAGAATGTGCACAAAATGGATTTTGCAAGGAACCTCTCAAAATCTTTGAATTAATGAAGCACTCTAGAGAAACTAGAAAAGGATCAAACTTGGAAAATAAATTTCTAAACAATGGTGGATCTCATGTATTTTGTGGTTGATAGGGTGACTAGGTATGTTTTCTTTTTAAATCTATAGGTTTCATAGATTACTCCTCCCAATTCACCATGCAATATATGTCAACTGTATATAGGTGAGAGATCAAGATTTAAAATTTGTCAGCAACTTCTAGAAAGAACTAATTGAACTTGGTAGTATCTTCTTGACTCCAAAGTGCAATTTATTGCCCTCCAATGGGTAGGAAAGAAAAATAGAATATATATTTGTATGGATTTAACAAAATGTTATTTCCATTAAGTCTCATTTCGAAGAGAGCAAGAAAGTGGATGTACAAAATTTGGGCCTTTAAATCCTAGGAAAAAGCAAACAATAAAGGGGATGATTGTACCAAAAAAAAAATATATAAAAAGCAAAACTTACAAACTAGATAATTTTAACATTAACAAGTTTGATGTAATACTAATCACTTATTTGATCATTAATAGAATGTTTTACTCAATGTTTAGATTTTTATCTGATGGTTTTACTTTTGACCATTGAAGATGAAAATTGAATGGATTAATTTGTCAACATATGTTTAAAAAATAAGTCATCCCAGTACCCTCCATGTTTGTAAATTTCTATACAATTTAATGCTTGTAACAAATTAATTAGCCTTATATGTGAGCTTCTCAATTAATAATCTCACTTTACTTTTAATACTCCTAGAACCTCTTAACAAACTTAATATTTTTTTTATTCATCTAAAACCTTACAACGATCTATTATTATTACCAAAATTCTTTTATGTGATGATATGTGAGATAGCTTGCTCAGACATATGGCAAAAGATTCTAAAGTGTTCACACATTTCATCCATAAAATATTTAGCAAACCCACTTGTTAGTGCTTGTCTCTGCTTTGATAGTTGTAGTGGTTCATGGAACCAATTTTATAGAATAATCAAACTAAAGCAAGCTCACAAACTCAAGTTTTATTAACTATGTGGAGTGTGGAGGCATGTGGATCATATATGAATATAGGCTGAGTATTTCTAGCAACACTTCTTTTTTAGTTGCATCCTAAAATTTTTGCAACTTATGTTCTTCTCTAAAACATCTATATGAGGTTCAAATAGTAAATAGATTGATGAAAGATAGAGGAATTAAAAAGATACCTGGATGTAGTTGGATTGAAGGCCATAAACTGGTACATGTTTTTTGTGTAGGAGATAGATCACATACACAAACATGGAAGATCTATGCAAAGTAGGAGAAATTGGCTTGGCAAATGAAGGCAACAGGATATAAAGAATCATTTATCTACCACCATAGTGAAAAGTTAGCAATTGCATTTGGTTTGTTAAACATGGACCCTGGTACAACTATTAGAGTTGTTAAGAACCTTCAAATATGTTTGATTGCCACACTACATATCCATCTACATAGAATATTGTATTTCCATCTAGCATATCCATCATCTATGTATCCACATGCAATGTCTCCCTCCTACTTTAGGTCTTCATTCAAAGCTGTAGTGCAACCAAGTTATCATTGTATCAAATAAATATATTTGTTGATCCTTTGAAAAAGTAAATAATGAACGGTTAGCCTACAAAGCATGCACTATCCTTAGGTTTTTCTTAATCCAAAGTCATCAAATGCATTCTTTGTGCCCATCTAGAACATCATATTAATGAAAACTTCAGACATAATCAACCAAGAGATAAAAGGATAATTCATTTCATTCTATACATTTTTTGGATTATTCAATAGAATAAGCTTATGATGATACCAACATCCATATCATATGAAAATGGCATTGTTATCTATTGAAGGGTGAATTTGGAATTACTTGACAAAACAATAGGCATGGGTGGGTGAAAGGATCTATCCTAAAAATTAGTGTTGGATTTATTAGTATTCATGGAAACTACCAAGTGTCCTAAATGTGTATTTTTTATCTTCTTACTAAGAAAGCTATTGTCTATCAAAAATAAAGGAATACTAACCAAAGTAATCCCAATGCTACTATGCAAGGAGGATCTGAACACTGTATAATTTCTTGAAGGAAATATGTGCTACCATCTCAATTGGTAGGAAATTTTGAAAGAAGAGATACTCAAGTAACATAAACTGGCTTCTACAATCCCCACATAAAATGAAAGAAAGAGGCCTCTAATGAATTATAGTAAAAAACCTTGATAGAATTCTCCAAGGATTCTACAAAGCTATTATCTCACAATAAGTAGATAGTTTCAAGAATTTCTATAGACAAAAACAAATTGTTAGCATCCCACAAAATTAGTTAATAATCCCAAAATCATTTGTATTTTTGGAATAAATAATGCTAAAAATAAGTGACATCTTCATTGAAATCTAGGTGTTTGACTTGGTTTCTTTACCCAATTCAATCTTTGGAAAAATGACTTGGGGACATAGCAATGACCAAGATGCTAGTTAAATATGTGGTACATGTGGATCATATATGAATATAGGCTGAGTATTTCTAGCAACATTGCTTTTTTAGTTGGATCCTAAAAATCTTGCAACTTATATTCTTCTCTAAAACATCTATACGAGGTTCAAATAGTAAAGAGATTGATGAAAGATAGAGGAATTAAAAAGATACCTAGATGTAGTTGGATTGAAGTCCATAAATTGGTACATTTTTTTGTGTAGGAGATAAATCAAATCCACAAACATGGCAAAGCTATGCAAAGTAGGAGAAATTGGCTTGGAAAATTAAGGAAACAAGGTATAAAGAATCATTTATCTACCACCATAGTGAAAATTTAGCAATTGCATTTGGTTTGTCACACATGGGCCCTGGTACAACTATTAGAGTTGTTAAGAACCTTCAAGTATGTTTTTATTTCCACACTACATCTAAATTCATCTCCAAGATTGTTGCAAGAGAAATTGTTCTGAGAGATGTGATCCATTTCCATCATTTTAAGTAGGGACACTATCGGCCTAACATTACTACATCGTGGGAACTCCCCTTATAACTCCATCAATAGACCAATAAGGTGGGGGTAGTCAGTTCGATTTTCTATAATGTGGTAAGAGTCATACAGGTAACACTATGTCAGGTTAGGGAACTCTTCTTGGAGGTTCTTGATGTAGAGGTAGGAGGAAAAACACAAACTTCTCAGTTACTCAATAAATCTCAAGGCAGTCTTCTCACTTTCCATGCTTCTTGGCGTTCTTGGGGCTTACTTGGCAACAAATCAACATAATGAATCAATAGAATAATACCCTATCTGATACTTGTCTGACCTTACACAAGGTAACAATGACCAATACAATCCTTCAATACCCTATCAACCACTTAGACACTTCAACAATCCAAATTTCCTTCACAATCTATTTTATAACAACACCCCAACAATGGACTGGTAATTCTATATTTTAAGCCTAATTAGGCTTCTTGAAATGGTTCAAACTTGCCAACTTTGGCCCTCACACCAAGTAGAACAAACTGACCTTCATCATTGATTTAGAGGCATTCATGAAACTCACATTAATTACCTTCAAGGGTTTTAAGACCATACAATAAGGAGCTCTACAAATCTTGCCAAACATAGTTTTACTTCAATAGTCAACTTTGTCATAACAGGGTAGTAGACCAAATGGGCTCAACACCTTTAATTTCATCAAATCCCAACTTTGAATAAGTTTCACAACACTTCTTAATATCAACTCCAAACATTTGCACTGATAGTGATCACTATAATCTACAAATAAGCATTCAAAACCCTTACTTAACCTTCTTTACCAGTCTACCATAGAGGAAACATAGTCATGATAACTTAATGAATATATATACTCCAATCTTGATT
The DNA here is from genome assembly GCA_007115665.2 of Sequoiadendron giganteum. Classification (NCBI taxonomy): domain Eukaryota; kingdom Viridiplantae; phylum Streptophyta; class Pinopsida; order Cupressales; family Cupressaceae; genus Sequoiadendron; species Sequoiadendron giganteum. The sequence goes on from CM021109.1 coordinate 297,949,199, forward strand.
AGTTTGATAAAACCCAAATTGAAAAGGGTTCCCAAGACACCTTGACACTATTCCCAAACACTTCCACTTATGATGGACGTTATATTCAACAACAAAACCCTTTGTTTATTCTTTTGTGCTAGTTTGAACATGCATAAATATAGTCCTAGGGCATCAAAATTATATAAGAAAACTTCAATCTCAAGCCCTGAAACTTTTTTGCATGGAAACATACACAAAATTACATCATTTCACAAATTTTCAGATTTTTCCCTTGGATGAAATATGAGAGCACATCATTTTAGTCACCCACTATTACCCTATCTAGGGTTTCTAACTGTTTGTAAAGGAAATGCAATATCTCCCTCCATTCTTGATGAAATTGAATGAAACAAATTGCAAAATGCAGTAAAATCAAGGAAATTGCATGCCCAATTAGTCTCATGCCATGAAAGGGTCTGTACAACTTGTACAATGTGTAAGAACAATGATAGGGCATGGAAAAACATAGAGAAAATGAGGTTATATTTTATTCCCACTTAAATTCATCCTCACCACTTCCTCCTTCCACCTTCACCATACAAAATGACTCATGGGAGGAATATTTGTGCCTATTAAAACCTCTCTAACTTCTCCAACTACCTTTTTACAACCTTGTCTCTTCATCTTCCACTTTCTGCAACTTTTAACAATATGACAACTTTTACAATATTTGACATATGACCTCAAAATGACCTTCTAGGACATAAAATAACTCAAACAAGTTAAAAATGGTCTATTAGACCTTATTACATGAACAAAACACAAGACTCAAGAAAAATTTGCAAAATTGCCTCATGGAGGCATATAGTCCATTAGGTGTTGTTGCACCAACTCTAAATGATTTACCTCTTTTTTATAAGACTGTGTTAGTAGTTCCACCTAGATCATAGTTGTTTGGTGGGATTCCAAACCCAAACAATGAGTTGTAGTTATGGAAATATCATAGAGAGAAGCTACAAGCTACCATAATTATTTTTTTGAGCGAATTTATATCAGAGTCTGGCTTAGCATGGCTTAAGACATGTGCAGATGATATTCTCTCTGCAGATAGGCTTGGGGGAAAGTATTTGCTTGATCTTGTGAAAAGTGTCAAGGAACTTGTAGAGAATGAGACATTGATCAGAGAAACATTGGATAGTCTAGATGCATTTGAAGAGAGCTTGGAGTGGCTAAAAATGGATTTTGGTTCAAATGTTGAATTTCTATGGCAATGTGTGCATGAGATTGTTTTGAAGCACTCAAAGAGTCTGTGGGATGAATTTTTTGAAAGCCTATTTGTTAGTAGGATGAAAAAAATAATAGATGATGGATTTGTAGATCTGTATGAGAGAGTTAATGTTGGTAAATGACTTGAAGCCATAGTTACATCTCTGGCAAGTTACAAATATGTTGAAACCCATTTGCACAAATTAACTACTAGTGAGGGCTAGCTTGTCAAGAGAGGGAACCTAAAAAGTGTCAATTTATCTGGGTTGAGTTTTACATTTATGATGACAAATGATGAAGACTAGTTTGGTCACCTTAACACTTATTTTGGAATTGAGGTTAGTCAAATAAAAGATACCATAGATGAGGGGTCCAAGAATATTCTAGATGACCTCCTAAGTTTTCTTCATGCACATAAATCTCCTTCAAGGATAAATGATTTAGCACCTTATTTGCAAGAGAAATGCTTCCATTTTATCTCAACATTGATTGTTGAGATTGAAGAACATCTTGCACATCTTTCAGAAGCTCTCTATCAAGAAATGAAAAATGAGGAGATGCCAGAAAAAATGAACAAGGAGACACTAGAACTGATAGTTATAGTGGAAAGGGAAATTTTCTTAGGAATTATTTTAGTTGCTCTCATTTTTCTTTCAACTTCCCTTCCACTAGTTATTGGCTCATCTCAGCTCTGGTTTGTCGAGAACAAAGCTTTAGTTTCAAGGAAAAGGATCTTCGACTTTCAGATATTCCAGTATTGATTTTGATTACCCTCTTCTAGATAGTTATAGAAGAAAAATACTAATGAGAGGGGTTATTTTGAATCCTGAATCATAGGATAAAAATAATAGCACCAAATTGAATAAACTGAGAAGAACTATGCACAATCTTTCTATCAGAGCTCATAGCATGTGGATATTGTGCATAAAAGAAGATATTTCAGGCATTCTCACAAAAGATCTAAGGGAGGATGATTATTTATCCATATTTAATGCTAAATTATTAATTCAAAAAGATGGCAATGCTTGAAATTTGACACCAACTCTTAGTAAACTTACTAAATCTGGTGCAAGGGCACCATAGGAGTCCAATTGTCAAGTTTTGTTGATTTTGGTTATGTAATGGGTTTTAGGTAGGTTTTGTCATCTAAATAAGGTCTAATAGACCCTTTTTGATGTGATTTGAGTCATTTAGAGCCCATACATTTAATATTGCTAAATGATGTAAAAGTTGCCAAATTGTTGTAATGGCAATATTGGAAAAATGCAAAACAATTGCAAATGGTGGAATGTCAAGCTTCAAGTAGTTAGAAAGTTGGTTTGTGTTAGTTAGTTTGATGATTTTTGATGTATAAGAGACTAATATAACCTTGAGATTCTAGAGGGAGTCAAAGAGACTTTGTATCTTGAAGATCAAGCAATAAAAATTCCCTAATTCATTGTATTTTCTATATTTTTTACTGAAAATTGTTGCTCTCTTGCTCTATACAATTCCGTACGAGCTCCTTGCACTATGAACTAAAATATAATTATTTTGGAGTTGATTCTATTTTATTTTATAGTGGTTTGATCAAATCCCATTGAGTTTTGAGCAACTTACAGGCTTTTGATTGTGCAGGTTTGCAACCCTCTTGGAGGGTTTGAGTTCTTTCACAATGTAAACTTAGCCCATTCCACCATTAGAGTAGGCTGTATAAAGGTGGAATGGGAAAAAATAAAGTAGGATTAGATTTAGGTACATGTTTTTAATATTGGGGAAGGAATTTTGACAGAGAAATCAATGTTGCCCTAGTGAAATTTCTATAGATTCGGCCTAAAATGCATGGCTAGAAGTGGTAGTTGGGGAAAATTGCTTAGGGTTTGGCTGGGAGATGTTTGTTTTGGCATGAGTAGGTATATATTGAGGTGTTTGAAGCATTAGCAGAGTAGTTGGAGGCTTGGAGAGCTGAGTTACTTAAAACCCTCATTGTTTCCATTGAGGATTTAGTGAAATTTGATGGTTAAAGGTGTGGAATGGTAGAAAACCTTTGGGGAAGAAAAATTTGAAGGTTTATTAAGCTTTTTTAGGTCATTTGAAGAGTGTTTTATGATTTGGAAGAGGAAGGTAGAGTGTGGAAATAGAAATTTTCACTAAACCCTCCTTAAACTTGCTAAAAATGAGGGTTTATTGGTTTGGCGTTTAGATAAGTGTTGGTGGCTAAAAATTGATGAATTTGTGGTTTTATAGGCTGTAGAAGGTTTGGAAACAAGAATTTGGGTTTGGACAAGATTTTAGAGATATGATGCTTTGTAAAATTGACCTATTTGAGGTCTAAGACAACATAGAAACTTGTTTTTGAGAATGATGGTCCAAAGTGACCTATACTACTTTTAAGCTGTCTTATATTAGCATAAAGGGTGTCTGAAAATACATTTGGTTAGTGGGTTTAGTGAGTTTTTGGAAAGATAAGGTCAAGAAACCTTAGTTGCAAACCTACAAGGGAAACTAGTTGAAAAGTTGAAGAGTTGATGTCATGAAATTTTAATAGTTGTAAAGTTGATTAAAAGGTCTCAAATTGTGATTGAAAATTGGAAGAACCCCTACATTGCATCAAAATCTAAGTCCTTTCTTTTATTCTATGTACAATTTCCTTCAGTGGATGAATGTAGAGATTCAGAAGACTCGATTTTGGACCAATAAACAAATATTATGACAATGATTACTAGAAAAAGAGATTTGAAGATTGAAATCAATAACTAACATGATAAAAAAGTTAAGGTGCCAAAAAATCCTATAATTACTTTGTAATTAAATTCCATTTGCAAATTTTTGGTAAAACAACTGAAATGGCTTGCTTTGTGCCCCTTGCAAGTGGCGAATCTGCCATATTTAATACTAAAATTCTTAATTCCAAAAGATGTCAATGTTTGAAATTTAACACTTAGTATTCTCATCAAAATGACATCCATTCTGGTTACCTTGAAAGATTTTGTTAGCATGTGATACAAAATTCAACAAAAAACACATCAACCATGATACATACAAAAAAGGATTATAGCTTACTTGCAAGAGCTTGGCAGTACGCCTGAACTAAAAGCCCTCGCCAAAATTTTTGAGCACATCACAAGCAAATTTTCCAAAAAATCTGCAGCCTGTATATGCCATATGTAATTTCGAAAAATAAATGCAAATGTATATACAGTTTAAAAGAAAAAATTTGAGCTTCTTCATACAATAATAATATTACTACAGTAGGATCCAAACACGAAACATGTCCTCAATAAATGATGTAAGAGACTCATGTTGGATATAAAACCAAAATAGTTTATGAAACAATGTACAAAAAATATTGTCTTACATACAATTACACACATGAACACAAAGCTATCTACAATAATGGAGTGGGAATGAAGAATATTATAATCCTAACATGATCATCTCTCTAATCCTTTCCAAGTAAAATTAAATCCCTATGGGGCCTCAAATAGGAATATGAAGGGACACATTGTAAAGAGGTGATAAAAGATGCTAACAATAATATTTTTAGCAGTTATTCAAATATCCTAACACTAAATCTATAGTCAAATTCATTATGATCAAAGAGGCTCTACAGTATGATTTAAAATATTTTGTTAACAATATCCTAGTGAAAGAGGATAGTAAGAATATTATAGACGTCCATGGCCACTAGGAGATGACCAATCAAACCTAGCTATTTCTTAAGGAAATATACCATAAATTATAGCCATTGGGTGACTTCCGTTAACTTTCTAGATGGGAAAATATTGATTACCCATGTTTTATTTTATTGAGTAAAGTGTACTCATTGTAGGTAGGGGATATGCTTGTCTAAGAAAATTGTGGTTCTATCTGAATTTCTGAATCATTACCCTTGTTCACATCAAAGGCAATCTTGTATTGTGACCCCTAGGAAGATTTCATCAAGTATGTAGGATATCTAGATTAGTTAAGGCTAGGGTTAGTTGCACCATTGCATAGTAACCCTGGCAACTTGACACATCTACACAATCACCTCTCTTGGGGTCACATGGTATGTAATCTCTAAATATAATGGGGTGAGGATAACCATCTGGTTCACCTAGTCCTACTTTTCTCACAAGTTGCTTAATCTTTATCTCTGTGATATTTAGAGAAAAAAATCTCAATTAACTACTGAATGTTGCTTTTAGCTTTTTATCCTATCTTGTACTCTCCAATTTATACCTCTACTATTTATACCTGGCTTATGACAGATAACGTGGAGAATAAATTCTTGTTGGTAATGGAAAATGAAATTGAGGTGGTAGAGAGTTATAGAATAATTAGTGACCACAATCTAAGAGTAAAAATTTTCCTATATTCCATGAATTATGAGAATATATCAAAGGGACTCAAAACTCAAAAGTATGGCAGGTCACAACAATATAAGTTTAATGCAATAAACACATAGAGTAGGAGTATCTTGAGAAGTTAATATATTTGTATAAATGGAAGTTGATCTGAGTCACGACTGGAAAAATCCATGAAGTGGCCATAAAACTATCATTCTAATTCATATTGTTCTAAAAATTGATGGTTAAAACTCGGAGTTCTCAAAGTGTTCATCATGTTTCTCATTGTGATTCCACTATTTGACTCTCCAAACATGGAGGAAAATTAAAACATCCTAAGACCAAATATTGCATTTTATCCATGTCTTGATTATAAAATATTTGTTTGAGCTACAATTTGATATGTAGGATCTCTATCTAGAATACTAGAACCCAAGGTGTCCACCATGTTGCAGGTAAAAATTGATCAGCTTGACTTGCCAAATGCAGGAAAGTCTTTTAGTTTGGTTAAAATTTGGTCATTCACTCTCAAAATAAACTTAATTTCCAATTGGAGAAACTAGGAAACTTAACTAATGTATATACAAAAAATTACACCCAAATTCATCCATTTGATCTCCCAAAACATTAAAAACAAGTTGCAAGTCCAAAGATGCCTTTTTTGTCTTTTAGTGGATGTGGGACAAAGTTGAGGTGTCAAAATGGGTCCAAGAACCAAGTCATCATCTAATAAATTCAATCCTAGAATATGAAACTTTGGAGATCTCAATAAGCACTTCAAAATTTTTAATGCATTCTAACTTGTCAATGAGCAGTGGTGAGAAGGGTGCAACATTGATCATCTCATCCTTTCCATAGTTGGCATGAAGAGTAAACAAATTTAAAATTGTCAATGGGTAGTGATTAGAAGGTTGCAACACTTTTCATAGATGAAATTTCATACTCCAAGGAAGCTTCTTCTTTGTATTCTGGTAAATAAAGCACAACTTACTGGAATTTTTCCTCATGATTGGCTCCTTAGGTAATTTTTTGCATTCTTTAATGTAAATAAGAAAATTGCGTTGATTATTATGTTAATTTACATTTTGAAGGGTGTATATAGTGGTGTGAGACATTGTTTTGGCATGTCTACATATACCTAAAAATAAAGATGATGGGAAAGAGTTTTAAAAAGATCAAAAACAAAAGGCATATCTACCCTACATAAAGAAAACTACAAACCAAATCACAAGATTTTTTATGAGAAGGTATTGAAACCAATTTCCTACCTATTAATATCCTGAGAACAAGTTAAGGTTGGCCAAGACAAATGTGACCCAAAAAAGAGTAGCAGGTTGCATATGATAGAATGTTTGTTGTGGAAAACCATGCATTGGGGAAATAGGTAGATCCATCCAAACTAGAATCAATGAAAATGATTTCAATATAAAGCATGAAAAGGTGGACAAATCAGCTTTGGTGGAACATTCTCTTGCAACAAAACATGTTTTCACTAATGAAACAACAAGTGTTGGCCAAAGAAGGCCACTATGTAAAGAGACATTTGAGAGATGTTATAGAAAATTAAAATTATGCAACATGATAACAATATCAATATGGATGGAAGATGGACGACTAGTGGATAGATGACCAGTATTTCATGAAGGCCTCTAGTGCATAATCTTAAACATAATCATCATAATAATAACTGACTTTATTATTAAGATTAAAATTGTTTGAATGGCTTACTCTTTTCAAAAATACTAAACACCTATTACGTCTTGTAATTAAGGAACAATGAAAACAATTGGACAAACTTATTTTTGATCTAATCATTCTCTAAATAGGGGTTTTGAAGGAGACTCAACACACCAGAATCAAAAACATTACACAGTTGTATTCAAACATATAATATTATGTTTACTTCTGAAAATCTCAAATCTTTAATATCTACAAAAACTCATCCATGTCAATAATAGATTTCCGCTTTAGTAGCATCTATTCTCAAGATGGTCGAATGTGCTTCATCCTAAGAATATATAAATCTGATTTTTAGTAGTTTAGAATCTTTTGAGCCATGAATACTTTGGAATCAACACATGATGCATATGATGGTTTACAGCTGTAGAACTCATCTTATTTCAGCCCATGTATGCTAAATCAACAACATTGAAAACAAAATATTTATCAAGCATAGGTTGACCAAATTGTGTATCAATTTAGGGAAGCCCACTTCATTTAGCAATTGAAGTGAGAAGTTGTAATAACATATTATTTTAATAGTTCTTGTGCATTCTATGCAACCAGGATGAAGTCAAGGATGAGATGGATGTTATACTTCATTGTGTTATCTACAAGAAGATAACTCTAGATAATTAGACATAGGGTAATTTTAGAGGGAATAATATAATGTAATCAATTAATTGACTAAACAAATTAACATAGATTTGATAAATCAAAGGTGTGACAAGACGATGAGAATAACTTGGAAATAGAATTGGTCAATTGACAAATGTTGATAGACTTGATCAATTGGAATGACTGTTAGTCAATAGCATGAGAGTAGGGTGATTAAATGGGCTGATTACAACAAAGCTAAGGTGACAAACTTTAGGAATCTACAATAGATATGCACAAAACGAATTTGGTGGAAAGGCTTTAAAAAATTTCAAGTGAATACAATTCACAGGTGTAAAGCCAAATTCCATAACCTTTGCCAACATCCTCCTTGCCTGTCCCAAAATGGGAGCTTTGAAAAAAGATATAAATATCCATCAATGCATAGACAATACATGATAGTATCCCTATAAGAAATTTGGTCTATGGATTGCAATATTGCAGGATATGCACAAAATGGATTTGTTGAAAAGGATTTAGAAACTTTTAAGCAAATGCAATTGGCAAGTGTAAAGCCAAATTCCACAACCTTTGCTAGCATACTCCTTGCCTGTAATAAAATGAGAGCTTTGGACAAGGTATCTAAATACATCAAAGCATAACGAAAGATTGATTTCTGTCAGATATTATGGTTGGAAATGCTCTGGTAGATATGCATGCAAAATGTGGAAGTACGGGAAAGGCATGTGAAATTTTTGACAAAATTCCTCAAAGAGATGCCATCTCATGGAATGCAATGATTGCAGGTTTTGCAAAAATGTGTTTGTTGAAAATTCTTTTGAAACTTTCAAATGAATGTAATTGGTAAGTATAAAACCAATTTTTTTTCCAGATTCCTCCCTTTCTATGCCAAAATGAGAGCTTTGGGACAGGCTATGAACATGCACCAAAGCATAATGGTAGGGGAATTTTTGTCAAATTTTATAGTTGGATATGCTCTGGTAGACATATATGCAAGATGTGGAATCGTAGACAAAACACCTGAATTGTTTGATAAAATTCCTCAAAGAGATGTCATCTCATGGAATGAAATGATTGATTGTAGAATGTTCACAAAATAGATTTTGCAAGGAACCTCTCAAAATATTTTAATTAATGAAGCACTTTGGAGTACATCCTAACATTTTATTTTCAATGGAATCAGGGAAGTTATTTAAACTTTTACACCTTTCTATGTTCAAGTGTTGCAACTATGACAAGTTGCCAATGAATCAGGGAGGCTATTTAAATCTATACATCCTACCATTTTCAAGTGTGGCAGCTGTGATAGGTTTCCAATGGAATTAGGGAGCTTATTTAAACATCCACACCCTTTATGTTCAAGTGTTGCAGTTGTGATAGGTTTCCAAATGCAATAGTGAGCTTATTTAAACATCCACACCCTTCTATGTTCAAGTGTTACAGTTGTGATAGGCTGCTAATGGAATTAAGGAGGTTATTTAATTATGGAGCTTATTTAAATGTCTACACCCTTCTATGTTCAAGTGTTGTGTTACAACTATGACAGGTTGCTAATGAAATCAAGGAGGCTATTTAAACTATGACAATATTTTATTTTTAAGTGTTGCAGTTGTGATAGATTGTCAACATAATCAAGGAGGTTATTTAAACCTTTAAAATTTCCTATTATATTCAAGTGTTGCAGTTGTGAGAGGTTGACAATGGAATTGGGGATGTTATTTAAAGCTCTACAACTTTCTATTTTCAAGTGTTGCAGATGTGACAGGTTGCCAATGGAATCAGGAAGGTTATTTAAACCTCTACAGTCTTTTATGTTTAAGTGTTGCAGCTGTGACAGGTTGCTAATAGAATCAAGAGAGTTATTTAAACTTTTACACATTTCTATGTTCAAGTGCTATAGTTGTGACAGGTTGCCAATGGAATGAGGGAGGTTATTTAAACCTATACACCCTACCATGTTCAAGTGGTACAGTTGTAATAGGTTGCCAATGGAATCAGGAAGGTTATTTAAATGTTCACACCCTTCTATGTTCAAGGTTGCAGTTGTGTCAGGTTGCCATTAGAATCAAGGAGGTTATTTAAACATGACAATATTTTAGTTTTGAATGTTGCAGCTACAATAGATTGTCAATGGAATCAAGGAGGTTATTTAAACCTTTAAACTTCTTATTATGTTCAAGTGCTACATTTGTGATAGGTTGACAATGGAATCAGGGAGGTTATTTAAACCTCTACAACTTACTATTTTCAGGTACTGCAGATGTGATAGGTTGCCAGTGGAATAAGGAAGGTTATTTAAACCTCTACAATCTTCTATGATCAAGTGATGCAAATGTGACAGGTTTCCAATAGAATCAAGGAGGTTATTTAAACTTTTACACCCTTCTATGCTCAAGTGTTGCAATTGTGACAACTTTCCAATGGAATCAGGGAGCTTATTTAAACCTCTACACTCTATTATATTCAAGTGTTGCAGCTATAACAAGTTGCCAATTATGACCAAAATGAAAATTACGGCCAAGATCCTAATACTGAGCACATTTAGGTTTTAACATGCATCCTTGAAAACTATAGAAGATCCTAATACTAAGCACATTTAGGTTTTAATATTAGGGCATCCTTTACCTATAGATTTTGCTACTTTTCCCATCGCTATTGGTTTTGACTCCTCCAAACTCTTCCTCGTTGGTTTTGACCTTTCATTTCTTCAATTTGGCAAGTTGTAGCCTGAAAATAAGGTTTCGACTAGGGCTTTAGAGTATGTTTATTAAAATGAAAATTATTGGCAGTAAACTAAAAATTATGGCACTCATTATGCAACAAAAATTTGAAATGGAATATTAATAATATATTATAATATAAATATAATATTATATTATTAATATAATATAATATAAGTATTATTAATATAATATAATATAAATATTATATTATATTATAGTATTATATAATATAATATTATATAAAATTATAATATTATAATATTATATAATATAAATATTATATTATATATATTATAATATTATAATATATTATACTATAATATATTATATTATAAATATTATATTATAATATAATATAAATATTATTAATATAATATAATATAATAATATTATATAAATGACTTAATAATTAAATAGAGGACTTAATATTATATAGATAATAGATAATTCATGAATCAACTTCGTCCATGAAGAAGGGAGCTATAAGTAATAAGTAATGAAACTTTGAATTTCATTGAAAGTTTGATCCTGGCTCAAGATGAATGTTGTTGGCATGCTTAACACATGCAATTCAGATAGGAAGTGGTGTTTCTAATGGCGAACAGGTGAATAATGTGTAAGAACCCGCCCTTGGGAGGGGAACAAGCTTAGGTAGGGGTCCCATGAGGGGGGCTTAAACACTATGGATTATGATAAAATTCGAAAGAAAAAAGAATAGAGGAGTAATAATCATTTATTTAGTCATTTTTATTTGTCTAATATTAGTCATTTATTTAGTCATTTTTATTTGTCTAATATTAGCCATTTAGTTTTGATTTTACCTAATGACAAAATTAGTCATTTATTTGCAATAATCTACTAGTGTTAGTCACGTGACTAGAATTTTTAGTCATGTAACTAAAAGTTTTAGTCACGTAGTCATTTATTTGCCAAATTCTACTAGTGAGTGTTATCTCTTAGATAGGTGTAGATCTTCCCATAGATTGAGGTATCAGTGTCAGTTAGGTGACATATGACTTGGGATTCGGGATTGCCATAGGCAAGGGTAAACACTTGTTCCACCTTGAAATCATAATGACTCCTTTTATATGGAATTTGTAACAGAGAAGCAATAATAGCCATAACGTCACCAACTTTGTTGTCTTTTCTTGGGATTTGATCAAATTTTATAGCAAAAAAATATTTCTTAAATTCATCAATCATTCTTTTGTAGGGAATTGTTTTTTCATCCTTTGTATGGTATTCATCATTCACTTGATTTATGACCAGTTGAGAATCTCCACAGATTTGCAACTCTATGATTTTCCACTCTACAACTATCTTGATTCCAATAATCACTACTTCATACTCTGCTACGTTGTTAGTGTAGGGGAACATCATTCTATATGATTTTAGAATGGTATTCCCTTGAGGGGTGATGGATAAAATTCCCGCTCTTGATCCATGTTGAGTATATGATCCATCAAAGTACAATATCCATTGTTTGGTTGTTATGGTAAAAAAATTAGCATTTGGAAACTCAATGTGTAGAGGATGATCATCATGTAATGGTGCTTCAGCTAGTTGATCCGTGATGGATTTCCTGTTGACATACTAGATGTCAAACTCACTCATCATCATTACCCACTTTGCTAACCTTCCTATTAGATTTGCCTTGTTCAGAAGATATTTCAATGGATCAATTTTGGCTATTAACTTGATGGTATGAGTTAACATGTAATGTCACAATTGTTGAGTGGTGAATGATACTGCTAGACAAGCCTTTTCAATGGATGTGTAATTTATTTCATAGCCATTTAAGGTTCTATTGATATAGTAGATTTCCCTTTATTTTCCTGTTGAATCCTCTTGCATGAGAAAAGCTCCCAATGATGTCTCGGTTGCTTCTATGTATAGTAAGAATGGTTTTCCTTTTGTTGGTAGTACTAAGACATGTGGAATCATTATATATTGCTTCAATTGGTTGAAAGCAGCTTCACATTTCTCATCCCATCTAAAGGAAACATTTTTCTGTAGCAAGTGAGTGAAAGGATGGATCTTGTCTACTAGTTGTGAAATGAATCTTCGGATAAACTAAAATCTTCCTTAGAGTGATCTTAGCTGACTTATGTTCCTAGGAGGTAGCATCTCCATGATTTCCTTAACTTTTGTAGAATCCACCTCAATGCCTTTTTCTAAAACTATATATCCCAATTTTTTTGCAGATGTCACCTCAAATGCACACTTTTTTGGGTTCAGTCGTACATTTAATTTTTCCAGTCTGGTGAAGAATTTTTCTAATATTTCTAGGTGTCCTTCTCTAGTTTATTATTTGGCTATCAGTTCATCTACATAGTCTTCCATGAATGGGTGCATCATATCGTGGAAGATTGTTGTCATGGCTCGCTAATAAGTAGCTCCAGTGTTCTTCAATCCAAAGGGCATGACGTTCCAACATAATGTACCCTATGGGCATGTGAAGGTCATTTTTTATCTTGATCCTCAGGTGCAATTTTGATTTGGTTATATCTTGAGAAGCCATCCATAAGTGAAAACATGGCATGTCCAATTGTTAAGTCCATGATGATATCTATGTTTGGTAGAGGAAAATCATCCTTCGAGCAAGCTTTATTGAGATCTCTAAAATATGTCCAAATTTGGATACTGTTGTCAAGTTTTGAGACCGGTACAATGTTGGAGATCCACTCGGCATAATCAATAGGTCTAATGAACCCTACATCCAATAAATTCTTCAGTTTTACTTTCACTAAGAGGGCAATATGCAGATGCATTTTCCTTAACTTCTGCTTCACTAGTTTTACTCTTGGTGGTAAAGATAAATGATGCATGATTAAATATGGATCCATCACTAGCATGTCTGCATAGGACCAAGAAAAGGTGATTTTTTGTTCTTCAAATAATTTGGTGAAGCTTGGGTTTTCTTGTTTTTTCAAGGATGGTGCTAAAAGTAAATTTTTTACTATTTTTGTTGTGCCAATGTTGATGGATTGAGTGGGCTCAATCAATAATTTTGATCTCTCCTAAAAGTGTTTTGGGAGAGTGTCAAATATATCATCCTTTGGCGCCTCAAAGAGGTTTTCATCATGGGATGTGCTCTTTATTTTTACTTTTTCTTGATCTAATACTGCCATAGAATGGTTTTCACCATTAGATTGATTTCCTATTTTATTCATTTTGCAGCTGAGAGATTTGACACTCCCCTGACTGGAAGTTTCATTCTGAGATTCAATGGTGGAAATTTTTTTAGGGTTGTCAGCATAGAGGAAATTGGCAATGACATCATCATTTGAAAAGACAGGGATTTCGAGAGGTTTGGTTTGGTCCCAGTCGATAAGTTCGGGATGTACTAAAGGTAGGGAATTATTTGATTGGTTTAAGTTGGAGGCAATGAGGGTCTTGAGTGCGACGCTTTCAAGTAGTCCTATAGAAAGGTCAAGGTCTATGATGTAACTCTCCTCGGAATGATCTATCTTACTAGGAGTCTGATCATCTTTGCTTGAACCATCGATAGGTTGTGAGCCAAATTCAAGTGGTCTTAACCCCAAACTTTGTCCCTCCTCATGTATGGGTGCATACTTTTGTATCACATCAATTCCCTTTACATGAAAAGACTCTTTCGATAATGAATCCCACTCATATTCATTTGAGTCAGTTTCATTGTTATTACTAGCTTGTAGTTGTAGGTTTTGTTCAACAACCTTCTGGGTGGCTTCTTCTTTTGTTTCCTCTTTATATCCCAACCTTGTCTTGTATTTTGGATTGGTTAAGATGGGTTGGATTGGTTCCACTATGCCTTCTTTTCTCTTTCCAATAGGTCCTTGTCCTTCATATCCCATTTTCTCCAAGATTGAAAACCCTTTGCCATATTGTGTTGTTTGTACATTTGTTGTTGTTGCTTGAGATTCGGCTTCATCCTTGTAAAGATAGTTCAAAATTTATTTATCATTAGATTTTGTGGCTTGAGTACTTTCTTTTATGAATCTACCATCAAAGAGTGTGATAGGTTGTGAAGATTGTTGTGCTGAGTTTGATGGTTGACCATAGGACTTTAGGGAGGATAGTTGCGAGAGACACAGGGATTGCTCAATAGAATATTCACCCACACCTTTATCTTTGACTTGGACCTTTTTCTCAAATTGTTTGGACAAAGTGTTGAGTTGGGCTTCATGATTGGTAGAAGTAGGAGTAGCTTCTTCCTTTTTCTCAGGTTGTTTAGGTGAGGAACTTGGTTGGCTTTCTTTACTTGAGGATGTGGCAAGCAGTTTTGACAAGGAATTTGATTGGCTGGAATTACTTGGGGTGATGGATGGGGAAGCGAGAGCTTCTCTATTATGGGGCACAAAGACATCCTGGACTGACTTAAGGGTGTTGCAGTACTGAGGACTATTAGAGTCAGATGGAATTGTAATCTCTTTCCCATTGGAAGGGAACTTCAAAAATTGATGGTAAGTTGAGGGAACTACCTGCATCTCATGGATCCAAGGACGACCCAAGAGTATATTGTATGTCAAGTCTTTATCTAGGACTTGGAAAATTACATCTTTTTGAATCGGTCCCACCTAAATTGGAATCATAATTAATCCCTGTGAAGATCTTTCCTCATCATCATAGGCCTTGATGGTGATCTTTTTCCTTGCATCTTTTGAATTCTTAGAGCATCCTAGTGCACAGATGAGCTTTGAAGTACATATATTGAGACCAGATCCTCCATCTATTAGAACATGCTTGACTCAACTTTTATGTATTAAGACTTCAATGTGGAGTGTTGCATCATGAGGATGAGTGATGGATATGTCACCATTTTTGGAGAAGGATAGCCAATGAGGCACAATCAAGTGCCCCACCATGGCTTGAAAGGTATAGACTTGGAAATCCATTGGTATGGTTGTGTCCACTAGGGCCTTCTCCAAAATTTCCTTGTGGGTAGGTGAAATCTTGAGGAGTTCTAATATAGATATTTGTGTTGGGATATTTTGAAGTTGATCAACAATGTTGTATTGATGTGATGGGGCAACGGGTGTTCTGGATGTGCTTCCTTTTAAAACATATTTGGATTGTTCCCTCATGGTTGTATTTACAGGTATGTTTTCTTGCTTCCCTTTGATTTTAATGACATTAATTTGGTTGTCCATTGTAGCCATGTCTTGTTTGATGTTATCGACTTGATTTTATGTGATGATGGTGTCATTGATTTTCTTTTCAACTATGGTGGTTTCTTGTCCGTGTTGAATTGGAACATCATTAATTTGATTGTTGGTTGCAACAATGTCTTGTGGGTTATTGATTTTAATGTCATTTGTCCAATCTTCAACTGCTGAAATATGAAAGATGGTAGTATCATGAACATAGTTTACATTTTTCCCTTTTCCATTCATTGTAGAGGATTCCCCTTTGTCATAATTGGGCAAGGGATTCTTGAATGCACCATGATCAATGTTTGTTTGAAGTCCTTCTATTTGTATGATATTGCATACAGTTATTTGTTTGATGGTCTTTGCACTGATGAAATTCACAATAATGGGCATCATTCCACCATGAAGATTTCACCTTTGGCTCAAAACCTCAAGTTTCATGTAAGGTGATAATATTTTTTGCAAGAAGTTCTTTCAATGCAGATTCTAGTGATTGATGCAAAGGTGTGAATTTCTTGCAATTTGATGAAGTTCGATATGATGGTGGTCTAGATGGGGCATTGTTTTAATTATTGTTTTAATTGGTGTTATGATTCGTGTTTTGATTGTTGTTGTTTTTATTGGGGGTTTGGTTGGTCTTAGATGCGATTCTTGATAAATTAAAGACCAGTTTGGCGTTATGCATTTCATTTGAAGCATCATTATTAGTATTGTTGTATTTTTTCCAAAACTTTGGTTTATCATTATTTTTATAGTTATTGAAGGAGTTAGTTGAGTTGTTTTCATTGTATAATTTCAAGACCCCTCTCTTGACCAAAGCTTCTTCGATTTTGATTCTTTTTTCAATTAATTTCTTAAAGGTTGGTGGACGTTGCAATTCGAGCCTATAGCTCATATTGTCATTTAAATTGTCAATAAACATTTCCATCTTTTCTTTTTATGGTATAGCCCAAGGATATCTTACAAAAAATCTTCTCCACCTTTATAAGAATACAAGAAATGATTCTCCCTTTTTCTATTTTACATTGCAAAGGTCCTTCATTGTAATCTCATGTTGAATTTTATAAGAGTATTAGGTGATAAATTTGTTGACCAATTCTTTAAAGCACTTGATTCTTGGGAGTAATTGCAAAAATCGTTGCATACATTGTCCTCCCAAACTTCGTGGGAACAATCTCATCAAGTAAGTTTCCTCATGTGCAAATTCAAGGCTCATAATTCAAAATTCCCTTATATGATCTATAGGATCTGTCTTACCATTGTATTTATCATACTTTGGGAATTCACAATGTTTGGGAAATGGAATCATGTTCACACTTTGATCAAAAGGATGTGGACATATGTCTTGTATTGAGTATCTTTCATGGCTCCCTTTTGCATGTCAATAAGTTTTTGTTGCAGATTTTTCATTTGATGAGTTAAGGCAACCATTGGATCTACGTTTGGGGGATTAGTTTCAGTATTTTTGGGTTCTCCTTTCAGTTGATTTACATCAAGTTCATCTGGAAATTTGACACCTTGTTTAGCCATAATTAGAAGGTATTTTTCTCCATCTCTTTCAAAAATATTTTCTAGGAATTTGTGGAAATTTGGATCTTGTTGAGCTTGTTGGACATCTTCCTCATTTATTTCTTTAGTTTAAAGTGTGTGAAATTTATGGAATGGATTTTCCTTAGCTTCATCCATGGTGTCTTGTCATGACCCCTATTTTTATGGTTCACATTTTTAAAATGTCTTATTAAATTAATTTATAATGAACTAAAAGTGCAAAGGAATAAATAAATAAATAATATTTTAATTAGAAAATGCATTTCTCAATTTATTGATAATGCTTGTTATTGTGAGTAAATAATTTAATTAAAATACCTTGTTAATTAGGAAAATTATCTATTGTGCAAGTAATATTTTGTGTTTGATAAGTAATATTGTGCAAGTAATATTTTTTTATTATTTATTTGAATAGATATTTAAATTGCAAATCAAAATGGCCTATTTATTATTTCTGAAGATAAACACTTCATTTGTAGTTAAAATAGGAATTCTTTATTAATATTTAATGGGATAAATATTGTGCATGAAATAAATTTTATTTATTTACTATTTTCAAGATTAGGTCTGGGGAATGGGAGTGAAATCTTTAAAAAGGGAAAAATCAATAATGGAAAAACACCATAGCTTACACATTATTTTTTATAGTCTTCTTTATTGCTCTGCAAAAATAACTGAAAACATGGTTGCCGAGAAGGGGATTTCTGAAATGTGGTGAATCTAGCACGGCGGAGAAGGGAAGGAAAGCAAGAAAAGAAGGAAAAACAAGAAGGAATCCTATAGGAAGTGAATTCCAGGTTCTTAATTCTTTTCCCATTGCATTTCGATTCAAATTGGTAAACAAATTGTTGTGTCATGGAAAAGTGGTGTTCTTCTGTTAAAACCCCCAATTGATTGAGTTTATTCTAGAAAATTTGGAAGCCAATGTTTGTCATTGTAAATCTATAAACCCCTTCAATAAATTGATTTTCCTCTCAGGGATTTCGATCTTGTTTTTATAATTATATATAATATTTATCTGTGAGTATTCACTTAGCATGTAATAAATAAATTCTTCAATCTGGATAATTTTCTATCAATAAATTTTGAATATGCAACATTAAAATAAATAAATAAATATATATATATAATTATATGCACACACACACACACATATATATATATATTTATATTTATAAATATATATGTATATATGTATGTAATTATTTTACTCATTCAATAAATGCATATATACTTTTGTGTATATATTTTATTTTCTTTTATATATTCAATATGCATTGTCGGAATTTAAACCACTTTGGCTGTAAATGCATTTTACAAAATGAATATAAATTACATGTGAATATATACATATATATATATATATATATATTCTTTTCTTTTATATATTCAATATCTTATCGAAATTTAAACCACTTTAGCTGTAAATGCATTTTACAAAATGTATATAAATTACATGTGAATATACATATATTTATGTAAATATATACACATATGTATTTAAATATATATGTAAAATATTCGATAATGAGACAGTAAAATGCATGTCTGTAGCTGTTTTTGAATGTGTAAACTTCAGTTGTAAATACAAATTTCTATTCTTTTTCCTTATATAAAAATCTAGATAGACTCTCTCTCTCTCTCTCTCTCTCTCTCTCTCTATATATATATATATATATCTCAAACGATTGCAAATACATTATGTAACAAAGTAAGATTACATTATGAAAAGAGTAGATGATAGAAGTATGATTTAAAATAATTAAACTTTATGTTTTTAAATGATAAATATTTGTTAAGGTTAATTATTCCTAAGATATGAATAACTATGCAACTGATTACTTTGGATATACTTCTACTTGGGAGCAATTCATTTGTTGTTGCAAACTTGTTATCTTTAAATCATTCGAATTTAGAAGTGATTTATGTGATGTTTTGAAAACAAGTTGAAAGTCAAGCATTTGAATTTAATCACTGATAGCCATTGAAATGAAAGTAGATTGAATAGAGAAAAATAATGTAAACTAAAAAACTTGATGTGGAAAATATCTTCATGTATGAAATCAAATCATGTACTTTTCTTTTAGAATGAACAGGAAATAAATATGTATGAAGTTTTAATTTCGACATATTTAAGATTATTGTTTCAAATTAATGAATAGAGATGTTACAAATCCATCCTTAGTATCAAGTATATCCTAGAGATGCCTTACTATGCTATTTCCTGATTAAATGCCCAAATTCCTTACCATAAGGTTATTGTAAAACCTTGATCTCATGAAGAAATTATCTTGATAGGTCTAAACACTTAAACTAGGAATTGGAAATCTCTCCATACTTGATTCTCTTCATGTATATCAATAACATGATTTAATACTATAATGAAATGTCATAAATAATTTAGGATGATGTATTTATAATACACATATGCCCTGTTGTTATGCTCTAATTTCTTAGTAGCTCATGTAGAATGTTAAATTTAGTCATTAATGCATAAACATATAGCATGAAATGTTTACTTAGATATGAGAAGAATGACCTTTGTTTAAAGCATGAAGTTGTAAATATCTTATATATAAACTTGCATGTTAAATGTTAGATACATGAAGGAATGAGATGCAAGCCTATATTTCCATTTCTTGTCAAAAGGACCTTATGCTTGTTCTAAAATAATATAGAAGCATAGATTTTATAGTACATCCCTTGAACAATAATTAAAGAATCTTGTTTATTTATTGTAATTGCTCATTTAGTTGATCCTGAGTTTTAGTTGCATAAGAATGTATACTCATATATATCCATTAGCTTATATATGTATTCTCATACATACATGAGCTATACCTTCTTAACTCTTTTATAGTATTATTCTCTTTTTGTCAAAACCTCCCTGAATCAATGAGTTTAGAAGTAAGCATTCTTGTTGTAATTGCATAGGCATGTGTGCCTCCTAACAAGCTTAGGATTACTTTGATGCAGACCCAGAAGGCTCAATTATGCTGATTAGGCCTATTTTCCAAAGCAACATGCCTTTAAACCTATCACAGGACCATGAAACCTTGGGGCAGCAATTCATATGCCTTCAAACCTCCAAAATCACAAAAATATTCCATTGGTATGGACAAACACATGTCAAACTTGAAAAACCTTGTTTTAGGCACAATTCATGAGGGTTTATTGAAAATGACACTTACAAAGCCTCCCAGACCATGCCACCCACTTAGACACTCATATTTTATCCCCAATATGCTCAAAAGTTCATAAAATAGCCATACCTAACTTCCCATTGTCCAATCCAAGACTATACCCATCAAACCATGCACCTTTCCAATGGAATCCACCCCAGAGGCTCTCACGAAGTTATGAAAATCACTTAACCTGCACAAAATAAAGTATTAACATGTTTATTATGCCTATATAAGCCTATCCACTGAGTTACAGGTCTTCACAGTGGGTGGAAGGCTTAGAATGGCATTTTGACTCCTCTCACAACCCCCAAAACAATGTAAATAGGCAGTTTCAGAAAAATAATGATTTCTCCCTCAATATGAACGTTCAAATCCTCAAATCAAATTAATTTGACAGTTATATCATATTTATACACATTCCAAATGATTTTTAGAGCCAAAATATATTGTACGGATCCGTACCAAGCCTGCAAAGTTCAGGAAAACAGGAAAAACATGGGGTTTGAGACCACCTGGCAGTAAAACAAGGATATCTCACTCAATTTTTAATGAAATCACACCATTCCAACTCCAAAAGAAATTTTATTCAATTATCTATCCAACCATAATAGGATTGTAGTGTAAAACAATACATACAGGTCGTACAATGCATGGTATCAGCAATTTCTTAATGGAAAACACAAAAAAACAGCAAACTTATTATTAGAAACTCATTCCAAACTTCTTCAACAGCCTCCCTTCGAGATCTTACAACAATATATCATGTAATCACATCCAAACCACCCCTTGAACCGACCAACTACCATAACCACCTTTTGTTAGAGTCTAAGATGACAATTTTTGCCAATTTTGCTCTTAATCACTATCCCATTACAACTTGATCAACTTGATTTTGCAAATACCACCTAACTGACCTATTAAGCCCTCCAATACACCTAAAATGGTAATTGAGACCTTATTTAACATGGAATAAGACCCTACTCCCCATATCCCTTAAAACTCATGATTTCACATGGCTTTTTTGCATTATGAATCAAACTGACAAATTCAACTAAATGATTCAAAACCTTTTCAAATTACATTGACTGGTCCTTTAGACCTTATTAAGCATAAATGAACACAAGACACACCTAGGTATCAACTTAGACTTCACAAGGTGTAGGTGCTCTTGCACCATACACCCCCCCATAAAAAGGACTCTTGCCCCAAGAGTGGAAACTTGTTCTTGGCCTTCTCATTGCTGCTTCAAACATCTTCAGACCTGGTATTGATCTCTTTAGTCCTGGATCAAAATTTGGTGTTGTTCTATGCCTTAGACCTACAGATAAACAAACATTAGAATCATAGAAACTTGTTCTCTTCCTTGCTCCACCCATACACGGATAGCTCCTCACCATTCCTTGCACATTCTGCCTTACTAGCTCTGTGATTAGACCTGCATGCCTCTATGTAATTTGTTCTTTTTGTAATGCCCCTAGACCTGCCATGTCACCATCCTCTTGTACCCCTACACTAAAAACTTTATCCTCTTTTGCATTACCAAATTTCACTTGGCTTGCAGCAACCTTCATAGTAATGGGACACACCATGGTCCCAACAACAATTTCACCCTGTCCTTCATACTCCTTTGCACACTTAGCACTTACCTTGATCAAATCAGACTTAGGCTTGAGTTCTCTCTCTGCCGCTTGCAAAAACAAACTCCATACTGTCTTAACATCATTTGTGGGTGCCTTCCCTGCTGTCACAACACCACCAATCTGTTCTAAACCTACAATCATATCAGACTTACTATCCTCAAGCCTTAAAGGCTCCTTCTTGCCAAACAACACTACCTTAGACTTACCCTTATCCCTTACACTTGTTTTCAAGGGAAGCGACTTAAAAGTTTTGTCCTCCTTCTTGATGGTGTATGTGTTCTCCCAGCCATCATATATAGACCTCCTATCAAATTGCCAAGGCCTCCCTAAGAGTACATGACAACAATCCATTGGCAAAATATCACATAGAACCCTATCCTTATACTCTCCAATCTGAAAATCAACATATGCTTGCTCTTTTACCACCAAAGTTTGATTATCATTGACCCAAGAAACTCTATAAGGTGATTCATGAGGTAACTTTTCCAAAATCAACTTATCCACCATCTCCCTAGACACTAGATTATCTTGAGAACCAGAATCAATGACAACTTGACACACTTTACCTTTGCTTTTGCATGTAGTTCTGAATAGACTCCTCCTTTGACTCAATTCTTCCTCCTTGGATGCTTGCAACATAGTTCTCCTTATCATGAGTGCCTCTCCTTCTTCTGATGTAAGGTTAACTATAGGTGAATTCCCACTCTCTTCATCTTCATGCACTAATTGATTCCTCCGTTCTCCACCATAAGAGCTTGAGCCTTGCTTTTCAGGGCATTTAAAGGTTGGATGTCCTGGTTGATTGCAAGTGTAGCATCTTCTTGAGAATTGATAGGAACCTCTTCCTCCACCAAATCTTCCTCTTGAACCTCTCCATCCACCTCTAGAATCAGATTGATCTTGGTCCTTCTTATCACCTCCTTGACTCTCATTGTTTTCCTTGAAATTAGGATTGAATCCTCTTCCTCTAGAAGTGTTGCCTCTTCCTCTTGCTGCTTTGTCTTGCCTTCTCTTCATTTTCTCCTCCACCCTGATAGCCATTTGATAACAATCCTCTACACTCCTAGGGTTAGCCAAAACCAATTCATCTTGTATATTAAGCCTTAAACCACCAACATATCTAGCAATCTTTTCATCTTCATTCTCATGATGACCAGATCTTAAACTCAATTTATAAAACTCCTCAGTATAAGACTTAATATCCATTTCCCTTTGTCTTAAGTTTTGCAATCTCTTAAACAATTGAACTTGGTGATCCTTGGGTAAGAATTTACCTTTGAGTTTTGATATCATCTTATCCCATGATGTGATCTTAGACTTTCCTTGCTTCCTCCTCTCAGATTGAAGGTAATCCCACCATACCAAAGCATGACCCTGCAACTTAGTTTTTGCAATCTTGACCCTTTGTTCTTCAGGAACCTCATCACATTCAAAATGGTTATCAATTGCAGCAATCCAATCCAATAGTTCTTCATCATTTAAACTACCACCATACTTAGGAACATCAAGTTTTACCTTAGGCTTGTCAGTCTTCACTGCTTTCAGCAACCTTGCAATTCTTTGATCCTCTGGAGTAAGCTCTTCTTCCACATCTTCAAACTCCTCATCTTCCTCATCTTCAGTCTCAGTCTCTTCCACTTCCCTTCTTTTGTTTGTCTCCAAGGCTATGACTCTCTCTTCCAACTCTCTGAGTTCTCTTGCATGCCTATCTTTCATCTCCTTCATCTCTTTAGCCATATCATTCTTCTTTGGAGGCATCTTGTCAACCTTGCCTCTTCTTCAACCCTGCAAAATGAAAATAGATCTACTTCCTGATGCTCTGATACCACTATGATGCAGACCCAGGAGGCTCAATTATGCTGATTAGGCCTA
The DNA here is from genome assembly GCA_007115665.2 of Sequoiadendron giganteum. Classification (NCBI taxonomy): domain Eukaryota; kingdom Viridiplantae; phylum Streptophyta; class Pinopsida; order Cupressales; family Cupressaceae; genus Sequoiadendron; species Sequoiadendron giganteum. The sequence continues at coordinate 297,973,173 of CM021109.1, forward strand.
TTTTCCAAAGCAACATGCCTTTAAACCTATCACAGGACCATGAAACCTTGGGGCAGCAATTCATATGCCTTCAAACCTCCAAAATCACAAAAATATTCCATTGGTATGGACAAACACATGTCAAACTTGAAAAACCTTGTTTTAGGCACAATTCATGAGGGTTTATTGAAAATGACACTTACAAAGCCTCCCAGACCATGCCACCCACTTAGACACTCATATTTTATCCCCAATATGCTCAAAAGTTCATAAAATAGCCATACCTAACTTCCCATTGTCCAATTCAAGACTATACCCATCAAACCATGCACCTTTCCAATGGAATCCACCCCAGAGGCTCTCACGAAGTTATGAAAATCACTTAACCTGCACAAAAAAAAGTATTAACATGTTTATTATGCCTATCTAAGCCTATCCACCGAGTTACAGGTCTTCACAGTGGGTGGAAGGCTTAGAATGGCATTTTGACTCCTCTCACAACCCCCAAAACAGTGTAAATAGGCAGTTTCAGAAAAATAATGATTTCTCCCTCAATATGAACGTTCAAATCCTCAAATCAAATGCATTTGAAAGTTAACTCATATTTATACACATTCCAAATGATTTTTAGAGCCAAAAGATATTGTACGGATCCGTACCAAGCCTGCAAAGTTCAGGAAAACAGGAAAAACATGGGGTTTGAGACCACCCGGCAGTAAAACAAGGATATCTCACTCAATTTTTAATGAAATCACACCATTCCAATGCCAAAAGAAATTTTATTCAATTATCTATCAAAAAATAATAGGATTGTAGTGTAAAACAATACATATAGGTCGTACAATGCACGGGATCAACAATTTCTTAATGGAAAACACAAAAAAACAGCAAACTTATTATTAGAAACTCATTCCAAACTTCTTCAATAGCCCCCCTTCAAGATCTTACAACAATATATCATGTAATCACATCCAAACCACCCCTTTAACTGACCAACTACCATAACCACCTTTTGTTAGAGTCTAAGATGACAATTTTTGCCAATTTTGCTCTTAATCACTATCCCATTACAACTTGATCAACTTGATTTTGCAAATACCACCTAACTGACCTATTAAGCCCTCCAATACACCTAAAATGGTCATTGAGACCTTATTTAACATGGAATAAGACCCTACTCCCCATATCCCTTAAAACTCATGATTTCACATGGCTTTTTTGCATTATGAATCAAACTGACAAATTCAACTAAATGATTCAAAACCTTTTCAAATTACATTGACTGGTCCTTTAGACCTTATTAAGCATAAATGAACACAAGACACACCTAGGTATCAACTTAGACTTCACGAGGTGTAGGTGCTCTTGCACCATACACCCCCCCATAAAAAGGACTCTTGCCCCAAGAGTGGAAACTTGTTCTTGGCCTTCTCATTGCTGCTTCAAACATCTTCAGACTTGGTACTGATCTCTTTAGTCCTGGATCAAAATTTGGTGTTGTTCTATGCCTTAGACCTGCAGATAAACAAACATTAGAATCATAGAAACTTGTTCTCTTCCTTGCTCCACCCATACACGGATAGCTCCTCACCATTCCTTGCACATTCTGCCTTACTAGCTCTGTGATTAGACCTGCATGCCTCTGCGTAATTTGTTCTTTTTGTAATGCCCCTAGACCTGCCATGTCACCATCCTCTTGTACCCCTACACTAACAACTTTATCCTCTTTTGCATTACCAAATTTCACTTGGCTTGCAGCAACCTTCATAGTAATGGGACACACCATGGTCCCAACAACAATTTCACCCTGTCCTTCATACTCCTTTGCACACTTAGCACTTACCTTAATCAAATCAGACTTAGGCTTGAGTTCTCTCTCTGCCCCTTGCAAAAACAAACTCCATACTGTCTTAACATCATTTGTGGGTGCCTTCCCTGCTGTCACAACACCACCAATATGTTCTAAACCTGCAATCATATCAGACTTACTATCCTCAAGCCTTAAAGGCTCCTTCTTGCCAAACAACACTACCTTAGACTTACCCTTATCCCTTACACTTGTTTTCAAGGGAAGCAACTTAAAAGTTTTGTCCTCCTTATTGATGGTGTATGTGTTCTCCCAACCATCATATATAGACCTCCTATCAAATTGCCAAGGCCTCCCTAAGAGTACATGACAACAATCCATTGGCAAAATATCACATAGAACCCTATCCTTATACTCTCCAATGTGATTGGCTTATGGATTCCAGTGTACTTGTATGATATTTGAGAGTTCATTGGAGGTAAAATGGTCTTATTTGAAAATACTTGGGAGCAAATTCATGATAGTGTTGGCATTACCATAATTTTTCATATGCAAGGATGATGCATTGGTGAAACTTGAACATGTTGCTTATTGACTTATGTAAAATGTAAGAGAATTTCCTTATGCTCTTTGTTATGGGTGATATCCATGATATCTAGAAATATGTAATGAATGGTCATGTCCACGAGACAATATGATCATTTCCTATGAGGCAACTTGTAACCATTGAGATTTTGTAGCCAATAAGGCTCTGCTAGTGAGGCACTTCTAAACTAGTGAGGCACTTTTACGAGTGGTTTTTCATCCCCATGGGGGTTTTCCACTCATGAAATTCTTTGTGTTATGGTTCTTCTGGGTGTGCACTAATGATCTTTTTGTTTCCTTAATTGCATTACAATATTTGAATTTATGTGTATTGTGGCCTTGTGTTGAAATTATTATTGACTCATTAATGTATGAAATCCCTTTTGAAAGGATGACGAAGTAGTTTAATTAATTCTTTTTTTTTCCGCATCATTTTACATTTAGTTTATTCTATTAAATTATTTTGGAAATTAAAAGATATAATTCGTAAGTGATTTTTTCGAATCTTACATGTCTTGAGTTTCAAGTTATTTTTCCTTGAGTTTTTGTCTTTGTGATCATGTTTGAATGGGCATACAAATGATGATGATTGGATAAGAGTTTGATCATTGTTGGGGAGTGCCAAAATGATAAATTAAATCTGATTATGCAATGTTTGTTTGAGGATGAAGGATGATGAATCCTGATGGTGAAACTCAGTTGCTAACCAAAGATAGATGTGATGATGAGGCACTTTTAGATATTTGATCAAAGCTTAGGTAAGGGATTTTCACTTGTGAATTCTAGTTTCAACAAGTTCAAGACTCTGTAGTATATTTTTTGAATGATTATGGGGTGATAGGAATCGCTAATCCTAGTTTAAATTGGCGAACAAGGGATAAATTTAGCTCTCTGGTTTTTTGAATTTATCAGATGCGCCAAAATAGTGCAGAGATGCGCTAAAACAAAAATGCACCAATAAAAAGACCAGATGCGCTAGGCTATTTCTTTGATGTGTTGGAGAATGTATTGGATGCATTATACAATGACATAGACTTGCTAGGAAAGAGAAGGTATGCACTAAAATATGAGATTGATGTGCCATAACAGGACTTGGATGCACTAGGAAATGCTATGAATGTGCTATAACATCAACCAGATGTGCTAAAAAGGGTGTTATATGCACCAAACTATGAACTCAATGAACTAGAAGATGGAGGGTATCCGCCAAAATAGAACCTAGATGAACTAGCATATGGCACAAATGCGCTAGAATAAAACTTGGATGTGCTAGATTGGAAGTACTCAATGTTTTCTAGTAGTTTGATTGATTCTTCTTGTTTTTATGGCAGAGAATTTGATTGTCTAATTGGGTGTTCTTCTGAATCAGTGGTTGTATATTTTTGTATGTGATGCTTGTTTGAATGTTGTTTTAAAAACACACATGTAAGACACATAAAGCAAGTACAATTCCTAAGGTTGTGAAGGACAGTATTTACTAGATTCCCACTTGGATTTTACTCCACTTGTGCTTACTTTTAGTGGATGATTAGAGGCTTGACCACATTGGCTCCCCCTTGCATTGCACGAGCACTTCTTGGGTCAACCAAGCCTCAGTTCTCATGAATCTTCCATGAAAAACTTATCATCTCTACTAAAAGCCACAAGAATGTAGGACAACTTCAAAGGTTATACCTCTTGCACTAGAAAATAGAAAAGGGATTTTGGCATACTATAACAAGAAGGTTCTAGTATAGGCATTTCATTCATGGGGGATCATCCATATGGAAAGAGACCATTGTTGCCCTTCTTGTCAAAATAATCTTTGTGATACTTGAACTTTCCTCAAGTACCCACACTTATATACCAGGTGGAAGTTGCTTGGATTTAACATGTTCTTAGTTGGGTCATTCCCTTGGGGTGATTACCTCTTTTACCACAAAGTTAGGCCCTCTAAGGATTAAATTGCAAAAAGAAAATAATGGTTCTAGCTTTTTGGTCACCTAGTTAAGGGGAGAGCATATGCCTACCATTCAACAATCACAATAGACATGGTGTTCGTTTTCCCCTAATTAAGCTATGTTCCTAACTTAATCAAAAGAAACAACAATAAATCACTACAATCAAATGTTAGTAGTTTCATATTTGAAGTCTTTGACAACATTTTATCAGTTTCAGCAGAGTCTCTGACATCATTTATAATACCTGTAAAATAGATAATATAGATTAGTCCTTGGAATTTTAATTTTCTACAAGATAAACCAAATGTGCCATAACACAGATTCTATGCACTAAAGTATCACTTCTATGCGCTAAAGAAACTAATGTATGTGCTATAACAATCTATGAATGTGCTAGAAAAACCCCTGTATGCATTGAAAGAATAGCTAGATGTGCCAAAATATGTATCGGATGCACCGTAACAAGAACTATATGCAGTGAAAGGTGTTTCCTATGCGCCACAAGAACTCACAGTTTTGCTAAAACTTCTCACGTTCAAACTTGTAAAACACACTTTTCCAAAAAACGTTGAAAATAGGGGCCTGGCCCCATGGTGGGCGCCAATTTATGTGTGATGTAAAATTATGTGTATCAGAAAGATAAAACTAACCACACATCAATGAAACATCTTACATGAAAGAGATTGAAATAACAAGATAAACTGCTATATCTACTCTTTAAGATAGTTTCATTGCTCTCTAATCTTAAGGACCCTCAAATTCATGCATGCTCTCAGATTTATTTATGTGTTGCACATGAATTTATCAGAAGGAAACCTAAGAAACAAGAAGATTAATGAAATGCAAAGCTAGATGCCTACATTAACATGTTTTGTATTTTTTTGGATAGAAAAGGCTAAATGATGGATGCAATTACTGCTGTGTAAATGATGTAAATATTATTGCTAATGATAAGATGTAATTCTAAATGTAATGCTGGGATAAATTCTATAAAACTAATGCAATGCTATGATTGTACAAAAAAAAAAATCATTATAACAATACTACAATGTAAATGCTAAATGAAAACTAAAGACTCTAATCCAATGCTCTCCAAATGCTAGTATGATTCATGCAGAGTAAGTTTGCTCAAAGACTTGTTATGAAAAGATGGAGGATGATGTTGTATTTATAAGATTTCTTAGGCATATTGTGATGTGGCAAGATTCAATGGTCAAGATTGTGATCTAGAGAGATCGACGATAGAGAAAGAAGAAGTTAGAGAGAATCATGGAGGTGGTTCCCTTTAATAGAACAATTTTCCAAGTGTTGATGAGCATCAAAGGGAGGAAAAAGCCATGTGTTTCCAATCTTGTTAGGAGTTTGTTGATGAAAATTCATATTTAGAAAATAGAAATATTTAAATTCATGTGACACATGTTGAGGTGGTAGATGAGGTGGAAGGGGTTAGAAGAATATGTAGAAATGTGACAAAATTGAATTTTAAATTGAGAGGGAATTAATCAAATAAAACAAATTTGTTAGATTTGTTTATTTAATTAAATTTAGAAGAACATGATTTTAGATAGGAAGAATTAATAAAATGAACTATGTAAATTAATTTTGCAATTTATTTATAAGTAGAGGAATTAAGAGGTTTTATTAATTAAATAGTTTATATTTAATTAATCAATTATTTTGACTGATTTTAGGTGTATACAGTTTGAAATCAAGTCTTCATACCATAATTATGGTTACACTCAAAGAGGATTATCAATAGAAACATAATCCCTATAGTGTTATAAAATAAATTTATCAAATAGAAAAATGAAGATTTCAAATAGATTATAATTTTGTGATAAATTTTGAAAAAAGATGTCAAAATTTGGTCCTGTATATGAAAAAGTTATGGCTATGACAAAAAATAAAAATAAAATTAAGTTGTAAACTAAAATAATTGATTCCTAGGATAAAATCTAGAAAAAAGTACCTATAAGTTATTATGAATTGCATAGAACCATATTTCCAACAAGTATAAGAATGCAAAGTTTTGATGTCATAGAACAATTTTATGAAAATTTGAAAAAAAATCCTTCTTATGGTGAAAGAAGGCACCTCCACCACTAATCTAATGGTCCACGAGTTTTCTCTAGTGGCAGTGGCTAGAGAGGGTGGCATAGTGACGGTTGGCTAGTGGTACATTCGTGGTGGTGATGGCGATCTTTAACTGCTACCTAGGCTTCAACCTTAACCCCTTTATTATGACTAAGGTATACACACCCAAGTGACTATATGATATTAGCTAAAATTCCATAGCCAATATTGATGCATGTGGGCATCACCCTACAAGTTTTGGTGTTGGTAGAAAAAAATTTAAATTTTTTAACCTATGCCTAAATAATTATGCTTGGGTGATGCAATCTAATAATATTATATAGACACTAATACTATCAAATATAGATATAAAGTACCCAAAAAATCTACAAACCTATAAAAAAATATGTACAACCATACAAATTCTAAAAAGATTCCACCAAACCCTTAAAAATGCCAAAATAAATTGGCACAAAAATATAGTAAGTTATAGCCAATTTATAATGTTTTGTTACTTTTGGGGTCAATGGTGAGATCTATTTTTTTCTATTATACACCCAACAAAATTTATTTACCAAATAATTCTAAAATTGAGAAAAATAACCTACAAAATTAAGCCCAAATGATCCTTTAAAACCAATGTTTGTTAAGGACCAAGGGGTCTGAGTGAATATGCTAGAATGTATGCAAGATATAGAATGAAAACTATCAATTCCAAAACTATCAAATCCCTATTATAAATCAAGAATACTATTTTAAAATCAAGAATAGATAGATCAAATTAAGTTTGTACCTTTTCCTACCAAAGTAATAAATCTCCTTTGTTAGGTGGATATGAGCAATACAGTTGGTCTTTGGATTTTTCAATATATTAATATAATACACTTATATTTTTATACTTGATGCATCTTTATACTCGTTAGATACTCATGAATGTGGTCTTTGATGGGTGCCTAAGTATGAGGGAGCATGAGTATGAAAATGTCTAAAGGATGGGTATGAGAGCACAATAGGGGTAATGAAGAATTTGAGAGCTTTATTTATGGGTGATTGAGTGAGGATGTAGATGACTAAGAGTAAATAATGGATGGATGGTGGAGATGTATTTAGGATATTGGATCATGTGTAAGGGGGCCTTATTTAATTTAATTTAAGTAGTTGTGAAAAAAAAAATTATATATTTTATTCATTTATTTTACTTGGGCATGAGTGAAGCTATTTTATTTTATTTAATAATGTGATGAAGTAGATTTAATTTAATATAATTAATGTCATAATTAAGTAGAAATATATTTAATTTATTTTAATTTAATAATAGAGTGGAGGTGGATTTTTAATAATGAGGTTGGAGTAGATAATTTATTTAATTTAGATAATTAGTAGAGTGAATTATGACAAAAATTGATTAATATTTAAATAAATAATTATTGTGATGAGGTGATTTTTTGTGACTACATAGTTTTCTTATATTTTTAACTTAAACTAATCAATTATTAATTAATAAATATATACAAGTATATTTAATTAAATTAAATGTAATTAATTATCACATTCAAATAATTTAATTATCTTGATTAATTTAAATGCATACTACTTCACACATTGGATTTTATGTCTAGCACACTTCATGAACCAAAACTGGTTCACCTTCCCCCCAACACTTACTCCTATTACACAAATTCTTGAGTTATATTGTTAGCTAAAATAATACATTTAATGAAATAAAGTTTATTCAATTATATTATTAAAACACTTTCATTCAATGAACAAGTATAGATAATATATTGAAGTAATGCAAATCTATTAAATAATTAGAGAAACTATTTCATTTGCAAAGGATGAAAAATAGAGTTGTTACATCCTCCCACATCAAAATTAATATCATTCCAAACATTATCTACATGCAAGAATACATCACATAGGCTTAAGACACCCATTAATAAAATTCTAGCTTATCTTATCAATACACAATCATGGATTCTAATTAAATGAATGACAAGTCATCCAATTCATGCCTCTAAAAATAACTCAAAGTTAAAAATATCCAAGGATGATTCAATAAAAGACATTAAAAATAGTGAAAAAACAAGGATACACTTCTAAAAGGTATTACCAAACAAAAAATTAACCAAAAACATCAAAATTGATCACAACTTTTAAAGTATCAACCAAATAATCTTACTCTCCTTAGGGAAAATTGATAGTATCTAATTATAAAATAAAAAATAAAATAATAATCAAATTCATCGATTCTTAAGTCCTTTTAGTATTTGTCAAGCAAGTTCCAAACATAAACTATAACAACAATTATGTTTCAAATGCATAAAATGTAAATTAAACTTATTCAAGAGCATTATTAATCAACTTCAATCAATTTGACAAATAAGAAGTAATCAAAATTTTAACAAAAAAAATATTTTCTCAAAATAAATGAAAAGTTTAATATTAAACACAAAAATAATTATGTTCTATTGATCACATAAATTACTTGGCTCTAGGAAAATTCATCACTAGCAATTCATTGACAAAATTCACCGCCAGCAATTCATTGTGGCAAAAAATTCACCATGGTGGAAAATTAAGAGCATTAATATTTTTTAATATATATTTCCAAAATTTTGATTTTATTAAAAATATTAATGTCGTTAACTTTCTCTGAGGTGAATTGTTGGCAGTGATTTTTCCTTCAATGAATTTTCTGCCACGATGAATTACCATCGGTGAATTTTATGTCGGTGAATTGTTGCTAGTGAATTTTCCATATGCCAAATTACTTATTTCAAATACAAAATCACCAAATCAAGTTCTTGAAACAATCATACAAAACTCAACAATAAGAACAATCTTAGTCATAATGTAAGGTTCTCGACACTAAATTTAAAGCCAAGGTTCAATAAAAAACACCTCAAGCTCATAATCCCAAACCACAATAGAAAGTATAAACATAAAATAATCTTGAACTACCAAAATTTAGTTACAATAATTACTTTAACAAAAGAAGTATAATTTTCACTGATTAAAGTATTCAATTCATGAAAAAAAAAGTCTACTAAGAGTATAAATAGTCCTACTAATAAGACCAATCACAAAGGAATCACAAATCCACAAGAAACTAACTTGAAAGGATACATCTTATCTGCAAAAATAAAAATAAGAAACCACATTTTCACAATATATCTGAAAATCTATCATACAATATTCCATCACCCAATTGATGCATGAAACAAGATGCACATAAAAGGTCTTGTAACTCATAAGTACCATGCAACATTATATAATTTTTCTAAACTTGAAATTCACTCATATATCCATGTCATCATGCAAGCATTTGCAAGTTTTCAAAGCTCAACAAATCCAATTATGGAAAGCATATAAGAAGTCACACTTTTGACTAGCTAAATAGTTTCGAGCAAAATAGTTTTGACCTAAACAATTTTGGTAGAAACAGTTTCACCCGAAACTACATGGCACATAGAGTTTTGGGCGAAACCCTTTCACCTGAAACTACAAAATTTGATTTTTTTACCTTTGTCAATCTAAAATGTGATTCAATTTCTATATAAGGTTTCGATAAAAAGGGTTTCAGGCGAAATGGTTTCAATTGAAACCCTTTCACTCGAAATTGTCTATGTGGTATTTTTGTTGGCAACCACCTTATCTTTTTTTCTAGAATTTTTTGAAAATTTTCACTTGAGCATTATATTTTTTCAATCAAAGTTTTTTTTTCAAAAAACTAAAAATACCCTTTGGTAGAGTCCGGAGTCAAGAACCAAAACATATAATTCTATTCATATTTTGATTAGTTTTAATATGTTTTTTATTTTAAATAGTGAAAGTAGGTTGTTAAAATAAAAATGAGATTGATTAGAAGGGTATGTGCAGGATCATCATGGAAACAACAGGCCCTTAAGTGGCAATAAAAAGACAAAAAATTAGAGTTAGACAAGTTGACGTAAAAATTTGAATAAGTTATCTATATTATTTCAAAAAATGGTAAAAATAGAATCTGTAGCAAATTGAATTTAGTTTCTAAACTACTAGACCTTTATTTTTAAAAAAAAAATCTATTTGGTGAAAATTTGAAATTTCAATGTAGTAGTATTTAAATTTCAAGATAAAAATAAGTAGGTGTCTGTCTGACCACCCTAACCACAATAAAATGATAATATTTTTCTATAAGATTTTAGATATAAGTAGAGGACTCATGTCCCGATGTGATGCATGTTTTTTTATAATTTGTTTCCAAGTAAATAATTAATTATCAAATTTTTATTACAAATTTTGAAAAATATAAAAGCTCGTCTATCTAACCACCTTAACTTGGTCAAAAATTCATGAAATTCAATTTTTTCTTTTTTAATCCTATATTATGCAAAGCATAGAATGTGACGCATGTTTCGGATTCAAAAAATGTGATACCATTTGAAAGTTATAGATGTTTTTCAATCAGCCTATCAATCAGGACTTTATTCGTAATTCTAATAGAAAATGAATAATAATTATTTATTAAATTCAAAGTAAAGCATAATTTATATTGGTGGAAAGCTGAGAATCTCCTCTAAAAACCCTTTTCGTTTCATTAATTTTGGGTAAGAAAAAAGTCATCAGCCACATGGACCATCATATGGCTTTCATATCGCCACTTTTTGGTCCATCATAATCCTACACATACCCAAAAATTGAAAAAATAATAAAACGTATTATTTAAAAATATATATATATGTTGCACTAGAGGTGTATAATTTATTTTTTTAAATGATAAAAAAAAATTAGACAATAGTTGATGTAAAAAAAAACTATAAAATTTTGGTACATTTGACTTTAAAACGTTATTATGAGGAAAATATACATCAAATTTTTTATTCTTTTCCCATATACTATATATTGAAGTTATTTATTTGAGAAAAAATCAAGGTCAAATAATTTGTTTTCCTATTTGTTTCTTGACATAAACTCAACGTCACTTTTTCCTGAAATTTTCAGCAATTCAAAATTTCTTTTTAAAATTTATATAAAAAATAGTAAAACAATTTTTAATTTTTTTGAAAAAATACAAAAATAAACTTCATCAAGAGTTCTACATTCCATTAGTTTAAATCATTTTGAAATTCAAAACATAAAGACCACTTTTCTGCGATTGAAGTTGAAAGTTTTTATTTTTCTTGACTGATTCTTTTAAAAAGTGTAACACAAGTTTATACTTTTATTCAAATGGTATCTAACAAGACAATCATAGACCACATAAGACAACCCTCAAAATATAATGACATAGGTCTCATATATGCTTAAACATGAATAACGACACATAAAAAATATAATTCCTATATATCAAACTTACATTATAAATTCAATAAAATATTTTATATCATCTATATTCTTAAAATTTGATGGAAGAATACAAACTACATTGAAATTTTAAATTCCTATTGAATCATCATTTCATTCTTTAACTCTAATATCCTCCTTATTTATATATGAGTTTTGTTGGTCTCTTGACAATAATGTCTCAAAAAAATTAAAATGTTACATCTATTAGAACTATGTTGCAAGCAAAATGTAAACCTTCAAGCCAAAAACCCATCTAAAAACCTAAGTTCCTTGAGTTAGTTATTTCTAATTCTTTGCTGACTTGTTGCAGCCAATCAATTTGTAACTTGCATGTGCTTTAAATTCTTTATTTATATTGATTATTATCGTGGTCTATTTTGATTGCTATTGCTCCCACATTTATTTGTGCTTGAAAGGTTTTTATGATGTGTCATTCTCTTATTCAATAGTGGGTAATCTAAACTTTTGTTGTGCTGGTTTTCATTCCTCGCTGAGTACCATCAATCATGTTGCTTAGTGTTTATAAGCATTTATCCTTGACTGTTATGTTTTACTGTCTTTTCATTCATCCCCATGGTATACCCTTCATGTTATAATAATTTCCTTTGTTGTGAGCTATGTGACATCTCTGTGTTGGCTACCACCAAATTCTTGAAAGAGAAAAAGATGAGAAATAAACAGCATATACTTAAAGCAAATATGCAAACACTAGATTTATCCTGGTTCACCACAAAATGTGGCTACATCCAGACTGCAGAGTATATTATAGATTCAAAAAATGTATATTACAAATGAGCAGGAGCAGCAAATAAAAGGCTCCAGAATGATATGGGAAATGAAGAGTCATCAAATGAAGAGTCAAAATGACTGTTGGCCTTCATTCCTCAACAAACTCCCACCTGAAGGACAACCATGCTGCAACTGATCACCCAATACCCTGCAGTAGTGCTGACTTATCTTTTCTTCACAAGGCCAAGAGAATTCCTTGCACAATCGAACTTCTCTTTGGTGACAACCTTGGTGAATATATCTGCCGGATTAATCTTAGTATCAATCTTGACAACTTCCAACTTTCCTTCTTCAACTGCATGACGAACAAAGTGAGCATGTGCGTCAACGTGCTTAGAGCGATGTTGTGAAGAGTGATTATGAGCCATGAAGATAGTGTTGCGGCTGTCACAAAACATTTTATACTCATTTTGATGCACTTTCAAGTCACCAAGTAATCGCTGAAGCCAAATCATTTCCCTTGCACCTTCGGAAAGAGCCAAGAATTCAGCCTCAGCTGAAGAGAGAGTAATGCAATGCTGCAACCTTGAGGCCCAACTGATGGCAGCTCCAGCAAACGTGAAGGTATATCCAGTGGTAGACCTTCGTTTGTCCAAGTCTCCAACATGATCAGAATTAGTGTAACCTTGCAGCTGAACCTTATTCCTCCAAAGCATAATGCATAATCTGAAGTTCCTTTTAGATACCTTAGTATCCACTTAACTGCTTCCCAATGAGCCTTCCCGGGATTGCTCTTGAATCTACTCACAACTCCCACTGCATGAGCAATGTCGGGGCGAGTAGAGACCATTGCATACATAATGCTTCCAACTATAGATTTATAAGGAATTTTCTCCATGAAGTCCTTATCTTTTGTTTTTGGACACAATTCAGAACTTAAGCGAAAGTGACCGGCAAGAGGAAGAGGAGCAACTTTAGCATCAGCCATGCCAAACCTCTCAACAACTTTATCAATGTATTGTTTTTGAGATAATGTAATTTCCTTCTTCTTCCTGTCTCTTGTGATCAGTATGCCAAGAATCTTCTTGGCTACCCCTAAGTCCTTCATGTCAAACGTTCTTGCCAATTTCTCCTTTAACTCATTAACTATTCTTTTGTTTGTGCCAGCCACTAACATGTCATCAACATAAAGAAGGATAATGACGAATTCACCATTAGGAAGTCTCTTGAAGTAGACACATGGGTCTGATTCACATCTTGTGAAATTGTTTTCAGCCATGAAGCGATCAAATTTTATATACCACTATCTTGGAGCCTATTTGAGGCCATATAAACTCCGATTTATCTTCCAATAAAGGTGCTCTTGTCCCTTCTTGACAAATCCTTGAGGATGATCCATATATAACTCTTCTTCTACATCACCGTGTAGGAATGCGGTCTTCACATCAAGTTGTTCCAGTTCAAGATCCCATGCTGCTACTAATCCCAAGACTGTTCAGATAGTTTTCATTTTGACAACTGGTGAGAAGATCTCATTGAAATCTATCCCCTTTTCTTGATCAAACCCCTTTACCACTAATTTGGCCTTGAAGCGTTTTCTGCCTTCATCTTCTTCTTTTAACCGGTATACCCACTTGTTTCTAAGTGGTCTTCGATCTAGTGGAAGGGATACCAAGTCCCAGGTTTGATTTTTGAGTAAAGAGTCCATCTCCTAATGCATCGTTGTCAGCCATTTATTACTATTAACATCTTTGAGAGCAGCTTTAAATGTGGAAGGTTCTATGAATTCTGAGACAAGAATTGAAGGCTTTGCTTCTTCAGCGAATAATAACTCATAATCAGAGTATTTAGCTGGCATTTTCTTTTGTCTGGTTGATCTTCTTAATTGAGGTTCTATACCTTCTATTTGATCCTGAGCTAGATCAAAGGGAGAGCTAGAAATTATAGTTCTTGAATGGTTAATCCCTTGTTTGATTTTCTGCCTCTCTGTTTCAATCCCTCTGTTATTCCCCAAATTGTATACCTCCACAAGACTTGGCATTTCCTGCATTTGCATTGGCACACCTCCAGTAATTCCCCCCTGCCTCTGACCAATAGCTCTGTCGAGCTCTTCTTCAACAACTCTCCTGTGTTGGAGAGGGGGCAGAGTATGTTTTCTGCTGTGATTGGTCTTGAGAGACATGTCACCACTTTCATAGCTGACGTGAACAGATGGGAGACTCGTGTGAGGATGCGGACTGGCGTGTGGGAGGAGACTCGCATGAGGTTGGAGATTATCGCGTGAAGGCTGAAGACAGGCGTGTGGACTGTTGTGAGTGCCTTGCCTGTTGCCAAGACTATGCGCAACAGTGTTTGCCTGTCTTCCTATCGCCGTGACTGGGCTGGAGACTGTCTGCGCATCAATACCAGGGGCGTCCCTGCCGTGAGAAGGCAGTGGTTCTACAAACCAGCCATGTAACTTTTGAAGACAGTCATAAGAGACTGCTGGCGGTGATTGCTCCCTGCCGTGTGTGGTTTCTTCACAATTTTTGTGAGTGCCAAGAGCGTTGTCCCTGCTGTCGTGAACAAGGGATGTAGGGAAACAAGCTTTGGTGGAGTCAAAGGTAGATGGGAAGGAAGTTTCGCTTCCACCGCAATGATCAAAATTTTCATTCATCAAGCTTTCTGATGAAGAATTTTGTGATTGCTGAGGCATTGAGGGTAGAACAGAGATGGGAGAATTTGATGTGGGATTAACATGTGAGTAGATGGGAGAATGAGGATTTCCATTTTTCATCATGTCAAATAGAGGAATGTATTCTCTCACAAGAGTTTCATCTTTAGAATGAGGAAATATGTTCTCATTAAAGACTACATCTTTGCTCCGTATAATTTTCTTATTGGTTAAACTCCAAAGTCTAAAGCCAAACTGTTCTTCTCCATATCCAATGAATATGCAAGGCTGTGATTTAGGATCCAGTTTGCTTCACTTCTCCTTAGGGACATGTACAAAAGCCTGACAGCCAAAAACTTTGAGATGAGAGTAAGAAACTCTTCTTCCTTTCCATTCCTCTTCCAGAATTTTGAAGTTCAGCCTTGATGAAGGACTTCGATTTATTAAATAGACCACTGTATTGCATACTTCAGCCCAAAACTCTTTCCCCAAACCTGCATTGGAAAGCATACACTGAGCTTTCTCAAGTATTGTTCTATTTAGCCTTTCCGCTGCGCCATTTTCTTGAGGGGTGTAGGGGACAACTTTCACCCTATGAATACCATTATCTGCACAATAGTTATCAAACTCCAGTGAACAAAACTCCCCTCCGTTATCCGTTTTCAAGCATTTAATCTTGTGGCCTCTTTGGTTTTCAACAAGAGCTTTGAAAAATTTAAATTTAGAAAAAACTTCTGATTTATTTTCCATCATGTATATCCAAACTTTTCTAGTACAATCATCAAGGAAAGTAACGAAATATTTAGCACCTCCTAAGGAGCTTACCTCGGTAGGACCAAAGACATCCGAGTGCACAAGCTCCAATGGTTTTTCCTTCATGTCATGCCCATCTTTCAAGAAGCTGACCCGCTTTTGCTTGCCATAGAGACAATGTTCACAAAACTCCAAGTTTGCTGATTGGAGACCTGGTAGTTGATTCCTCTTGAGCATTACCTCTAGGCTTTTTTTTCTCATGTGGCCTAAACTTTGATGCCAAAGTGCCGCATCGCTGCCTACAAGTGTCATAGTATCTCCCACCTCATTGGTTGGTTTCACAATGTAGAGGCTACTAGTCTTCTCTCCTTTTGCAATAGCCAATGAACCTTTGACTATTTTCCATGTATCCGTGAGTTCTGTTTTAAACCCTTGGATATATAGTTGGCTAACTGAAATTAGATTCCTCTTTAATTGAGGAACATGTCTAACATCTTTGAGCAGCAATTTGGTTCCGCCTTCTAGATGCAAGACAACATCACCTTTCCCAATGATTTTACATGTCTTGTTGTCACCCAAAAATACTTCTCCAAATTCGCCTTCTTGATAATTTTTGAAGTAATCCGTACATGAAGTGGCATGGAAGGAGGCTCCGGAATCTATCACACAAGAATCTGATTTTGAGTCGCTTGTCGAAAGAACTAGATCAGCTTCATCTACTTCATAGGCTGTATTAGCTTCACTATTCTTCACTTTGTCTTGTGCTTTCTTGTAAGACCTGCAATTTCATTTTGAGTGGCCAGGTTTGCCACAAAACCAGCACTCTCCATTTCTACCTCTTGACTTTGATCGATTGGGTGATCTTGATTTTCTTTGATTGTAGTTGTAATTATTATTATTACTTTTATGATGGCTTCTTCCCCTTCTTTCGGTGCTAACCATGGTAAGAGCATCACCAGATGGGGTGTCTTTGTTACTTCTTCTCATATCTTCACTAAGTAAAGTAGCAACCACTTCATCGTAGACCAGCTTCTTCTTTGAGGAATTAGAAGTGCTAACAGCTGTAACTATGGGATCCCAACTGTCAGGTAAAGAACATAACAAGATGATGGCTTTGGCTTCGTCATCTTGAGTCATACCAACTGAGGTTGCTTGACATAGTAAAGTATTCAAATCATTTACATGATTTGACATCACAGTCCCTTCTCTCATTTTTAGCTTGTAGAGCTTCTTCATAATGAAGATTTTGTTTGTAGCAGATGCCATCTCATACATGCTCTGAAGTTTATCCCAGACTTCTTTTGTTGTTTTTTCGTTGAAGACATTGAACAAGACGTTTTGTGATAGCGAAAGAAAGATTGATGCCATTGCTTTATCATCAATCTTCTTCCAATCTTCATCCGACATTGCTGTTGGCTTGCTAGATTTTCCATCGATTGCGATTGCAAAATCTTGCTTGATCAGCAAGGAACGCATCTGCACTTTCCACAGGCTAAAGTTCTTGCCTGTGAATTTCTCCACTTTCGAATCGTCCATTTTTCTGGAAATTCAATCCAAATTTCCAATCTGCACAACCTGTGCTCTGATACCAATTGAAAGAGAAAAAGACGAGAAAGAAACAGCAGATACTTAAAGCAAATATGCAAACACCATATTTATCCTGGTTCACCATAAAATGTGGCTATGTCTAGACTGCAGAGTATATTATAGATTCAAAAAATGTATATTACAAATGAGCAAGAGCAGCAAATAAAAGGCTCCAGAATGATATGGGAAATGAAGAGTCATCGAATGAAGAGTCAAAATGACTGTTGGCCTTCATTCCTCAACAATTCTTGTCTAACAACTAACAATGAGCAGATTAACAACAACTATTCTGTACTTTGTTTTGTCAATGTATATCAACACTTATCCTTTATAAGACTCAATGCCAACAAGGACTAGTCAATAAAATGAATGGTCATTCCATATTGCTTAAGATGCTTTCAAAAGGTTACACCAGGGTAGTTTTATTTCAGAATTCAATGAACTACAAAGTGCCATGCATGTTAGATGTGACGTCAACAACATGCTTCATTTCAAGATCCAAGGTGTTCGAAACTACTCATAGGGATAAATGATATTAATTGGTGGCTAATTTAGGTTTAGAAGGCAAAGAAAATGCTCATTAGTTTAGGATCTTTGTCATGCACCTGTCATTGTATCATGAGGTCATTTCAAAATCTAATGCAACCCATCAATTAGGAATTGAAAGTCAGGAGGTCTAATTGTCAGGTTAACCTTCTCATGTATAGGGTCAAAATGTCATTAATGTCATTTTATACTTTATTTCATAAAATTTTTTTAAAAATAATGTTGTATTTATTTATTTAATTGTATACATTTATATATTCTAATTTTCTACAATTTTTTGTAAAGTTATTGAGAAATAATTATTGAACCTATCAAAGTTTGAATTATTGAAAGAGTGAGTGCATTGAGAGTTTTGCTTAAGAGAAACCTAGTTTATTGAGTTGCTCTAATCACTGACAAGAGTTTCGCTATTGTAGGAAAAGCATGTGTGTTCCTAGGTAAATCCATTTATGCTCCCCTATTTATGATGTAATTACACTACTATAGAGAGATTGTCTTAATCTACCAAGATTAGGGTTTTCTTTGTTCATTTTATTGGAGCCTTGTTATTTTGTTTTAAATTTATGGAGTCAACATTCTATTTGCATGCATGTATAAACTCCTATTGTGTTAAGAAGCTCCTTAGGTTATGGATGTTATATTATGTAAAACCTAGCTTTGTCAAAAACCCTAGCCTTATACATTAACAAACAAAACAGGATCCAATGGAACTAGAACTCAAGACATTATTGAGGTCATCAATTGTGTTTCTAAAATGTATAAGAAAACCATTTATAAGGGTCCTATTCTTATAGAGAACTTTTTTAGATGCTAAGGAAGGTAAATTTGGAATGCTCAAACAAACATCTCTAGAAAATATCTATTTGGGAGCATGTTCAACAAAATAAATTTGCTCATAGGCCCTTATAAAAAAAGGCATATATAACTCTACATACTCAAGAAGCATTACCAACATTAAACAAGTGAATTTATATTTATTAAACTACATGCTAGCTTATCAAATTAATCATCATTTATGAAGGTGATAGGCTTAGATAGAAAACTTATTTTTGTTTCATCATATTGATATAGTTTTTTGATACATAAAATGTGGGGTTAGGCCCACTCCCTTTTCATTAAATATTATAAATAAATAAAACTAGAGTTACTACATGTAGACTTTTATATGAAAAAATCCCTAGTAGGGTTACTGTAAAGTGAAAGACCCAAAACTAGCAAGATTTGACAAAGAATAGCATAATAATATTTATATTTATATATGAATACCTGAGATACTATTTGAAAACATGTACACCAAAGGATAGAAAATCTACCACATTTTAATCTAGTAATGTACAGTTATATGAGGAGTCATCCTAGAGTTATCAACTTACATTACTGGCTAAAAAATTTCCTCTTAGACAAGTTTCTTGATGACTAATTTCACTAATTAATTGCAAAAGATTTCTGGATTCGATTGTGTGTATTTTTTTTGCATCAACGTTTCAGATCACATTCCATGATCCATCATTAGGATGATAAAATAGAGCACCAAGAGAAGAATGATAAGATGCAAGCCAAGAAATGCCTTAAAAAGGTTGAGAAAGAAAAGAGGGAGAATGGGTTGCATGAGAACCGAGGGACAAGATAATACATCACAAGCAAACTAAAAACAACATTCACTAAACTGAAAGAGGAAAAAGAAAAATATAATATAAAAACAAATAATAAATAAAATGGTAATTGATATCATTATATAAAAACAAATTTAATAGTATATAATAGCAGAGATGAAAGATCAAGCAAACTATCAAAACAAATATAATATTATTATAATATAGTTAAACAAATTTAATACAAAACCAAAATAAAAATAAAAGATAAAACACAAACATAAAAAGATTAAAAAGTAAACATCAAAGAAAAACTAAATAAGAATTTCATAATAGAATAGAATAAAAGATAAAATAAAAAATCTTTATATAAAATAAAATCTAAATATAAATATAATATAATAAGATATAAAAACAAAAATAAAGGGAAAACAATAAATCAAAATATATTGGGTCCTTTTGTGTTGCACCCCTGTTGTGGGGGCATGCATTTATTCTCTTTTTGAATTATTATTTACAGGAGTTGTCCCCTTGACAGTACTTACCTATAAAAAATAAATATAATCAAAATATAATATAAAAAGCAATAAGTAATTATATAAAGGTAATTAATATCAATATATCAATAATATAATACAAATCTAATATGAAACTAAATAAAAAGATAAAGGGAAATACAATAATTCTAAATATAATATCAAAGCAATTAGTAATTATAAAGGTATTTAGTATCAAAATATCTATAATATAATATGAAATTAAATGGAAAAATAAAAGATAAAACAAATTAAATAATATATAATAAGAAGGATAAAAGATCAAGCAAACTATCAAACTAAATATAGTTAAACAAATTTAATACAAACCAAAATCGAAAAAAGATAAAACACAACATAAAAAGATCCAAAATTATAAAAGGTTAAGCAAACAAATTAATAAAAATATAATGAAATCAATTTTGATTAAAGTGTTAAAAAATTAAATTATAATAGAATAGATAATTATGAAAATAATAAGAAATATAAGAATTAGAAAGAAATATAATACTGTTATATTTAATAATAGATAATAAGTATGGCTATTTATGTAAAGCCTAAGCATAATTGTTTATACTAAATGATACATATTATATGACATGTTCATTGATTTCTTTGCAAAGATTGATTTAATATACATATTGTTTTATTGAATTAATGCATATTTTAATATTTTCAGCATTAAATTTTATGCAACATGTTTATTTAAATATTATTCATCATATTTATTTACATGTGTGTCTATATGCTTATGTAATGAAGAATGTGAGATGAGTTCAAAGAGGTTTTGTGGCTATGGAGGGAGGAATTTTGTAGGGTTTTAGAAAGATGAATATATGAAGGAGGTGAAGAACTAATATTTTGATAGAGGGATACCAAAGGGTGTATGATAATATAGTGAAAAAGGGATAATAAGAGAGAATAAGTCACAAAAGATACTAGAGGAAACCAAAGAGAAAAAGAAAGATCAAGAGAGATAAAAGAACCAAAGAGATTCAATTAAAGTCCCTAATAATGCTTTTATAAAGGTTAGTTAGTGAACTAGCCATTGCAAAAGTATAGTAAAGCCCAAAAACTAGGTTGCTTGGCCATTCAATTTTTTTTTTAGTAAGGGACACTAGTGTGCTTGCATTAGTGTTCCCAAATACACAAGGATGTGGAACAAGGGACGGGGCAAGAAATACTGGGGGATCATAAATTGGTTTGCAAGGAATCTTAATAATATATTTTAGACATAAAAATAGGTCCTAAACATGTCTAAGGGAGTTGACACTAAAATAAGTTTACCATGTAGACTAAAAAGTGTTAAGTATGCAATATTAACTCTACACGAATAAATGCATTGAAGTAAATACATAATTTAAATAATATAATAAATTTACTTAGCTGGAATTTAAATTACAAAATGTATAGTACAAGATGGGTGAGAATGATTTATCAATGTATAAAAATGTTGGACTTATTAAACAAATTCCATGAAATATGAAAAAGATGATTTTTTGCTTCTCTAGTTCACTTCAATGACTACAAAAGTGATATAATCAACTAGAGATTTGAATTTGGCCATATATTTCAACTATGATTGATAATTTGAAATTTCCTAATTTTGATACTAGTTTTCCTTGATGTCTTTAACTTGTACCTATAAAGGGATGGTGTAAATAGACACTATCAAGGAGTTTTCAAGGCAAATACTTATTGTCCTTGATCAAACCCCTAGGATATCAATTTAATTTCCTTTAGTTCAATGTTACAAAAATAGTAAGAAATGTGTACAAATGTTTAGGTGTTGATGTAAGTAGATGATGAAATGTTAATTATGCTATCTACGGATGTCTCATGAACACATATACTTAATGGATGATAATGAGTTAGGGTTTATCCTTAAATACAACATCCTAGCATATAAGTTATGTATTTTCACATTTTAGTCAACACATAAAATTCAGTTAGGAAAGGATTGACTTAGGCTCAATTTTAACTTTGAATTTTAAAAGTGTAGGGTTTATTTCTACAAATTGTAAAATTGAACTGGGTTTGTTCTATAATTGCATATTTGATTCTAGATGAAGAGTTTGTAAATTGAAAATTAAGACTAATGATGAAGAAAAGATACAAATAGAATCAAATTATGTATCAATTTTTACACAAAATAGCATGTCACTTATAAACTAATCATTGCTTAAAAATAATCAAATCAAAACAAATTTATAATAAAAAAAAACAAATGTTTACAATTTTCAACATTACAAACTCATTTTTCTTAAAAAATTAAATTAATAAGTGGTGAAGTAATGCACTGGAATTTAGTATAAAGTATTTGTTTTTTAATTGTAAAGTCATATCATTATGTTTATCAAAACGCTACCAAAGCTTTCATAAAGTAAACCAATTAATCCTACATTTTCATACTTTAGTAGATATGGTTGACAACGTATGGTAATATTATGCACATCTCTTTCTTAACATTTGTTCTGATAAGGACAGATTCATAATGTTTTCTTTGTCCAATATGGAAAATGTTTTCAACATCTTCATGCAAAGCAGAATCTCTCTCATACTTTTTGGCTCTCATGAGTAACATGAAATTCTGGCTGGCATTTTGCAATACGATTCAAACAATCTCATCATAGTGGTGGTTACATCGAGCGAGAGTGGAGAACATTTATGGCCAACATAAATGAATGTTCGGTAAAATAAAAGATAAATAATAGAACCACCACATCATGGTTGCCAGTCGACCACAGCCATGAAAATGGTCGAATTTCAAAGCCATGAACACCACCGACGTCTATTATTCCTTACAACATCATGGATTTGATGGACTTTCTTTACAAATATAAGAGGATAAAAGTTTGGTATGTTGTAATTTTCATGTAAAGGTTATTTACAAATATATGTATATAATAAATTTGATTAACGGATTTTGATTTAACATTTTTATATAATTAATATAATAATGTGTCAACTATTTATGTGATGTATGTTTGACTTGTTTTATGCAGTAATCATTGAAAAATAAATGTATAGTCTATATGTAATGAATACTTCATTCCTTACTACTCCACTAAAATTGTTGGTACCATAAAATTAATATAACAATGCCAACTTACATGTAATGAATACTCTATTCCTTACTACTCCACTAAAGTTGTTGGTACCATAGTATTAATATAATGACGTGTCAACTATTTATGTGACTCTTACCTAATGTAGTAGTTGCTAAAAGGTAAATGCACAACCTTCATGTAATGAATACTCCATTACCGGCTGCTACTCTATCAATATTGTTGATACCATGTAATTAATATAACAATGTGTTAGCTATTTACCTAATGTGTATTTGACTTACATTATGTAGTAATCACTAAAAGATAAATGCATACCTTGCATGCAATAAATATCCCATTCCCTTGCTACTCCATTAATGCAGTACCATATAATTTTAATATAACATGTGAACTATTTATGTGATGCAATTTTGACTTACCTTATATAGTAGTCATTGAAAGACAAACATGCAAACAATGAATACCCCATTCCCTTGCTACTCCACTAGTGTTGTTGGTACCATATAATTAATATAACAATGTGGCAACTATTTATGTGACTACATTTCACTTACTTTAAGAAATAGTTGTTAAAAGATAAATGTACAACCTACATGCTATGAATACTTATTCCCCTACTAGTTTAGTAGTGTTGTTCATACCATACAATTAATATAACAACGTGCCAACTATTTATGTGATGCATGTTTGATTTACTTAATGTAGTAGTCATTAAAAGATAAATGCACAACTTGCATACAACAAATACCTCATTTCCTTGCTACTCTATTGATATTGTCGATACAATATAATTAATATAACAACATGCCAACCATTTACATGATGCATTTATAAAATAATCCTTAAAAAGATAAATGAACAATTTACCTACAATAAATAACCCATTTCCATGCTACTCCACTAATATTGTTGATACCATATAATTCTGTGTTGTTGGGCACCATATAATTCTATTATATAGCTCATGTTTCATTAATCATCATGTAAGAAAATTGATTAGTTATTGATTGAATTGAGTGGATATCCTTTATAACAAAAAAGCTTATCCTACACACAATCATGATTAAATCTCTTTTAAAATGCAAAACCATTGATGGTACCCAGGGAAAGAGAGAACTGAATGAGCTAGAAAGCTTTTGCACAGCTTCTGAATGTGAATTCGGATTTGCCACTACAAGCTTCTGGATAAATGTGTACCGTAAGTTACGTGTTTGGGATTGAGATGAGATAGGCTACAGTCTTATTGCTTTTTGCATTAGATTTTGACTACCAGGTGTTGATGTTCTATATTATTGTATGAAACTTCATACTCCTCTCCTTTGACTCCATTCTGTCTGCATCTGAATCTGTAGATAAGTCCAACATCAGGTAGTGGTGCACTAGAGCTAATGTCGGCCCCAACTTCTATAAATCTAAGTGCAATTCATAATGCATTAGAAAATGTAAAGTGGCGACTGTTGTGGGTAGGTGGTGAGAAAATTGTGTGTTGTACAGGACAGGATGATTTGCAAAGCGCCCTCCAAGCTAGCTTTGACTGCACAAGATTAATTAATGAATTGATTAGAAGTAGAACGTGGAAGGGTGTTAGTATTAAATTGCCTCAAATTCAAAAGTCAAACAATAATAAACTTGTGATTCATGGAAACATTCAAGGAATCCCCCATGGAGGTCCCCCATTGTCACCATTTCATTCTACGTGGATGGTCCGTCGTCGGCATCTGCTTGGCTCAGAAAAGCTCCTTCACTAAATACTTTGGACACGGACATTACGTTGAGTGGAGGTCTCCAGGCGTACCGAAAGTGGGTAGATCCTTTGTGGGTGCCTTTTCAAGATGCGGCCTTTCTTGATACTATCTTTTAGCTTTCTGGAATTTGTTTAACCTAATGAAATCCTTTGAAAGATTATTGATTGGGTAGGATTTTGTTTTGATACGGAATGTTTGGAAAAGAATGGAGATTTCAGCGTGTCACAAACAACACCCTTCACGGGAAACATTTTCCTTAAATTGTAATGGATTGAATGGATTGATCCACCATCCAAATTGCATAATTATTTTTTAATTAGTGAAAAGACTGTTTGAAATGGGACCCACAAATTTAGTATCCTTTTCAGGACAAATGGCTTCCATTATTCATTGTGCATTTTTTCAAATGAGGTCACATAATTATAATTATATTCTCCGAGGGAAAGAAAAAGTGGGTCAAATAAGGAGAAAGTGCAGTGCAGTTTCAGGGTGTGAGAAAGCATGAGTAGTTGATAGTTATATGGAATTATTTTAGAGTAAGAGAGATATCACAGTCAATGATGCAGATATTTGCACATATTGTGTACATTATCCACCGACTTGTCTGACCTTCCAACAGTCGAACGCACTACAAAGGTGCCTTAATAATATGAATGGTGTGTCAATGGGTGTAACAGTGAACCTGCCGATGTTACAGTCTTTGCTTGCTCTTCAAAATAATATTTAAGGTGGAGCTATATATGGTTAAAGTTACTGGTTTGATTTGGAACTCTAAAGTTTGTGCAATAGCTTATGCACTATAGAAGCTTGGATATGGAGCACCAAAAACAAGACCTGGTCGGTTCGGAGGAGGTAGTAGTGAAAAGAAAAAGAGAATGTGTTAATCCACCGGCTGAGAAATATTCTCATCCTTGTGTGGATTGGAAGGGACGGCCTGCTGATCCAGCCAAATATGGAGGATTTAAAGCTGCATTATTCGTGCTAGGTGGGCTTGTCTTTGTATGCAAACCATTGATTACTTCCTAATCTCTCTTTCTTTCCTTTTTAATTTATTACCAAGCCCAACTAAAGGTTAAATTGTAAATGATATGGCATTGATAAGATTGAAATAACAGGTCTGCAGGGTTTTGAGATCATGGCAATTGCTGCAGTGGGGAACAATTTGATAACATATGTTTTCAACGACATGCACTATACGTTATCCAAATCAGCCAACATCGTCACCAACTTCGTGGGCACAATCTTCCTTTTGTCAGTGGTTGGAGGTTTTATTTCGGACTCCTACCTCGGGAGTTTCTGGTCGATTATCATCTTCGGCTGCATTGAGCTGATTGTGAGTTTCTTTTATAATGATTTGTTTATGCACAAAAGCATTTTCCTTTTATATTACTACAAGTTAATATTGGATATTAATTTACAATAATCTTTCAACAATTATTCTTTTCTTTTTGATGATGGATCATTGAGTATAATTCGAAATGTTTTTATGATGTATGATGACTGAACATGTTTTGAAATGTCGATTCGATTAAAAATATACAAGTTAAAACCAAAAACTATTGTACATCTATTACAACAATCTCCTGACAATTAAACCAAAAAGAAGAGACCAAATTAGAGTGTTAATTAAAAATCAAGAGCTGTCCTTACAAAAAAGCTTAATCAGTCAGTGTGTTGTATTTCTGACTTTCTTAACCAATCAGTACATTGTTAGTTTCTAACTTTCTTAACCAGTCGGTATGTTGACAGAATAAAAAACAGTTCAATTTATATCCATATGTAGCAGAGTGAGTAAGTTTGTTGGGCAAAATTATAGATATCAGCAGTTCGAATCCTGCCTGTTCATGGTATTTATATCTCTATTTTCTTCCAGGTTCATGGCTATGAAATAGGAAAATCAAATATTCGAGAAGAGGATAATATCTATAGTATATATATTTTCTTTCTATGAAATGGATAAAACTAAATGTTCCTCAAGTGAGAGGATAATATAAACCAATCAGGTGAAATACTTCACAGAAGCAAATTATAAACAAACTCACTCATCGCAAGAACCAAATCTTAAATTATATTCTTAAGAATAAATGGGTAAGTGCTAAGTAGGAGGAAATTGGAAGAGTATATGTGGTCTAGGTTGACCTGGAAGGTATATATAAGGTATCTAATTGCCAAGAACATATATTTTCAGATTTTTGTTTGGGGAATATTAAGCTAATTGAATTATTTTTGAGTTGGTATAGGGATACATAGTGATCGCAGTGCAAGCTCACGTGCCATGGTTGAAACCAAGCTACTGCAACATGGCTCTCTCAGAAGGGATGAATTGCGAGGAACCCAAGAATTCTCAAGCACTAGTACTATTCCTGGGACTGTATTTGATTGCTTTGGGCAGTGGATGTGTGAAGCCTAACATTGTCTCCCATGGTGGTGATCAATTTGATGGAAGAGATGCCAAGGGGAGAAGACAGATGTCTACCTACTTCAATTTAGCATATCTCAGCTTCTCTATAGGAGAACTCATTGCCCTCACATTAATTGTATGGATCCAAAACCAAGTTGGCAGAGATGTGGGCTTTGGAGTCTCTGCAGCAGTCATGCTCTTGGCTCTCCTCACTGTTGCAGCAGGACTTCCGTACTACCGTAATAGACTTCCCCGAGGAAGTCCCTTGACTCGGATAGCTCATGTAAGTCATTTCCTGAAACTCACAGAGATTTGTCTTTAAGTATTAGCTTTTGGGTTTTGTTTTTTTAAATTACAGGAACTCTATCCTTTTTCATGTGATGGGAAAAGTTTCCTTCCATTTAAGGATGTGGGGAACAAAATCCGGCAAAACAACAAAGGCCGTAGTGTTTGCCTCCTTTACAATCAAGTGCATTATCATCCCCCCTCCAATGGGTTCATAATATAAATACCACCCATCTTAGGTATCATTGAAAGACAAGCCAGGGAGCGTTTTGCAACCATTGAAAATGTTTGGATAATTATTCAAATGTTACGTTTGTAGGTCCCTGTTTAATATTTTATATTGTGAGGTTAAGTGGGACAAGATGCAATTAATGTGGCTCATTTACAAAGTGAAAACAAGACAAGACAGCAGTGCATTGTCTAGCCAGCTTTTGTCTGGTCTTGAATCGACACTTCAAAACATGCAAACTGTATTGCTGGCCAAAGTAGTGACTTCGATGGGTTTGGTCTATATCTCCAGCTGGGCGCATAACCCAATGAAATTGAATTGTATGCCTTTTTCCAAGCAGCCCCATTTCACGTTTCCACAGTCGACATAAATTTCTTGTATAAGATAAGCATAAGGTGTGGGGTTAGCCCAGTTTTCTTCACTCCCTCACTAAAAATTGCTAAAAATTAATGTCAAACAAGTTTGTTTCAATAGCTTATACATTCTCCAGAGTTGTTAATGCTCAACATCCTCCATTAAAGATACTATGGTAAGCTGGCTCTTATATCTGAAGGTATCAAGTATTTACAAAACAAACAAATATAATGATGATCTGCAGATCATCTACCCACTGAAAATACAGAGACACACCAAAAAGACTTCTTGTATTCAACAGGAATGAAGAAGATATATTTATACTTAATGAACCAAAACTGAATATGAACTAACTATTACCTAATCGGAGATAACTGTTTTCTAACAGCAAACTGTTTCCTACAGCAACTAACAATGATTAACAATGTTTATTATCTAATAATATCATTAGAATTCGAATCTAGCATTTTTTATTTGTTGCCGAGTGCTCTATCAACTAAATGACTGACCGATCTTCAATCTGGATGTAGCTTATTTCCAACACGCTCAACGTCCTTATGATTTTACTAGTTTTTGTATTTCAGGTCTTGGTAGCTGCTCTTAGAAAGCGAAAACTCAAGCATCCATCTGCTCCAGAAATGCTGTATGAGATCCGAGATAATGCTCGCCAACTTCTCCCTCACACCAATCGATTCAGGTGCTTACATAATGTTAACATAACATGGACTGATCTTTAATAAGTATTATAACTTAGTTGAGAATGGAAGCTTAAGTAGGATGACATTTGGATTGAAACTAAAAGAATTGTATGTAAATTGGGCAGATTCTTAGACAAGGCAGCAATCATTGTACCGGGAGAGTATATAGAGCAAGAGAGTTCGTGGAAGATGTGCCCAGTGAGCCAGGTAGAGCAGGTGAAGCTCATCATGCGGATAATGCCAATATTTGCATGCACAATCATCACCAACTGCATTCTTGCTCAGCTGCAGACATTTTCTGTGCAGCAGGGGAGTAGCATGGACGCTCGGTTAACAAAAAGTTTCAACATCCCACCAGCTTCTCTTCAAGCAATTCCCTATCTAACAATGGTAGTCCTGGTTCCCTTGTATGATAGAGTCTTTGTCCCATTTGCCAGAAGAATCACAGGCAACGAAACAGGGATCTCTCAGCTTCAGAGAATTGGGGTTGGTCTCTTTCTCTCCACCCTCTCAATGGTAATTGCGGCGTTGGTGGAGGCCAAAAGGAAAGCACATCATTCCCCCATTTCTATATTCTGGATTACCCCTCAGTTTTTAGTTTATGGAATATCAGAGATGCTAACAGCAGTGGGGCTAATTGAATTCTTCTACGGCCAATCCCCAGAGGGAATGCAGTCAATGGTCACTGCTCTTACATATTGCTCCTTCTCCTTTGGGTTTTTCTTCAGCTCTGTTCTGGTTTCGATTATGAACAAGATAACTACAACCACATCTCATGGTGGGTGGCTTTCAAACAATGACCTCAACAAAGACCATCTTGATCTCTTTTACTGGCTGCTCTGCGCTCTCAGTCTTTTCAATTTGATCAATTACATCTTCTGGGCAAAGTGGTACAGCTACAATCAACCCACCCTTCCTCCCAGTGCCTCAAAAACAAACGTCAATAACACTCACGAAGGCGTTGATAAGGTGTAATGCTCACTATACATTATTTACATGTGATATTTGTTGCTATTATTACTAGTATTTGGGAGTTGGGTGTGTAGAAAGCTAGCCTCCAAATGTAATCAGCCTTCCCAATCAATGAAAGCATTTCATATTATATTTTAGGTACTCGTGCTTCTGTTTTTTCCATTTTATCAGTAGCTTTGCTAGAAACGACTGTTCTAAGTGGTGTGAGCGTGCATATGAAAGTCATGTTTGAATATACTTAGACTCCCATGGGTGGCAATCAAAGTTAAGCTCAGCTCGTTACATTCTCGTGCCGCTTTTCCTCGACGTTCGTACAACGAAACAAATCTATGGGATGACCATTGCATTAGATCGCACCTATCCATTGTCACTTACATCTAAGTTGACTGACTCTATTTCTTATCAATTCGATCAAGTATTTTCCTTCTTTTTATTTATCAATTTTTTATTAAGTTTAATTGGTGAAGATGGTGGTATATTTCTCGATTACATTATCTATAAAGGTTCTAATTCTTTAAAGGTAAGAAGAAAGGTAAGAAATCAGCAAGTGATTCATGTTGTAGATTTAGTTGATGTATTGGGAGTCATTCTTGCTTAGATTGAGACCACCAAAACTGCACAACAAAGATATTTTGGTGATGGGAGAGATCAATGGTGATGAGAGAAGAGATCATAAATGTACAAAGGTGTCATAAATATAGCTTGTGATGTGGACAACATCATAGTAGAGGAAAGTTTCGCTATGAGTGTTTTGAAGGTTGGGAACAAGCCAAGGTTTGATCTCCCTAGCTACTCAAGAAGATTAAATCTAGGAGGGCTAATTGATTATGTCAATTAGTTGGAGAGATATTTTAAGTTCAAAGAAATCAAGGACTTGAGAAGAGTCAAGAATTTGGACAAAAAGTTGAAAGGGCATGCTACCTTGTGGTGGGACTCAATCCAAACAAATCACATGTGCAAGAGGAGAAGCACATGACCTCATAATGGGATCACATGGTGGTCAAGTCTAAGAGGAAGTTTTTACCAACCATCAATAAATTAGATCTACATAAGAAGCTCTAAAACTTGTGGCAATAAGAGACATTCATGAAGGAGTGCATGGATGAGTTCTATAGACTAAACATTTATCTTGGTCATATGGAAGATGATACTAAGAAAGTGTCAAGATATTTGAATGGATTGCGCATCTCTATATAAGATGAGATACATTGTTTGCTTACCATTTAGTCTATTGACATACTAACTTGTTTTGAAGGTAGAAGAAATGTTGTCCTATAAACAACAAAGCATGTGCAATAGTAGTAAGAGTAAGAAAGCACAAGAATGCTACTTTTGTGTGAAAGGAAAGCTTCAAAACTAAGGGTATCATGTTGAGAACAAAGCATGAATATATCTTTTACTATGGTGAAGATAAAAGATAAATTTATATAGAAAGGACTTTAGAGAGGCTTAGTTTATATTTGGACAAACAAGTAATTGCACATTTAAGTTGTTAGGTGCTATGTAAGAGAAAGGTTACACAAAGAAGCACATGCATATCATGCAAGCTAAAGAGGAAAGTTCATGAGAAGTGGAGTAGAAAGCACTAGCCCTAAGGCTAAATAGAACCTAATTATGTGCAAGGTTTTGTTAAAACCTATGCACAAAGATGATGAGTTGTGGTTGATAAAAATGCTCTTTTGAACCAAGTGCAAATCAAGAGGTAACTATTATGAGTTGACCTTTAATAGAGGTATCGCCAACATCTTAGTATCCATGGAGATGGTAAAAAACTTAGGGTTGAAGATGGTCACACACCCTCCAACATATATAAAATATCTTGTTTGCAAAAGGGATAACAACTAACACTAATAGAGCAATGCCAAATTGAATTCTACATTGGATGATATGTAAATGAATTATGGTACAAAGTGATCTTGATGGATGTATGTCATGTGTAAGTAGGATGGTCAAGGTGCTATGATTGAAGCATAGTACATGATGGGCACAAGAAGACCTTCACCATCAAGAAGGGTGGGAAGAATTTCAAGTTATTTTCCCATGAATGATGAAGAGGGGTTTGCATAGAAAGGAAAGGTGTTGTTATTAGAAAATGAGTTTCTCAAAGAGATGAAAGTCTTTTAGGTCTAATATACACTAATACTCAAGCCTATATAGAAAGAATAGATCAAGAGCCACACATCTCTAGGGATCCATACGTCAATACACTACTCAATAAGTTCATAGATATGATCAATGAAGGAATGTTAGATAAATTACTATTGATGCATAGGTATGTGCATAAAGATGGAGGCCAAAAGGGGGCCAGAAAATATTTTTGGGTCAAAATAATCAATAATGCAATTGCATTATAGAAATTATAATGCATTCATGTTATAATGTGGTTGCATTATAAAAACTATATGTGCTCATTTTATAATGCAATTGCATTATAAAATTCATAATGTGTTAATATTATAACATAATCATGTCATGATTTGGTTGTGCCAATCCTAGGGCTTGGTCACTACCAAGATTAAATGTGAGTGCATTATAACATGCTCATTTTTTTCTCATAAAATAAAATAAATTTATTGGTACATTTCTTTTCTTTTCACAAAAGTGTGACTATGTTATTCGACATTTGAAGAAATTTAGAGAATCTTCAATAAAGGAAGCATGCCATTGTGACATGGAAGAGGTAAGTTTAGTCAAAAAAATTAGCATTTTAGTTAATTTAAAATAGTTATACCTATATGATTAAAATTCCTAAATAAGGAATAAATGATGTTGGAAAACAATCTAGGCATTTCTTCTAAAGAATGTGTTTAATAAATGAAAATTTTGGAAGAAGAGCCAATTTAATAGGTTAACATCTTGAAATAAGGAACAATCATGTGGATGAGGTCGTGTAATGTAATGCTTTATTGTTCATGTGCATGAATTTTAATGAACTTCAGATTGGTGTGAGTGTAGGAAAATGCATAATGAATGATTAGACAAGATATTTCTTATTAGTAAAGATTAGCCACAAATTTACGAGTTGGGTATCACCTAGAATCAAGAATGTTTTAACAAGAAAAATCTTTCCCATATTAAATTTAGCTAATTTTCTCGAGGAGGATATTCAACGAGTATAGGGTGGATTCTTAGTTTGGGTGGTGAAGCAATAAAATGAGGTTTCAAAAGTTAGGGGTCAACTAATATATTAAACGAATAATCAAATTCTTGTTGAGATATATTTTCATGCTTATTTTGGAATTATGTATTTAATATGGTTTAGAAATTTTTTTACAAGGAATTATATATTTTTGTAAGAGAGGGGGACCAGCCACACCAAGGCTCCAGGTCATGGAGAGCCAAGAGCGGAGGGTTTCCCTAACTTACCTCAAGCTAATGGGTTTTTAGGACAAGAATCAAGAATCAAGAGCACTCTCAAGTGCTTCTATCACTTTATAGATTCGAAAGTTTAAATGGGGCTACGTAAGCCAATTTTTGGAGTTTAGGTTGCACCTCATACAACTCTATGTCCAAGGATGGCAACATAGGTCTAGGACGACAGTGTGATGCACTGATCTCTCTCTGGCGCACTAACGTCCGTACAACTAGAAAACATAAAGTGTGGTAGAAAACACCAAAAAACCTACTAACTTCCTCGCTAATTGGTTTTAATGAAATAAGAAAAATAATAAAGTATGAAACTTGTAACAACGTAAAAGATAAAGCAATTAGATGAAGACAAGGGTGACAAATATCAAATCACTAAAGCGACAATTCGTTAGCGAGTTCCATGCACACGTTCACCTACACACAAGTAAGAGGGGGAAAATGTTGGGTTGTAAAGGGGCTTGCTCAGTCAAACCCCTGCTTTGGTGTTTCCACCTCCACGGACAACCAAAAAAGCCAGGAAGTAGAAATAATGATCAAGGAATGAAAGGAAAATACTGAACACTATAAAAGATGCTACGGGTAAGTGCAAAAAGATGGGGGGCCAAAAAGGGGGCTTAAGTGGCCACTTTTTTCATGAAATCGGGAAATATTGACCTTGGACGTGAAATTGAGGATAGTTGCACTCAAAATTTTGAGATGCAACAAAAACAAGGATTGAAGTGCTCTGAGTCTACTTTCTAAAATAGTAATTTATTTTAAAAATTGTTGAGATTAAGGGGTTCAAAAGAGGGACGTACAAAAATTGGTGTTGTTTTTGTTGGAAAAATATAACATAGCAACTTTTATATGTCCCTAGCATGGTGAACTTTTTTTAGTATTTTTAAAATCGCTCTAGTGATAAATTAGTTAGTAGCATGTAGTTGATGCACGATATTTTTGATAATTTTTTAATGAATATTTGAATTTTTACTATTTTTATAAGTGGACACTTTCTGAAAAATAGAATTTTGGTTGTGCTACCCCTACAAATTTTGGAAACTAATTGATTTTTTTTTTAATTTGTAGAATGGAGTCTAGTTTCTAAAAATTTAATTTATTTAAAATTTTGATGAAAGGATAATTTATAACAAAAAAAACACCAAACACTATTGTTTTCCAAAAGGAGACACACAAACAAAATAAATTATAGATGAAAGGCTTAACATTGTCAAAAAGTGAAAAAAATTACATCGTTGGATAGCTAAGAGAGAACCTAACATTACCCAAGTGTTTGATTTGTTCAACATTGAAACATGTGCAATCATGATGGTGAGCATGAACCTGATTATGTGAAATATTGTATAATTTGCAAAAACACGTCTTTGGTCGTTGAGAAGGCCCTCCAAGCCTTTGGGTTGGTATTCCAAGGTAAACTCCAAGCCTAAGGCTTGGGGATTCCCAAAGCAAGATATAACACGCTTGTGTTATATCCTAGTTTTGACATGGTTTTCTTTATTTATGCAGGAAATGTCTAGCAAGACATAACACGAGCATGGTATAACGCAGTCGCATTATGTATTGCTTTATGTTAAATGATACTCTATTGAATGTATGTTTATATATTTGTATGTTTGTATGTACATCTATGCTTGTATGTCATGTATTTATGTATGTATGCATGCTTGTATGTATGTATGTATGTATGTATGTATGTATGTATGTATGTATGTACCAATGCATGTATATTGTATGTATGCCTATATGGATGTAAGATTGTATCTACATATGTACATGTATGCTTGTATATATATAGGATCCTATGTACATAAGTATTATGCTTGTATGCTTGTATTTATGTATGTCTTTAGAGGGAGGGAGAATTTTGAGAGAGAGAGAGAGTTGTCTAGGTAGTGTGGGAGGGAGACAGGGAGGGAGAGACCTAAGAGAGCTCGAGAGGTAGAGAGGTAGTGAGAGAGAGTCTTGAGAGAGGGAGAGTTAGTGGAAGGGAGAGTATAAGAGAGAGGGAGTAGGTGAGAATGGGTTGTAGTGAGAGGGACTTAGCTAGGTAGGGTGGGAGAGATAGAGGGAGAGAGAGAGGGGGGTGGGAGAGAGAATTGAGAGAGGGAGAGAGAGAGAGAGAGGGAGAGAAAGAGAGATTTATTTAGGTAGGGTTCCAAAGGGAGAGACTTGAGAGTGTGAGGGGGTGTGAGAGAGAGAGAGACTTGAGAGATAGGTAGTGAGAGGGAGTGTGAGAGAGAGGGAGTGGGAGAGAGATGGAGTGTGAGAGTGGGAGACCTGAGAGAGGGGGAGGGTGTGGGAGGGGGTGACCTGAGAGAGGGAGAGATAGAGGGGGTGGAGTGAGAGGGACTTATCTAGGTAGGATGGGAGGGATAGATAGAGAGAGGGGAGAGAGAGAGAGTTACCTAGGTAGGGTGCCAAAGGGAGAGACCTGAGAGAGAGAGAGAGGATGAGAGGGAGAGGGTGGGAGGGAGAGACCCGAGAGAGGGAGAGAGAGGAGCCAGAGGGAGTGACGGAGACACGCTGGAGGGAGACAGAGAGACAGGATCCAGGAGGTGGACTGATCAAGAACAGAAAGAGGAGACAGAGACAATCAGAGAGTGGCAGGAGAGGAGGAGAGAGCCGAGACAGAGAAAACGGACAGGCCGGAGGCATAGGCCGACGGCCCAGGGCACAGGGCCCAAGGCCGAGGACCAGGACAAGGCAGAGGGCACAGGCTGGAGGTGAGGCAGAAGGCCCATGGCTTCAAAGTGGCCTAGGGCCCCAGGGCCCAGGGCCGAGGGCAGAGGCCTAGGGCACAGGCCTGAGGCAGCTGAAGGACCAGGCATAGGGTCCAATGCAAAGGGCAGAGGGTATAGGGTCAGGGCTGAGGGATCAAGAGCTGAGGACTGAGAACTGAGCCGAGGGTCAATGACAGGGCAGGAGGGTTTTAAGACTGAGGGCTGAGTGCTGAGGGCCTACCTGGCTGAGGGTAGAGGATTGAGGGTATAGGGTTGATGGTCCAATGTATACGGTAGAGGGTATAGTGGTTGAGGGATTAGTGTTTAAGGGTTGAGGGTTTAAGGGATGAGGTATTAAGGGTTGAGGGTTTAGGGATTAGGGTAGAGAGTTTTCTTGGGTTTAAGGGTTTAAAGGTTGAGGGATTAGGGTTGAAGGTAGAGGGTATTGGGTTGAGGGTAGAGGGTTTAAGGGTTTAGGGCTTAAGGGTTGAGGGTTGAGGGTTTAGGGTTTAGGGTTTAGGGTTTAGGGTTAAGTTTTTAAGGGTTTAAGGGTTGAGGGTTTAGGGTTAAGGGATTAGGGTAGAGAGGGAGGGATGGATGGATAGAGAGATGGAGGGAGAAGTGAGATAGAGAGAAGGAGAGAAGAGGAGGGAGGTATAAAGATATATGAGGGTTGAGGATCCAATGTATAGGGTAGAGGGTTGAGAATTGAGGATAAAGGGTTGATGACCTATAGGTTTGAGGATTGAGGGTATAGGGTTGGGGGATTAGGGTTGAGGGTCCAATGCATAGGGTAGAGGGTATAGGGGTTGGTGGAGTGAGAGAGAGAGAGAGAATTAAGAGAGGGAGAGGGGGTAGGAGGGAGAGAATTGAGAGAAAGAGAGGGAGGGAGTGGGAGAGATATAGAGGGTAGAGGGTTGAGAATTGAGGGTATAGGGTTGAGGACCTTTCATGTTGATGGTTTAGGGTATTGGGTTGATGGTATAGGGTTGAGGGATTAGGGTAAAGGGTAGAGGGTAGAAGGTTTAAGGGTTTTTGGATTGAGGGTTTAGGGTTGAGGGTTTATGGTAGAGGGTAGAGGGTTTAGGGTTTGAGGGTATATGTTTTAGGGTAAATAGGATTGAGGGTAGAGGGTTGAAGGTTTAAGGATAGAGGGATTAAGGATTTTGGGTTGAGGATAAAGGGTTTAGGGTTTAGGGTTTAGGGTTTAAGGGTTTAGGGTTCAGGAATTAGGGTTGAGGGTAGAAGATTTAGAGTAGAGGGTAGAGGATACAGGGTTTAAGGGTTTAAGGGTTTAAGGGTAGAGGGTAGAGGATTTAAGTGTTAAGGGTAAAGATTAGAGGGTTAAGGGTTGAGGGGAGAGAGATAGGAGTAAGTGAGTGAGAGAGAGAGAGACTTGAGAGAGGGAGAGGGGTTAGAAGGGAGACAATTGAGAGAGAGAGAGGGAGGTTATAGGGGTTGAGGGATTAGGGTTTAAGGGTTGAGGGTTGAGGGTTGAGGGTTGAGGTTCAAGAGGGTTGATGGATTGGGATAGAGAGTTTAGGGTTTGAGGGTATAGTTTTAGGGTTTATGGTTGAGCGTAAAGGTTTGAGGGTTTAAGGGTAGAGGGATTAAGGGTTTAGGGTATAGGTTTGAGGGTACATGGTTGAAGGATTAGGGT
>CM021109.1:298016592-298046087 GCA_007115665.2 Sequoiadendron giganteum
TTAGGGTTGAGGGTAGAGGGTAGAAGGTTTAAGGGTTTAGGGCTGAGGGTAGAAGGTTTATGGTTTGAGGGTATATGCTTTAGGGTAAATAGGGTAGAGGGATTAAGGGTTTTGGGTCAAGGCTTAGGGTTGAGGGTTTAGGGTTGAGGGTAGAAGGTTTAGGGTAGAGGGTAGATGGTTTAAGGGTAGAGGGTAGAGGATTTAAGTATTAAGGGTATGGGGTAGTGAGTTAATGGTAGAGGGGAGAGAGATAGAAGGAGTGAGTGAGTGAGAGAGAGAGACTTGAGAGAGGGAGAGGGGGTAGGAGTGAGACAATTGAGAGAGAGAGAGAGAGGGTATGGGGGTTGAGGGATTAGGGTTTAAGAGTTGAGATTTGAGGGTTGAGGGATTAGAGTAGAGAGTTTAGGGTTTAAGGGTATAGGTTTTAGGGTTTAGGGTTGAGGGTAGAGGGTTGAGTGTTTAAGGGTAGAGATATTAAGGGTTTAGGGCATAGGTTTGAGGGTACATGGTTGAATGATTAAGGTTGAGGGTCCAAGGTATAGGGTAGAGGGTATAGGTGTTGACGGTTGAGGGATTAACAGTTCAAGGTTGATAATTGATGGTTGAGGGTTTAATGTATAGGG
Organism: Sequoiadendron giganteum; assembly: GCA_007115665.2. Lineage (NCBI taxonomy): Eukaryota > Viridiplantae > Streptophyta > Pinopsida > Cupressales > Cupressaceae > Sequoiadendron > Sequoiadendron giganteum. The sequence continues at coordinate 298,017,216 of CM021109.1, forward strand.
TAGAGGGTAAAGGGAAGAGGTTTTAAGGGCTTAGGGTTTAAGGGTTGAGGGTTGATGGTTTAAGGTTGAGGATTGAGGATTGAGGGTAAAGGGTTGGGGATTAGGGTTGGATTCCAATGTATAGGGTAGAGGGTATTGGGGTTGAGGGAGTGAGCGAGTGAGAGAGAGAGGGAGAGGGGGTAGGAGGGAGACAATTGAGAGAGATAGGGAGGGTATAGGGGTTGATGGATTAGGGTTTAAGGATTGAGGGCTGAGGTTTGAGGGATTAAGGGTCAAGAGGGTTGAGGGATTAGGGTAGAGATTTTAGGGTTTGAGGGTATAGGTTTTAGGGTTGAGGGTTGAGGGTAGAGGGTAGAGAGTTTAAGGGTAGAGGGATTGAGGTTTTAGGATATAGGTGTGAGGGTATGTGGTTGAAGGATTAGGGTTGAGGGTCCAATGTATATGGTAGAGGGAATAGGGGTTGAGGGAGTGAGAGAGAGAGACTTGAGAGAGGGAGAGAGGGTAGGCGGGAAAGAATTGAGAGAGAGAGGGAGGGAGTGGGAGAGATATAAAGGGCAGAGGGTAGAGGATTGATAATTGAGGGTATTGGGTTGATGGTATAGGGTTGAGGGATTAGGGTTGAGGGTAGAAGGTTGAAGGTTTAAGGGTTTAAGAGTTTAGGGTTGAGGGTAGAGGGTCTAGGGTTTGAGGGTATAGGTTTTAGGGTTTAGGGTTGGGGGTTAAGGGTTTAAGGGTAGAGGGATTAAGGGTTGTGGGTTGAGGGTAGAAGGTAGAGAGAAAGAGAGAGAAAAGAAACATATAAAAAATCAACTTTATCATAATGTAAGCACATTTTGAAGTAGTAGAGATATGATTTTTCTTTTAGTAATAATTAATGCGCTCACATTATATTGTGAGCATGTTTTGGCTCGCTCTAAAAATGGTAAAAAACTCAATATACCTGTGATCTCAAGGCCCACATTCTACATATTCTCCTGTTTATGTGTGTGTTGTCACAAAAATAAAAGATTTTTGATGATGTTGTGAAGTGTGCATGCATGTTTTTCACATTCCACCACCTTTGCATGAAATAATAGATTTTTCACGTTGAAAGGAATATAATAGCAATTCAAGTTTGAATTTCATTCAAAAGTGATATACAATTGAATTTTGGAGGGGAACAAGCTTTTGAAAAAGTCAAATTGTTGAGGAGTTTGAACAAAAGAATAAGCAAAGGCTACATAATTAGGTAGAACTCCTCCATTTGAAACTCTAGATTTTTAGGTATGTGAAGTCTTTACACATTTTCTTTCATTCTATTATGGCTTGCTTTCATTTTTTTTATTTTGTATATTCCATGTTGATCATTTTTTGTTTTTCAATTTAACCTTAGCTTGTCAATGCACATTTTAAATTACACAATTCTTTACACTCACCAATTACATTTTTAAACCACATCTCTTTGAGGAATTTTGTTAAATGATTGACTTACCTTGTGTATGCTTCCACATTTTAGTATATACATATATATGACATAAGTTATAAGGAAGTAAAATAAAACATTATTTCTCAATCCTTTACTATGGATGTGCATACTGCTCTCCAAAGATTTTATTTTGGTATAGGCATGGGGGATGTTGGAAAATGTAGTTGAATTTGGTTTTACACCTACAATTTGCATATGCTTGAAATTTTTTAAATCCTCTTCAATAAATCTATTTTTTGCATATCTTGCAATCATTATAGTCCATGAGGACATATCTCATTGAGGTATTTTTTCAAACAGTTATACCAAGTAGCTGATTTCCTTGTCTATGCTACCAAATTTTCCATAAATGTCTCTAAAAAGTTAGAATATACTCCTCCCACATTGATAGATCTTTGAATCTATTTTGGTTTTCATCTCTATTTCTAAATTTACCTCATCACTAAACTTACCTTATAACTTATGTTGTGATATATTTTAAGTGTTTCCTTGATTAGTCTACCTACACGAGATTCTAACCCTTCTCTCCACTATTTCAAGACTCTTTATTCAAGGCTAAGTTAGCAACATGGGGAAAGGTACAACCTATCTTGCAATCATGGCTCAAAATGGAAGCATGTACAAATAATTTTAATTGTTTGATAAATAATGTTTTCGTATAAATGTATGCAAAATATGGTAGCATTGAAAAGCTAGTGAGCTTGGCAAGATAGTGAGCTAACTCACTAGCTTTCCAATGTGGTAGGGTTGACAAGGTAGGGGTAACATATGCCTCATATAAATGGGGTCTCACAATTCACTCACTAGCTTTCCAATGTGGTAGGGTTTACAAGGTAGGGGTAACATATGCCTTATAGAAATGGGGTCTCACGGTTGAGACCCCATTTCTATGAGGCATACATTGCCCCTACCTTGTCAACCCTATCACATTGGCAAGCTAGTGAGTGATCTCACTAGCTTTCCAAGCTCACTAGCTTGTCAATGCTACCACATTTTGCATAAATTTATATGAAAATATTATTTTCAAACAATTAAAATGCCTTGTCCATGCTTCCATTTTGAGCCATGATTGCAAGATAGGCTGCACTTTTCCCCATGTTGATAACTTATCATTGAATAAAGAGTCTTGAAACATTGGAGAGAAGGGTTAGAATCCCTTGTAAGTAGACTAATCGAGGAAACATTTAAAATATATCACAACATAAATTATGGGCTAAGTTTAGTGGAGCATTGACAAGCTATCTCACACACTAGCTTGCCAATGTGGTAGGGTTGAAAAGGTAGAGGCAACATATGCCTCATAGAAATGGGGACTCACAATGATGTATATCATCGTGAGTCCTCAGTTCTATGAGGCATACACTTCCCCTACTTTGTCAACCCTCCCGTGAGAAAATTGGCAAGCTAATGGAGCATTGGAAAGCTGTCTCACTCACTAGCTTGCCAATGTGGTAGGATTGAAAAGGTAGGAGCAGCGTATGCCTCATAGAAATGGGGTATCATGGTGATGTATATTGCCATGAGTCCCTAGTTCTATGAGGCATACGCTGCCCCTACCTTGTCAACCCTACTCTAAACAAATTGGAAAGTTAGTGGAGAATTGGAAAGCTATCTCACTCGCTAGCTTGACAATGCGGTAGGGTTGAAAAGGTAGGGGCAGCGTATGCCTCATAGAAATGGGGTCTCATGGTGATGTACACCACCATGAGACCCCATTTCTATGAGGAATACATTTCCCCTACCTTGTCAACCCTATGCTACCCCTACCTTGTCAACCTTATCGCATTGGTAGGCTAGTGGTGCTTGGCAATGCGATAGGGTTGACAAGGTAAGGGTAGTGTATGCCTCATATAAATAGAAAGGTTGTGATCTCACTAGCTTGCCAATTTTCTCATATGATTTTTCTGATGGAATGCCTTAAAGTAATGTGGTAATGTGGCATGCCATGATTGTAAGTATTTTGTATGAATCCTTGAATGACATATATTTCATTTACTTGTATAGATTCATTTTTTAGGAACTAATATTTGTCTCATTACCATGCTACAAGTAAAACTATCCACCATGCCAAGGAAATAAATAAGGAATAAAATAATAGACGAAGAGTATGAAACCAATAAAGAAAAGGAGAGAGAATAGGTGAGGACATATTGTGAGACTAAGATATTGGATACAATTGATGAAAACAAGCCAATTGAAGAGGAACCTCAACCATGAAAAATAGAAAATACATTGGTGGCACAAAGGGAATGAATGCAAAAGCATCATGCTCAGACAAATTCAGATACCGTAGTTGGAGACACACCCTCTATTGCAAGTGAATATGAAGGGACACTATTAAGCACAACTGAATACAGAGGGCCACCATCTACTACAAGTGAATATGGAGGGACACCATCTACCACAAGTGAATATGGAAGGACACCATCTGCCAAAAGTGAATATGAAGGGACACCATCCACCAAACCTCAAGTTGAGAGTATATCATCACTTGGATATGATGAAGAAGGTATGCCACCATCCCCATGTCAACCTCAAGGTATGTCATCTATTCCACCCTCGATTGAAGGTATAAAATCTAGCCACCTCACTTAAATATTGATGAAAATCCTAATGTTGAAGAGTATGTGCCTAGGAGAACACCACCTAGAATTTTGCACAAAAAGCCAAAGTATTTGATTAATATTGATGAGGATATTTTACAACATATGGAAGGTAAGATTCCAACATGCACTTGTAGAAGATATGCTAATAATATTTGGAAATCGTTCTTTGAAAGGCTAAATGAGACCGCAATATGACAACTATTTGTTGAAATGATGCGAGATATAAAGTATAGAAACATCATGAAGACTTTTGCATTGAGAACATCAAATGCTTCAAGTGAAAACACTATTGTGAAGAATCTAATGGATTCCTATGAGAGTGTGGGTAAGAACTCACACTCAAAGGATAGTAATGTCACCCGACATGTCATTACATCGACTTTGGTAAGTAGTGAAACAAAGAGATCTTGTCTCATTAGAAAGACAAGTGAAAAAATGATAATTAATAGAATTTTTTTATCAAGAGCCATTCAAAGGTGACAAAGAATTGAGGGCAGCGACTCAAATGAATGATGGGAATTCTTGGGGAGATTTCCATGAAAAGATAAAAAAAATTGTTGAAGCATTGAGAACACTAATTGAAAAGCATTGAAAAAATAACACAAGACCATCTTCAAATTAAAGGGATGTGGTAAGAAGGAGAATCGGTAGTTGTAACTGTGAGCTACATCCAAAGCATTTTTTGAATATGACTCAAACCCAATTTTTTCGTAAATTTCAACAAGATTATCTCAAATTAGTATTTTTCAAAAATATTTTGAAATGATTAAACCTTTTTATGTCAAGATAAATCACATATGCACTACTTTTTGTAGACTACATATTGAATTCTCTAAACATTATGATGTTTATCATTCTATATGTTTAGATTTGCATACTAATGATGTTTTGTAGGATTATGGCATAGAAGCTCCACCAACATCTTTAAGAGAGTTCTTATCAAAAAAATTATGTGAAATAGAGGATGGCCAAATATTCTACAGGAAACTATGCTTGGATGGTTCATGTGAGAATTGCGGTGGCTTGTAGCATATGCTAGTATGTCAACATATGGAAAGCACATATGAGGTTAGACAAAAACTAGTAGAGCTCGAGAAGTATAAAATAGTGGCATACATTACAAAATATGGTAATCAAGCAAAAATGTGTGATTTGGTTATTCAAAAGATTCCAGTGTATCAGTTTATGTCCATGTTTCGTGACAAAATCATGTGTGATTATGTGAGGCATACTCATAGATCTCGATGGTTGGACACATAATTCAAGCTATGCAAGGGTACCTTTACACTTGGAAACATAGTATCAGTGGTTGAATTTGTAGATAACTACACTCTACAACCACAATGTGAGGTGCAGTCACAATATTACAACTCCACATAGGTTTCGATATTTGTTCACATAGCATTCATTCATGCAATTGATAGTACAAAGGACCAAATGAAGTTATTGAGAGAGTATCACTTTTATATTAGTGATTATTTCACACATTCTCTAGAGTTTGTACAAGGTTGCTTCCAGATGTTCTATAGTGATTTGGCTCAAAGGGGCATAGGATACAATTGTCATATAATATGGTCGAATAACCATGCAACACAGTTCAAAAACTCATGCATGTTCTACTGGTTGAGTAGGATGCATGTCATTATAGGTGTTCAACATATGTGTAACTTTTTTGAGGCCAAACATGGAAAGGTGGAGCATGATGGTGTAGAAGAATGTGTGAAAAGAGCATTATCACGAGAAGAGTTAAAGTATAAAGACAATGCAAAATCAATCATCGAGTGGTGTAATGCTTTGATGGGTCCAGGTAATGAAGGTACGTCTTAAGTTCATATATTTTTTTGGTTGATGGATGATACTAACATTGCACCATATAAGGATTGTTGTACACTAATAGGATCGAGTGAGCTACAATCTTTCCTTAGCTTAGATGCAGGTTCATGGAGTATCAATACATGAAAGATGGCATGCTTTTGTTCTTCATATACAATGCAAGCCTAGAATGATTGTGAGTCAAAGGAGTGGGTTGAGAAATGGTCGTTAAGTTATATTACCCACTTTACATGTATCGCCCTCCGACAACATTGAAACTAACACTGATGGATTCATTGGTCGACTTTGACCACATATCAGATCTAGTTCAACCAAGTATATATCTACTTAGTTTTTGAAATTCTTATTGTTATCTTACTTTGTAATGTATTTGTAATGGAATAATTTTAAGAAATTTGTTGCACATATCAATGCAAGACATGTTTATGCAGTTATTGTAAATGAATACAATGAAGAGGGAACAAAATATTACTTGTGTCATTGTGTTGAGTCTAAAAATAAATTGGAGGCCCCAGATATAGATGGAGAAAACATCAAATACCCTATAGGCTCAATTGTTGTTACTGGAACATGGTTTAGAAGGTACCCACATAAGAGTGTTAAATATTGGTTGTTTCAAGACTTTGACACACATTATAAGATTCTTCATTACTTGAACCTTGTTGTGGCATCCAATGTTCATTTGATCAAATATGGGGGTAGGATTTTGAACAAGACCTTGTGGAAGATCTGTGAGTCTAACCATGAGGCAATACTTGACACAATAAAGAGTAGAGGAGACCCAGATAGTTTTTTGGATTAATTTGTAAGTATGCACATTGGTTATTATTAATTTATAATTGTGTGCACATTAATTTGTATGATGCTAATGCTATGATGCCAATGCTATCATCTTAGTTTACTTTTCCTATTTGTAAGTAACCTACTAAAAATTGACTAGCATCCCCTTGTAGAAAATGATGATTTATGAGCCATTGAAGACAATCTCAACCAAAAAAGCAATGCAACATCCTTATTTTGATGATCTTGACAAATCTCAATTATGATTTATAGCCATTATAAAAGTGTGTGTGAAGCTTGATGAGGGAATTTCAAGTTATTCATTTGAATTTAAGCTTATCATGAGAACCTATGATATAGACATTATAAGAGCCTATTGAATTTCAAGTTATTCTATTCATGAGAGGTGTTGTCTACAATAGGTATATTGGAACTCCTAGTGAATATGTATGACCAGGAGTGACGAAGTTGAAAGATTGGCATGCCTATCCTCAATTGAAGCATCAATATTTATGCCTTGCTATTCCTGAGTTGGAACCAAATGGTGTGGGTTTTTTGTTTGTAAGTGCATTCCATCTATTTTCATTTCATTTCCATTTTGGATGCTCTTTCTTTTTTTTCTTTTACTTTGCGTATTTGTAAGTAAACTACTAAAAATTGATTGGTGTTTTCTTGTAGAAAATGCTGATTTATGAGCCATCAAAGAGAATCTCAGCCAAAAAAGAAATGCAACATCCCTATTTAGATGATCTTGACAAATCTCAATTCTCTCCCTATTATAACTAGCACCAATTGACTAACTTATTATAAAAACTTTACTTATTAAAAAATATCAACCTAATGATTATATATCAATATCAATATAGCATACTCTTTATTGAAATAAACACTTGTAATGAGATTTACTCAAATATTCAAATTTATTGCTACCTTCAAACATTTGTAATTCAAGCAACATAATACCTTGGAACTCCCAGTGAAGATGTATGACCATGAGTGACTAAGTTTAGAGATTGGCATGCCTATCCTCAATTGAAGCATCAAGATTTATGCCTTGCTATTCCTAAGTTGGAACCAAATGGTGTGGGTTTTTTTTTTGTAAGTGCATTCCATTTATTTTCATTTCATTTCCATTTTGGATGCTCTTTCTTTTTTTCTTTTACTTTGCGTATTTGTAAGTAAACTACTAAAAATTGATTGGTGTTTTCTTGTAGAAAATGCTGATTTATGAGCCATCAAAGAGAATCTTAGCCAAGAAAGAAATGCAACATCCCTATTTTGATGATCTTGACAAATCTCAATTCTCTCCCTATTATAACTGGCACCAATTGACTAACTTATTATAAAAACTTTACTTATTAAAAAAATCAACCTAATAATTATATATCAATATCAATATAGCATACTCTCTATGGAAATAAACACTTGTAATGAGATTTACTCAAATATTCAAATTTATTGTTGCCTTCAAACATTTTTAATTCAAGCAACATAATCCCTTAGCAGTCCAAAATGCAAAAGGGCAACAATATTTGATGGATTGTTACCCAGATATTGTGTCAGCTATGAGCATTCTATTTGAGGCATCAGGATCATGTATGGCACCTCTATAATAACCTCTTAGTTTTTGTTATCTAAGAGTCATTTTTTCATGGTGTCCAATTTTGACTTGATGAAAAAGGTGTCAATTGCAAGCAATGTAAAGTTGTGCAACTTTTGTTTTGCAACTTGTGTGACCAAATGGACTATTCCAACGTGTTTACATGGGTACATTTACACTAGGCATGGTCCTCTTTTGCACCCAAACATGCAGAATCACTTTGAACTACACTCAACCGACTCAATCTCTTATGGGTCCAAAGTGCAAAAGGGCAACAATCTTGGATGGGCTATTACTCAAAAACCATGGTGCTTACAAAATCTTTGCCTAAGCCTATGGGATCTCATTGGGCCACTCTACAATAAACTCTCTTGATTTTTATTCTCAGAGTTATTTTCCTATGGTGTCCAGTTTTCACTTGATGAAAAAAGTGTCAAATGCAAGCAATGCAAAGTTGCAAAGTGGTGCAACTTTTGTTCTGCAACTAGTGTGACCAAATGAACTATTCCAATGCATCTAGATAGATATTATTATGCTAGGCATGGTCCTTTTTTGTACCCAAACACACGAAATCACTCTGAGCTACATTCAACCGAAAAAATCCCTTAAGAGTTTAAAGTGCAAAATGGCTACAAACTTCAACATACTATTACTTAGACACCATTATGTTTAAAAAATTATGTTTTGAGCCTATGAGATCATGTTTGTCCCCTCTACAATAACCTCTCTTGGTTTTCACTATTTCGGAGGCGTTTTCTTGTGGTGGTGAATTTTCAATTGGGAAAAAAATTGTCAAATGCAAGTAGTTGAAAGTTGCGAATTGGTGCAACTTTCATTCTACAACTCATGTGACTAAAAAAAATATTCTAATGCATCTGAATAGGTACATTTATGCTACTCATGTTCCTCTTTTTCACCCAAACATGTGGAATCGCTTCGAGCTACATTCAACCGACATAATCCCTCAAGAGTCCAAAATGCAAAATGGTTGCAAACTTTAGCATTTTGTTACTCGGATACTGTGATGCTAAGAAAATTATCATCTAAGCCTATGGGATCATGTTGGGCCCCTTTACAATAACCTCTCTCGATTTTCACTATATCAGAGGCATTTTCCCATGGTGGTGAATTTTCATTTGGGGAAAAAATTGTCGAATGCAAGTAGTTGAAAGTTGCAAAATGGTGCAACTTTCATTCTACAACTCGTGTGACCAAAAAAACTATTCCAACATGTCCAAATGTATACATTTACACTAGGCATGGTCCTCTTTCGCACCCAAAAATGCGGAACCACTATGAATTACATTCAACTGATATAATCCCTTAAGAGTCCAAAGTGCAAAATGGTTGCAAACTTCAACATGCTATTACTTGGATATCGTGATGCTTATAAACTTCTACTCTGAGCCTATGGGATCATGTTGGGCCCCTCTACAATAACCTCTCATAGTTTTCACTATCTTGGAGGTGTTTTCCCTTGGTGGAAAATTTTCACTTGGGGAAAAATTTGTCAAATGCAAGTAGTTGAAAGTTGCAAAGTGGTGCAAATTTCATTCTGCAACTCATGTGACCAAACAAACTATTCCAACGTGTCTAAATGGGTACATTTATGCTAGGAATGGTCCTATTTTGCACTCAAACATGTGGAATCGGTCTAAGCTACATTCAATCGATAGAATCCCTTAAGAGTCCAAAGTGCAAAATGGCTGCAAACTTCAACATGTTGTTACATAGATATGGTGATGCTTAGAAACTTCTTTTTTGAGCCTATGGGATAATGTTGGGCCCCTCTACAATAAACTCTCTTAGTTTTCGCTATCTCAGAGGTGTTTTCCTGTGGTGGTGATTTTTCACTTGGGGAAAAAGTTGTCAAATGCAAGTAGTTGAAAGTTGCAAAGTGGTGCAACCTTTTTTTTGCAATTTGGGTGACCAAATAAAATATTCCAATGCATCTGAATGGATACGTTTATGCTAGGAATGGTCCTCTTTTAGACCTAAACATGTGAAATTGCTTTGAGCTACATCCAATCGATAAAATCCCTTAAGAGTCCAAAGTGCAAAATGACAACAAACTTCAACATGTTGTTACTCAGATACCATGATTCTTAGAAACTTCTTGTCTAAGCCTATGGGATCACATTGGGACCCTCTAAAATAATCTCTCTTAGTTTTCACTATTTCAGAGGCATTTTCCTATGGTGGTGAATTTTCACTTAGGGAAAAAATTGTCAAATGTAAGTAGTTGAAAGTTGAAAGTGGTGCAACTTTCATTTTGTAATTCATGTGACAAAATGAATAGTTCCAATGCATCCATATGGGTACTTTTATGCTAGGAATGGTCCTCTTTCACACCCAAATACATGAAATCACTCTGAGCTACATTCAACCGTTAGAATCCCTTAAGAGTCCAAAGTGCAAAATGACTACAAACTTCAACATATTGTTATTCGGATACCATGATGCTTATAAATTTTTTTTCTAATCCTATGGGATCACATTGGGCCCCTCTATAATAACCTCTCTCAATTTTCACTATCTCAGAGACATTTTCCTGTGGTGGAAAATTTTCACTTGGGGAAAAATTGTCAAATGTAAGTATTTGAAAGTTGTAAAGTGGTGCAACTTCCATTTTACAACTCATGTGACCAAATGAACTATTACAACATGCTCATATGGGCACGTTTATGCTATGCATGGTCCTCTTTCTTACCCAAACATGTGGAATTGCTTCAAGCTACATTCAATCGACATAATCTCTTAAGAGTCCAAAGTGCAAAATGACTGAAAAATTCAACATGTTACACAGATATCGTGATGCTTAGAAACTTCTCATCTAAGCCTACGGAATCATGTTGAGCCCCTCTATAATAACCTCTCTTGGTTTTCACTATCTCAGAAGTGTTTTCCCATAGTGATGAATTTTCACTTGGAGAAAAATTTGTCAAATGCAAGTAGTCGAAAGTTGCAAAGTGGTGCAACTTTCATTCTACAACTAATGTGACCAAATAAACTATTCCAACACATCTTGGTGGGTATTTTTATACTAGACATGGTCATTTTTCACACTAAAACATGTTGAATCGCTCTGAGATACATTCAACCGGTAGAATCCCTTAAGATAAATGTAAAGACTATTCAAGACAAATTTTTGTATGATAATGTGTCAAGAAGTGATGTAGATCAAGGTGGAGGTTCTCCAACCAAACACAATTCAACAACTCTTTCAACTTGGGAACCCTAACTTGATGTTCTTCTCACAATTTTCTCAATCTTTCTTGTAGCATTCCAAACAATGAAAATTGTCCATATCTTTTAGATAAGGCCTCAAACCCTAAAACTAAACATAATTAAAAGTACCATTTTTTTCCTTTAGTAATATACCACAAAATCAAGTATGATTTTTTTGGAACAAATTGCTCAAAATTGGATTGCTACGTTGCCTTTAAGGCCTAATTAAGCTAGTTTGAATAGGGGTTTATTGATTCTCTACAGTCCAAGTATCAATTCTTCTCAAAAATTGCTCAAAAATGTCTCCTAGGGTCTTCCTATGCTCATGAAACCAATTCTCACACTCTCCCAATGCTTCTTTATCAAACCCTAACCTCTAGCCATCCTTTCATGCCTAAAAACCATGAAATTTCATCTAAGGCATCACCCAATCAACTCCTAAATCTATCCCTTGCCCTTGCAACTTGGGAAACACAAAATAAACCTAATATACCTCCATTCCACCAAGTTTGACAAGATTTCAATAGTGGAATGGAGAGTTCTACATTTTTCTTCCTTTCAACCCTGTTGAACTAGGGTTTCTAATCTATCCAAGGTAAAATGACAATAAAATCCTCAAAACTTAATGAAACTCAGTAAGACCAACACCAACAGAAAGCTAATTCAATTATGTATCCAATACATTCAACCTCAATTCATGAAACCTCAGTTTAGAATCGTACAATGCTCTAAAATAACAAGAAACATTAGAAATATGTAGAAAAATAGGTGTTTTTATTGAATTCTCTCCAAAATACAAGTCACCAACCTTGGGCTCACCTTCTCAAGGCCAATTTAAACATCTTACATATGTTTTCTAACCGCCCTTTGAATTTCAATGACCAAAAACCTTCTTTCCAATTGATGACCCTTCGTATTCCCTTTTTTGTATATTTTGCAATTTTGCAATAATGACAACATTTGCAAAGTTGACAACTTGACCCCACAAACCACATAGCAACCTAATAAATGAATAAATACACATGTGAAATGGTCAGTATGACTTTATTACAAAATAAAACACAACCAAACCAAAAATGACAAAATTGCCTCATGGAGGCAAGAAATCAACTAGGTGCTCTTGCACCAAGAAGTTAACTAATCATCATGTATTATGAATATTAATTTTTGCAAGTGTTGTGAAGATTATATATCCTTTACTTAATTGAGTTGTTTGAATCAAAAGATTAAATCTACTGGAATATTTTTATGAAACATCTCATGGAATACCAAATGAAAATGTGTTTTTTGCTTTTAGATAGATCATTTCATGGAACTCTTTGGATTAAATTGAATTGAGATATGTAAGAACAAGGGAGTATTAAGAAATAAATTGCTCAAGGATCTTAAATAAGCCTTCTCTCCCATTTCAATTTTGGTTAGATTATTGCTTTCAAAGTATTGGGAATTCTTTGCCTATTTTCTAGTTGGGATTTACCATTGTAGAAGACTCATCCATTGATATATATTATACTCATTTAATCAATTATCAAGTTAATAATCAATGAATTTATTTAAAATTAATCTTTTCTTTTTCAATTTGTTCAATTTTTAAATTTGTAAGTCTACTAGTATTCCTAGAAATATTGAAGTTGTTTAGCATCAATCAATAAATATTCAAGACAAACCATGAAGGACAACAATGATCAATGCTAGGGCTAACCAATTAATAAGTATACACATGAATAAGTCAAGCATACATGTGAATAAGGGAAGCACAAGTACTCAAAAACATGTAAGCCTTGAAGTATACAAACAAATACATAGTATACACAAATTAATGCAAAGTATATGCATGAATAGAAGCTATACACATGAAAACACATAAGTTGCAAAGTATGCATTGGAATGCATGTAAGTCACAAAGTATACACGTAAGTTGTAAAGTATACACTTGAATACATGTAACTCATATCTATTGAACCATGAGTTTATAATACAAATATGGACACCATCGATAAAAAAGATTTGTATTAACCAAATAGCCATTTAGGCATACACCAATATATGTCAATATAAATATAAAATATATACAAAATAGCCATATAGGCTTACAAGAATTCCATATAGGCATACAATGCCAAATATATCCAATATATAAAACATGTATAAAAATGCCATATAGGCATACAACAAAGGGCTCTAGAATCAAAAGTCATTTCTCTACATCCTCTCAAAATAAGTTATTGCCCTTTGCTTGTCGACTGAATGGTGATAGTTCTATCACTCGTTAATTCTGAGACTGAGGAGTGCTCCTGGTGCTCTTCCTAGTGTTTAGCTCTTGGTGAAGCTATATCTATTACAATAAGAAGTAAAGACATTAATACACAAAAATTACATTATAAAAAAATGATATATCTAACAAATTAATCACTTACCACCAATAGACGATCTCTCTCCTCATGGGAAATATTTGGATGATCATGTTATGGCATGCTGAGGCCTTGTAGAAACCATCCAAAGAGAAATTAAACTATGAATCAATAATGGTTTGATTTTTCACTAACTAACAACTATAACAATGAATGTAAGTTGAAATTTAGTAATTTGCCTCATACCTCCTCCGTGAGAGCCATCGCAGACTCTATAGTAGATGAAACACTGAGCTCCATTTCCCTATGAACATTCAGAGGTGTATCTACTTCCAACATCTAAAAAATAAAACAATAAATTATTCAATCATGAAAACTTCAATAGCAATCCACGTCATGACTTATAATGTATGAGATAATGAGCAAAAAATTGAGTACTTATTAAACTATATATTTCTGACTATCATGCTTACTATTTTCCCTATCCATAGCTTGTTTGAAAGCACCCATTTTTCCACTTTTACCCATAGCAGCAAGGTGGTGAAATGTTTGATAAAATACTTTCGTAGACATGTACAATAAATGTGTTAGCATAGAGAAGGCAATGAACTATTTGAAAAAATGCCTCAAAGAAATGGAGTCTCATGGAACTATGGAATTCCATTACAAACAAATGTTTCATGGCATTCCATCACCATAAGACCACATTTCTTTGAGGCATTTTTTCAAACAATTCATTTCCTTCTCTATCGTATTATGCTAGGATGGGGTGGATGGTATAGTGTGGTCTTGGTTATGAGATAAAAGGTGATCATGACATGAAGAGGGAGGGGTGGGGACATGAACAAGTGGAATAAAAGGTGGAAGGTTCCATGGATTGGTAAATTGAGGATGAGGACCTTGAAAAGAATTTGGAGGGTAATTTTGGCTAAAGGGTTGGTTTCTATTCTTCAGGTAGTGAGTTGTTTGAAAAAATGCCTCAGAGAATTGTGGTCTCATGGTGATGGAATGGAATTCCATCACAATGAGACCAAATTTCTTTGAGGCATTTTTCATACTACTCACTTCCTTGACTATGATATTTCTCACTATTATGCTTTGATATATTTTTTCCAAGCATCAATAGTTTGTTTGAAAGAACCTATTTTAGGATTTTAGCCATAGCAGCAAGGAAGTGAGTATTTTGATAAAATTCTTTAGTACAAATTTATGGAAAATGTGGTATCATAGAAAAGGTGGTGATATATTTGAAGAAATGCCTCGAAGAAATGTGGTATCATGGTGATGGAATGAAATTCCATCATCGTGAGATTGCATTTCTTCAAGGCATTTTTCTCAAACTACCCATTGCCTTGTCTATGCTATTGCTTACTATTATTCTTTGATATATTTTTTCCAAGAATCCATAGTTTTTTGGAAAGAACCTATTTTAGGCTTTTAGCGATAGCAGCAAGGAAGTGAGTAGTTTGATAAAATGTTTTGGTAAACATGTATGGAAAATGTGGTATCATAGAAAAGGTGGTGAGTTGTTTGAAGAAATGCCTCAAAGAAATGTGGTCTCATGGTGATGGAATGGCATTCCATCACCATGAGACCACATTTCTTTGAGGCATTTTTTCAAAACTACTCACTACCTTGTTTATGCTATTGCTTACTATTATGCTTTGATAGAATTTTCCAAGCATCCATAGTTTGTTGGAAAGCACCCTTTTTAGGATTTTAGCCATAACAACAAGGAAATGAACTATTTGATAAAATGATTTGGTAGACATGTATGGAAAATGTGGTAGCATAGAAATGGAAATGAGCTATTTGAAAAAATTACTCAAAGAAATTGGGTCTCATGGTGATGGACATCACCATTTCTTTGAGGAATTTTTTCAAACAACTCATTGCCTTGTCTATGTTATTGCTCACTATTATTATTTCATATATTTCTTCCAAGTATCCATAGCATAGACAAGGCAATGAATTGTTTGAAAAAATGCCTCAGTAAAAAGTGGTCTCATGGAATGCCTCTACAAGAAAATACAATTGGAAGTTGCTCCTACTTATTACTTATGCTATGTGAATTAATTGCATCACTACTTATGTTGAATTTCTAAACAACTATATTGTAGTTGAAATTTTGTCATCTATCAACATCTAGTTATTAGTTATGGAATGTGAAGTAATGCTTTGAGTTTGAAAGATGTGCAATGCAATGTAATAAATGATATGAATATAAAATACACAAATTATTACTTATATAATTCATTAGTTAAACTCTTTATTCTAATACCTACGTGAAGGTTTGTGTAAATCCACTGGAACTAGGATTTGTTCTCATGAAACCTCCAATATTATCCTATTCAACATCCAAAATCACATATTAGAATACCATTCATAAAATAATTTTATTAACATGTAATAAATTTATAATTATTTACTAGTTACATACCTCAACATTAGATGTAGTGGAGTAATAAGTGGGTGTAGGACTGGTGTATCCAGTATCAACACTGCGACCCTAAAATTTTATCAAAATCATAAAACTAAATTAGTTAATCTTGCATTTCAAAATTAAAATTTAATAAATTAAATTCAATGAACATGCTAACATTTACCTGAGTATCGATTCCATAGGCCTCATTCAAAATGTCAGCTATCTGTGACATCCCCATGGCTACAGACATATCCTGTGTAGCAACCTCTTGAGTGTCAGTGGGGTCATATGAACAAGTTGCCCCGCAATCCTGACACAAATGTGGTCGAAGCCCACCACTCGAAGACCCCCTAGATGGAACTGTAGTATAGGGCTGGCATGTTGGATGAGACTGTGGGTTAGAGAGTTGATGGCTTGCAAAGTTCCTACCTCGACACTCTCACTCACGATGGAAGGGATAAAAATGTGCTCATGAGCTGGCCTAGCGAGAGGATATATCACTTGTCGCCTAGGATCTTGTTGTGTATTGGGTCTATCTTGAGCCAACCCCCCACCTCTCCCCTGGAAGTCCCTCATATCAAAATAATTTGAGATTTTTTTCAGGATGAACTCATAGTATAGTTTCCTCAGGAAATATTGTGAGACCTCACAATTGTTGCATGGTGGGTACATCAAAAACCATGTACCACCTATCCCAAAAATAGTTACTAATCTGTTGGTGGTGGCACCAATGGATAGGAAACCTCTTCACATTGAGGCTAAGATTTTCATTTATGCATGGGTTAGTGAATAATGAGCACAAATCAAATTTTGTAATTTTTAGATCTTTTAGATCTTTGTATGATAATTGATCCTGGTAAAAATCCCTAGTCGCCTACCCCCTATCTTGCCAACCAATCTTGCCATCTAGTTAATTGTTTCTTGATTGAATCTACATGTTTTAACATTTCTTTGAGTGAATTTGCAAGGGTTTTTCTTTCCCTGGTTGAAATTTTTGGATCATTCAACCTTGTGATTAACTCCTCAATTTTTTTTTTATTGTTTTCAATTTCACTCATTAAATTTTGCTGAGTGCTAGGAGGATGTTGAGGGATTGGTGGAGGATATTGTTGTTGTGGTTATTGAACTTGAGGATTTTGTTGATGTTTTTTTTGCTCTTCTTTTTGAGGATTTTGTCCCTGTTGTTGTTTATTTGCTTGTTGAGGATTTTGAGGAGGGTTTGCAGGTTCATTAACATCTCCTACAAATTCAACAAATAAATATAAAAAATAGCGTAAAACTAACAAATTCACAATAAAAATTAAACAATCCTTACCTCTTACACCTCTTTGTCGATGTGGTGGCATCCTAGTGACGAAACAACAAAAAATTGATGATAAAACTTGCAATATGACTCCTTCTAGAACACGAGCATGAAAATGAAGGGTTTCGGTCGTGAGCAGAAAAAAAGAGTCACAATGAAAATAATTTTGAATTCCTTTTTTTTTCTTTTAATGCCTCATAATGCGAGCATGTTATAATAAGAGCATGTTATAGGCTCATTGTGGCTGATCCTTGGGATCTACACACCAAGCCATAATACAAGCATGTTGTAACACACTCGTGTTATGAGATATTATAAATTTTTTCAAATTTTGGCCACAAATTGGCCCCCCATCTTTTTGCACCCACCCCTATGCTACTCTATCAAACCCAAAAAAGGAAAATGAAGTGTTACCACCTCCACCCAAAGGCTCTCAAGGCCAATGAAGGGAGAATGCAAGAAACAAGCTTGGAAAAGTCGACACAGACACAATAGTGATGAAGGGAGGTCTCACAAGACTCCAAACTCATAGCTTCTATGGTAGCACCCCATGTAAAAAGATGGAATGAATGGAGAAACAAGTTGCTGGAATGCTCAATGGAGTTGTGAAAATTGCTAGAATTGTGAGTAGAATGTTGAATATGAGTTAAAGATGGAATGAATTGCTAAAGAGATGAAGTGATTGTGAAATGAATGCCTTTGGGGATCAAAATGAGGGAAAGATGCCATTTTTGGATCAATTGGTTGCACAAAGGCATTACAATTCATCCCCAATGAGGAGTGTAATGTCCCTATGGACTCCAAAGGTAGGAATATATCAGGGACGAAAACATGCCACATAGGCGTCTATGCACCGCTCACGTCCTTGAAAAAAAATCTCCCACTAACACACAAAACACATGCCAAGTGGATGGAAGGTGGATGTGTGATGTAGAATTTTTCCTTCAGGTTTGATTTTCTAAGGTGAGGGTATGCAAAAGGAGAATTTACACAAGGGGTGCAAATTCACTCCTATACAATTTCAATATCTAAAACTATTTGAAATAGTTTGAGAAGATAATGGATATGTGTATTGAGTAAAAAATATAAAGCTTTTTCTTTGCTACCAATATAATTCCCAACCTAATAGGAGGCTTCAATTCCAATAAGTTGAAGAGAAGAGCTTCAAAGAAACATCAAAAGAAAAAAGAATAAAGAAATATTAAAACAAGGGGTGCAAATTCACTCCTATTCAATTTCAATATCTAAAACTATTTGAAATAGTTTGAGAAGATAATGGATATGTGTATTGAGTAAAAAATATAAAGCTTTTTCTTTGCTACCAATATAATTCCCAACCTAATAGGAGGCTTCAATTCCAATAAGTTGAAGAAAAGAGCTTCAAAGAAACATCAAAAGAAAAAAGAATAAAGAAATATAAACTCAACTCTTTAGGCTATTCAAATATCTCTACCAGGGCTATGATGTCTGATTGGTACTAGAGCTATGTTTGAGGGAATTATAGAGATAACCTTGTTGAGGCTACAAAAGCTTGATTGGAAGCAAGGCTCTATCTAAGGTTGGATTAAAAGGTTAAACCAAAATATATAGATCAATATAAATATAAAATTATCTTCCCATTTTTCTTCAAGGAAATGAATTAATCAAAAGCACACACTTATGTTCCTTGAACTTTATGTTTCCCATATTAAGTGTGAGATTATAAGAGAAGTGTGAAGATGTTATCTTGGTAAAATTGAGCATTTAGGTTTAATATATTCTCGGTTTCCTTAAATGTTTTGATTTTATTTTTCTTGGTTTCTAGTTGTGTGGTTTCACAACATGTCCCATGTTATTTAAAATAACATGAGGACTCAAGTTAAGCATATTATAGTCTAATTTTCCTTAGGTGAAAAAAGTGGTGAGAAAGGCTCGCATGGTGGTAAGATTACCCATAAAGTGTTTGAAATGGTTAAAATTGAGAGGTGAGGTTGTTTTGGGGAAATAATGTCCTACAAAATCGCATATTACATCTTTATAAATTTCATATTTGGTAGTAAGCATAGTCCGACCCCCACAAGGTCTTTAATGAAATGTGTAGGTAAAAAGATCTAATTTATCACACAATTTTATTCATAGTAGGTGGACTAAAAAATGGGTTTAAAAGTAAAATTATTGTGGCAACAAAAAAAGTATCCCTTTTACTTTCCCTTTAATTTTTTGGGCCCTCCTTGTAAATTTAGCTTAATGATGCCTTGACTTGGTGTTGTAATGTGATTAAAACACTCACATTAGGTCTTGGGCCCTTGTGAATTAAATAAAATTAAGCATGCCTTATTGAAAGTGTTGTGAAATTTTGTAACACACTTTCACACTTTTCTAGGGTCTTATTAAATAATTAGGCTTCTTGTGTTTTAATTGGCCTTATTTTGCATCCACAAGCCTCATTTAATCCATCTTTTTGAGGATAATTCTGACACAAATCAACATTCAATCATAATACAAGTGTTTTTCAGGTTATGTGGCCTAGATTTAGTGGTGTGGGACTCATTTTCCACCTTGGGCGAATGAGTCTCACCTAGTTTTTTGGGTCCCGATCCTGGTTTCACACCTTTCTAAGCATTTTAAAAAATGGTCCCATAAATTATGCCTAATGGGAATCATTCGCCACTTTGGGTGAATGAGTCCCATGTGGCCCAAAATTAAAATTAATAAATTTTTGGTATGATTTTATCCTCCTAGATATGATGTTAGCTTGTAGTGTTGTAATTGTTGGAGTATGGAAAGACATTGAGAGGGGGGGTGAATCATTTAATGATAGAGAGACCTAAAAAAAAACCTTTTTACACTTTGATAGAGGATTTTGGTTTAGATTCCCTTTCGTTTGATAACAGGGCAGAGTAAATGCTTTGAGAGCATTTATGACATCATTAACTTAGTTCATTTTTTTTTGACAACTTATCCCAATAAAACTTGTGTGAGATATATTGCATTTGCAAAAAAGAGATGACTAACATTGTTTGATAATCAGTGCATGATGAAAAATAGATGCAACTCATAGGACTATACCAACATTGTTTAATCACTTTAGGACCACCAGATTTCAATGCAGACTTATGAGATACTAAAACAAATGTGCAATGGAATGACATATGATAAGAATGAAACAACTAAGAGCTTTAGTACATCATAACAATTCGTGAGCTATGAATCAAATGAATACTTTTATGCTTTCTTTTGAATCAAAAATTTTCAACAATGACAGAACACTTGTGCAAGACATTTTGATATAAAAATTTGTAGAGATGAAGGAACTAACATTCAACAATGTTTAGACTAATAAGAAAAATCACTCACAAAATCATCATAGTCTTGAAACATTATCACATCAAAGCAATGAGACCATAAGACAAAAAAAATTATGAGTGGAAATACCCTCGAGGGGTAGAAAAACCACTCCAGAAATGATGCTTCACTGCCTTAAACTGAAAAGTCATATTTTACAATGCCTTACTAGAAAAAATTCAGAGCACCCACTATAGGAGCACCAAGGAGCACCAACCCCTTCTACAAAAAAATTGAATAATAGAAAGATCAGAGGATTTCTCTGTTTCAATTCAACCCACACACTCCTTTCATAATAATACATCAAATATCCTAAAGATTCATTATTGAATCTCTAAAATACAAGATATACCAGTTAAACACTCTGCACCATATTTACAAGATTTTCAATTAAAGAATTTTGTGCACTAATCTCTTAAAATGTTAACCACACAAAAAAAACAATAATCAACATCTGTTTTATACACACATGTTCTCATGAAATTCCATCAAAATTTACAGATTGTAATAACTATAAACCATCTCGGGTTAGGGTTACAAGAAAAGAACCCTAGAGAGTTTGCAACTATCTCTTTCAAGAATTATAACCTCTGTAAAAATTATTATAAACCTATACAATTTTTTTTTCAATTATGATTTGAACTTCAAGAAGCATTAACTTCCTTTTATTACTTTCTTCAAACAATTGAAGTAATACTTGATTATGCAATGAAGAAATCAAAAAAATACCAGAAATGACCGTTGAAGCCAACCTCAACTACACAACTGAAGGAGCCATTATCACTTCCTTATCAACTACCAAGCTCTTACTAGCTCATAACCTATTATCCATGCTTGCAACAAACACAATTAACTCCTCTAGTGTCGGCCAAAGAAGAACATATTTACAACTAAGAATAGAATATCCTCATGGTGAATAGGGTTCCAAACCCTTCAAATGATATTGCCCTAAACTTATTTCGTTCAAGCCTATCAAAGACTTTAACAATCATAATGATGTTTGAAGTTCGAAACAAATTAAAACACAATAATTAATAAACCATTATTATGCTTTTTGAAACGATGACAAGTCTTCAGCCATGTATTCCGATAAAATCATTCCACATCATAACCAAATGTTCATTGCCAATGCCAAGTCACTAATAAGTGAAGTGAAGTCACATGAGTGCTCAGTCTCATACAGTCCGATATAAAAATTAGACTCAAAACATTAATCAACAATATTGATCCTTAATATTATCAACATTTTTGAGACTTTTAAAAAGTATATTCCATTAAAATTCAACCAATTCCTATATCACATGCTTAGTATACTCGATACTCATTAGGAGTATAAAGCAAACAAATTATTTTTACAAGAGATTCTGACTAAGTAAAACATGGTATAAACAGCTTTCCAAATGTACATGCCAATGGATGTCAACTATAAATCAAGATCCTTATAACCATATCAAATATTGATGCAATGTGATCAAATTTCATACAATAATAATATTTCTCAATACCAAATCACTTTACAAAGTGATTGATCACTATGAAACAATGTCATAACTTGTATGTTTTGTGAAAAAATAAGATGTGCCACTCATTTATCATGTAAAGACAACTTGCAAAAGATCAAGTTGAATATACCACAAGATGAAAGTGATCAACCTGAATATACCTGAGACTTGTAATGATAACCATGCCATATACTTAAAAAAACTCTTTGTTTTAAACCAAACTGAATACCAATCCAACCCTATAACCTCTAAATCATGGCCATATATATCATGAATGCCATCACAACATAATAGGCAACAATAATTCAATAATGTGCATCAATAATTCAATGCAAGTATATGAGGACATGTCAACCAATCTGAGATACCATCAACCTGAACCTGCACCTGCAAATACCATAGCACCATAGATACCATCAACCTGAACCTATACCTGTAAATACCATAGCACCATTTGTGTCTTTGTCATCAAGGACAAAAAATTGAGGGGTGAGAACAACAAGCTCCCCATTTTTCCTTGATGGAAAAACACAAATCTCTCTCCCCCTTTTGCATCAAAGACAAAGGGTAGAGAAATGCGTAATGCCTCAAGTAGATATATACCCAGATATGTAACATATGAACATGCTGATATCATAGCAAGAATAACAATATGTCCTTTCCAAAAATCTCGTTCCATATCATCAACACCAGAGCAAAGGAAAACATAATATTATAATGCAACAAACCCAATTGTCAAATGATACCTAAAGACTGAAGACCTGTTACCTTGGAATTCTTCTTTTTCATCAAGGATTGAAGACCGGTTACTTGAACATACCACATTCTTTGTCATGTTAAAATCCATCCTCCATTTTCACCTTACAAGAAAAAAAATGCTTTGATTAGCACTAATACATTGAGTCACTATTTCAAAGTAGCAAGCCTTGTTAATGGTTAGCAACCTCCACAAACTTACATTTTTACAATGAATAGAAACACAAGTATCCAATTGAAACACCACCAATAAAATTTGAGAGGCTTTGCAACAAGATTCTTCCAAGAAAAACCATTACAACCAAAACCCAAGCATCCAAAATAAGCTCATTTAAAACAATGTGCACTGTCATTTCAAAAAATTCTTAATCCTATCAACCACTAGACCAAGCAAGATAAGTAACCACTGTGAAAAGCATTGGAAATATAATAGAGAAAAAAAGTAGATCACTACCCAAAATATATCACTGTCCAGAAGCAACAAGAACCAATAGCATATAATGATTCAGAGGACCAAAAGTGGACAAACAGTCACTATCAATAGCAAGGATATTGACTGTCAAGAATAGAAAAAGCTGCCAAAGAAAACCAATGCATCATGACAATGCATTACCAATGCCCATTGCATCAACTTACCAACTATAAACACAACATCATGAAAATAATACTACACTATAAGCACATCTCCCTCTTTGAAGATGAAATCAACTGGGCACTATACATCAACCAAAGTGCTAGTTAAAAACCAAATTAGAACTTTTGCAAAGAACCCATTTAAACTCAATTGGTGTATAAATAATTGTCAAGAAGTTCAACACTTGGAAACATCAAAGTTTGCATGGACTAGAAAATACAAAAAAAAACTATTCTCAGTAATATAAAAACTATTACTGAAGTATGTAAGCACTGATATTTCACTTTCCATAAAATAAGTAGTGATGAAAGGTCTCCAAGATAGACTCTTATTTCACTATTAAAACACATCATTAAGATTTTTTCCAAGGAAAGTGAAAATAGACTGTCATTGGCATTCATATTCATGTGAACCATGTCAAGATACTATCAACATAGTACATCATCCATTTGAGAGTCAACTTGAATAGGCCTATCACTGTCAAATACAATACCTTTATATTACTATCACTCTCCTTTAAGCATGCATACTACTTTCACAAAAAAATTTGTCACTAGATCCAATGCCTCCAAACTACCTAGCACTCACCAAAACACTGTATTTTCCCAATCACAGTTCCAATACTGATGATGCATATAATAACTATGATTAAATCCATGAGAAGAGTATGACCATTGTAAGAAGAAATATTGCTTGTCATACAAGTGTGAATACTAACAAGTTTCATATCATTTTTAGAAGCATGTCATTCATATCAATGTTGATATAGATTTGATTGCCAATACACAGTCCATACAGTCAAGACATTATCAACCTAATCAAGATCAATGTTAAAACAATATGACTGCACACATGAGACCATAAAAATATAGTGGTCTTATCATCACATTTGCAAACTGTGACTGCATCATAAGTTCCAACCTTATTCAGAATGAATCAACTTTGTGAGAAGCAAACCTTTGAGAACAAATAAAATCATTAAACTGTAATGAGAAGCATGTGATTAAGAAATGAAGAATCAAATGGTATGGTAGAAATGCAGATTTAGTAACCATTGATAGCATCTAGCACACAATCACTGCTTATAGAACATGAGAAGACACAATACACTATCCACAAAACTACTTGAACCAAAGATATTCACCACCAAGATTGTTACACTATGGATCCAAAAGAACAAAAAAAGAGACACTTCCACAACCAACTTGATTTATAATTGTGGGGTTTGAATGTTGAAACTATAAACATCTCCCCCTAACTCTATGCTTCTATTTATGCACTAGTAGAGGTCACTTGTGCAATATGAAAAAGACTTAATTCATCCTTCTCCTGGTTTTCCTTTCTTCTCCAAACCTTCTTAACACCTATCTTCTTCTTGTCCAAGATTCCTGTTGTTGCTTGGTCAAGGTAATTGTTCTTCTATTATGTTTAGTTGACTTCAACAAATAATTTCATCAAGATTGAGCTCTATGTCCAAAATAGTAACATCTAAAACAAATGATCTTATGATTGATCTAAGGAACAAAATACTTACTATAGACATTTTCAATTTTGTTCCCTAAATAATTATCACTTGTATTCATTCTACAATCTCTTCTTAAATGACCAAAATTGTTACAATTGTAACACACCACATTCTCATTTCTAGAGACATTAGAATGATTCCTTTTTTACCATTTGATGCAATCAATTTCCTTATGACCAAATTCATTACAAGCATAACAATATCCTTGAAAAGAATGATTATACCTAAATGACTGTTCATTCCAAGGATGTGAAGATCTGAAAACACTTCTCCTTTCTTTGTGAGTGCCTTTAAATTGTCTTCTAGCATTAGTGTCATCCTTCGGTGTAAAAACATGGTAACCAAGATCAACCTTCATTTTTTGTGTTTGCTTGAATGTAAGCCTCTTTCTATCTACAGTAAAAAACACTGACTCGTGTTTAGATTCTTCGATAGAACTTTGTCCAACCTCATATTCCAATCCTATAGGATCCTTAGAATGCTTTTTCCTATTTAACATTTCATTCAATAGATTAATACTACGATCAAGTTTTTGATCTTTACCTGATTGAACCTTGACACTTTCAAGCTCTTTCCTTAATGCAACTACTTCTCCTTCAATTTTTAGACATTCAATCTTTTTAACCTCCAAATCAGACCTTAAAACATCTCCTATCCTCTTACATTCTTCAATTTCAATTTTCTGACTTATAATCATATCATCTTTAAGAGTTAGTTCTTTTAACAAGGAATCATTATCTGGACATTTCTTTAATGAAGCAACCTCATTTTCTAGTTTAGTGCACAAAAAAATCCTTGTATTTTAACTTGACTTCGAATCCCTCTTCAGTCCTTTTTCTATCAACCATTTGAGCTTTCAGAAATTCAATAATCTTTTCAGATTTATCATATTTTTGGTATAATACCTTATTAGTATAAATACTCTTTTGAAGTTGTACCTTAAGTTCCTTATTTTATCGTTTAAGCCTTTTAAGTTCATCTAAGGCAGCAAGTATTTCTCCTTCCAAATCAACCTCAAACTCATCACCTTCACATTATTTTTCACCAAATTCTTGTTCAAAGTCACTTACTAAGTGATCTTCTTCACCAATAATAGGATGACATTTAGTATCAACTGGTAGGGGTATTTCTTGAGACAAAACTTCACTAGACTTGACAAAGGTTGGTTTATCAAATTTTTGCTTGACACTAGGGGCTTTCTTTTGACCTTTGTTTCTTTTACACTTGGCCATAACAAATACTCCATGACCAGAAAACCCTAATTTGGCTAGACTTATGCATGGGTATGGCTCTGATACCACTTGTTGGAGTATGGAAAGACACTGAGAGGGGAGGGTTGAATCAGTGTTTGATAGATAGACCCCAAAAAAAAACTTTTAACACTTTGACAAAGGCTTTTGGTTCAGATTCCCTTTCATTTGATAATAGGGCAAAGTATTTTCTTTAAGAGAATTTATGACAGCATTAACTTAGTTCTTTTTTTTTTACAACTTATCCCAATAAAAATTGTGTGAGATATCTTGAATTTGCAAAAAAGAAATGACTGACATTGTTTAACAATCAATGCATGATGAAAAATAGGTGCAACCCATAAGACTTTACATGAAGACCAACATTGCTTAATCACTTTAGGACCACCAGATTTCAATGCAGACTTATGAGATACTAAAACAACTATGCAATAGAATTAAATATGATAAGTATGAAACAACTAAGAGCTTTAGTACATCATAACAATTCTTGAGTTATGAATCAAATGAATACTTTTATGCTTTCTTTTGAGTCAAAAATTTTCAACAATGACAAAACATTTGTGCAAGACATTTTGATATAAATATTTGCAAAGATGAAGGAACTAACTTTCAACAATTTTTAGACTAATAAGAATAATAACTCACAAAATCATCACAGTCTTGAAGCATTATCACATCAAAGCAATGAGACCATAAGACAAAAAAATTTCGAGTGGAAAAACCCTCCAAGGGTAGAAAAAACCACTCCAGAAATGATGCCTCACTA
Source organism: Sequoiadendron giganteum (assembly GCA_007115665.2). Taxonomy (NCBI): domain Eukaryota; kingdom Viridiplantae; phylum Streptophyta; class Pinopsida; order Cupressales; family Cupressaceae; genus Sequoiadendron; species Sequoiadendron giganteum. Next base: position 298,044,567 of record CM021109.1, read on the forward strand.
GCTTAAACTCAAAAATCACATTTTACAATGCCTTACTAGAAAAAATTCAGAGCACCCACTCTAGGAGCACCAACCCCTTATATATTTAGTAACACCCATTCCAAGTAGCACCAACTCCTTCTACAAAAAATCTGAATAATAGAAATATCAGAGGATTTCTCTGTTTCAATTCAACCCACACACTCCTTCCATACTAATACATCAAATATCTTAAAGATTCATTATTGAATCCCTAAAATACAAGATATACCAGTTAAACACTCTACACCATATTTACAAGATTTTCAATTGAAGAATTTTGTGCACTAATCTCTTAAAATTTCAACCACACAAAAAAAACAATAATCAGCCTCTGTTTTATACACATATGTTCTCATGAAATTCCATCAAAATTTCTAGATTGGAATAACTGTAAACCATCTCGGGTTAGGATTACAAGAAAATAACCCTAAAGAGTTTCCAAATAACTCTTTCAAGAATCATAACCTTTGTAAAAAATACTATAAACCTATACAAAAAAAAATCAGTTATGATTTGAGCTTCAAGAAGGATTAACAACCCTTTCTTACTTTCTTCAAACAACAACAGTAATACCTAATTATGCAATGAAGAAATCAAAAAAATAATAGACAAAGATCGTTGAAGCCAAGCTCAACTGCCCAGCTAAAGGAGCCATTTCCACTTCCTTATCAACTACCAAGCTCTTGCTAGCTAATAACCTGCTATCCATGCTTGCAATGAACTCAGTTAACTCCTCTAGTGTCGACCAAAGAAGATTAGATTTACAAATGAGAATACAATATCCTCATGGTGGCTAGGGTTCCAAACCCTTCAAAATGATATTGCCCTAAAATTCTTTCTTTCAAGTCTTTCAAAGACTTTAACAATAATAATGATGTTTTCAAGTTTGAAACAAATTAAAACACAATAATTAATAAACCATTATTATGATTTTTGAAACCAATGACAAGTCTTCAGCCACATATTCCAACAAAATCATTCCACATCATAACCAACTGTTCATTGCCAATGCCAAGTCACTAATAAGTGAAGTGAAGTCACATGAGTGTTGAGTCTCATGCAGTCTAATATAAACATTAGACTCAAAACATTAATCAACAATATTCATCCTTAATATTATCAACATTTTCAGGACTTTTAAAAAATTTATTCCATTGAAATTCAACCAATGCCTATATCACATGCTTAGTATACTCGATACTCATTAGGAGTATAAAGAAAATAAAATAAAATTTACAAGAGATGTAGACCAAGTAAAACATGGTATAAACACCTTTCCAAATGTACATTCCAATGGATGTCAACTATAAACCAAGATCCTTATAACCATATAAAATACTGATGCAATGTGATCAAATGTCAAACAGTAATAATATTGCTCAATACCAAATCAATTTACAAAGTGGTTGATCACAATCAAACAATGTCATAACTTGTATGTTTTGTGAAAACATAAGATGTGCCACTCATATATCATGTAAAGACAACTTGAAAATATCA